>CM056055.1:220616686-221179186 GCA_029574335.1 Rana kukunoris | reverse complement strand
GAGTTATAGTACTGGTGCAGGAGGTGGACCAGTGGTGCAGAAAGTGGAACAGTGATGCAGGAGGCAGAATAATAGTGCAGGAGGTAAAGCTGTGGAGCAAAAAGTGTGGAGCAGGAGGTGGGGCAGTGGCGCAGGCGTTCTGGACAGTAGTGCAAAAGGTGAGGTAATGGTGAGGTAATGGTGCAGAAGGTGGAGCAGTAATGCAGGAGGTAGAGTAGCGGTGCAAGAGATGAAGCCGTGGAGCAAAAGGTAAGACAGTGGGACAGTGGTGCAGGAGTTAAATCAGTGGTGTAGAAGGTGGAGCAGTGGCACAGTGGTTAATGAAGAGGAACAAGTAGAGCAGTGGTACAGGATGTGGGGCAGTGGTGCAAGAGGTGGAGCAGTGATGCAGGAGGTATAGTAGTGGTATAAGTGGTAAGGCAGTGGTGCAAGGTGGCGCAGTGGAGTAAAAGGTGGGACAGTGGAGTAGAAGGTGAGACAGTGAAGTAGAAGGTGGGACAGTGGATCGGGAGGTGGGACAGTGGAGTAGAAGGTGGGACAGTGGAGTAGAAGGTGGGACAGTGGAGTAGAAGGTGGGACAGTGGATCGGGAGGTGGGACAGTGGAGTAGAAGGTGGGACAGTGGAGTAGAAGGTGGGACAGTGGATCGGGAGGTGGGGCAGTGGAGTAGAAGGTGGGACAGTGGAGTAGAAGGTGGGACAGTGGAGTAGAAGGTGGGACAGTGGAGTAGAAGGTGAAACAGTGAAGTAGAAGGTGGGACAGTGGATCGGGAGGTGGGACATTGGATCGGGAGGTGGGACAGTGGAGTAGAAGGTCAGACAGTGGAGTAGAAGGTGGGACAGTGAATCGGGAGGTGGGACAGTGGATCGGGAGGTGGGACAGTGGAGTAGAAGGTGGAGTAGAAGGTGGAATAGTGGAGTAGAAGGTGGGACAGTGGAGTAGAAGGTGGAACAGTGGAGTAGAAGGTGGAACAGTGGAGTAGAAGGTGGGGCAGTGGAGTAGAAGGTGGGGCAGTGGAGTAGAAGGTAGGGCAGCGAAGTAGAAGGTGGGTCAGTGGAGTAGAAGGTGAAGCAGTGGAGTAGAAGGTGGAGTAGAAGCAGGGACGGTGCAAGGATTTCTGCCTACACAAGCGAAGCTCCATTCTGTTCCGTGATAGGCGGAACATTCAGCTTCCCATGAGGCACTGTGTTCAGTGTTCGCCTATCACGGAGGCTATCTCGTCCGAGGACGAGAGGGCCTCCGTGATAGGCGGACACCAAACCAGGACGAGAGAGCGCCTCCGTGATAGGCGGACACTGAACACAGTGCCTCCTGGGAAGCTGATTGTTTCCGCCTATCACGGAACAGAAGACGTCGGAGGCGCGGCTTTTGAGAAATCGTACGGCAGCGATTCTGGTCATTTTTCCGCCCCATCCCAGGCTGCGGACCTGCCCGCCCCCAAGCGACCGCTTGGTCCGCCTGGTGTTTGCGCCGGCCCTGAGTAGAAGGTGGTGCAGTGGAGTACAAGGTGGAGCAGTGGAGTAGAAGGTGGGACAGTGGATCGGGAGGTGGGGCAGTGGAGTAGAAGTTGGGACAGTGGATCGGTAGGTGGGACAGTGAAGCAGAAGGTGGTGCACATGGAGTAGAAGGTGGGGCAGTGGAGTAGAAGGTGGGGCAGTGGAGTAAAAGGTGGAGCAGTGGAGTAGAAGGTGGAGCAGTGGAGTAGAAGGTGGAGCAGTGGAGTAGAATGTGGGACAGTGGCGTAGAAGGTGGGACAGTGGATCAGGAGGTGGGACAGTGGATCGGGAGGTGGGGCAGTGGAGTAGAAGTTGGGACAGTGGATCGGTAGGTGGGAAAGTGAAGCAGAAGGTGGTGCAGTGGAGTAGAAGGTGGGGCAGTGGAGTAGAAGGTGGGGCAGTGGAGTAGAAGGTGGAGCAGTGGAGTAGAAGGTGGAGTAGAAGGTGGAGCAGTGGAGTAGAAGGTTGAGCAGTGGAGTAGAATGTGGGACAGTGGGGTAGAAGGTGGGACAGTGGATCGGGAGGTGGGACAGTGGATCGGGAGGTGGGGCAGTAGAGTAGAAGTTGGGACAGTGGATCGGGAGGTGGGACAGTGGATCGGGAGGTGGGACAGTGGATTGGGAGGTGGGGCAGTGGAGTAGAAGTTGGGACAGTGGATCGGTAGGTGGGACAGTGAAGCAGAAGGTGGTGCAGTGGCCTTGTAAAATGCAGGCTCTGAAAATTTTTGTTTTGAATTATTTATTTATTCTAGATATTTATAGTGCTGTCGCTTTACACAGCATTTTACATACTGTTTAGTCCCTGCCCTCGAGGAGCTTACAATCTAAAGTCCCTAACTCACACACATGCAGGGACACACATACTAGGACCAATTTTGTAAGAAGCCAATTAACCTCCCAACATGTCTTTGAAAGACCACCCTGGTGTACCCGGAGGAAACCCCGGCAAGCACCGGGAGAACATCCAGACCCCCATGGTTTCTTTGCGGTACGCGCCGCGCGGCTCCATTGCGCCGAGTACATCCGTCTCTTTACATCTCCTTGTGGAACGGATCCTATTAAAGTCACTCAGCTGTGTATTTATCTGAGTGGTTGGAGTTGCCCGTCGATTGACACGGAACATTTGTGTCTCCGATTATCAGATGGGATAAAAGTATGGCGGCCTTTAGATCTTTAGGTGACGGGTTCACTTTTTGAGTCACGCGAGCCGAAAGTCGGGAACAAAAATCAGAAAGAAAATCAACAAGAAAAGGAAAAATGAATGTGTTCCTTGTGTCGGCTCCATATTTTGTTGTCCCCAATTATTCTAGTTACAGAGCTCTTGGCATAATAAATTCTTGAGGAACAACACACTTCAGAGAACTCGGAGATCCTTCCCCGCGTCCCACTGAGCACAAGGCTGTTGGTTTTGCATAAAGTAAAATCTGGAGAGGTCTCTTTGTCTGTCTCTGATTATGCCGTCTGCGGTGACAATGCTCCACATGTAAGGCTTCTGAAGAAAAGTCTGCAGACTTTATATAAGAATTAGTATAGTACAAGTGTTACCACATGGCTAGCTGCAAAAAAAAATAAAGAAAATTCTGAGCTGCACTGCTTTTATAGTAAAGAATCCCTCCTACTCCACAACTCACAGTATATACTCCAGTGTAAGCCCACTTTTTCAGCACATTTTTTATGCTGAAAAAGCCCCCCCCCCCCCCTCCTCTGCTTATACTCGAGTGAGGGTCTCCCGCTGTGTCAGTCTACTGTTCAGCGGCCGTCCTCTGTAACAAAGCCCCGCCCCTCCCCGTCTGTGATAGACAGAACACTGATAACAGACTGAATCAGTGTTCCGTCTATCATGGACAAGGAGGAGGCGGGGCTTTGTTACAGTCGATGGCCACCAACTGCAGTTGCATGACATACCGGGGGATGAGGCTGCAAATGGCCACAGTGAGGCTGCAGATGGGCACAGTGAGGCTATCATAGGTGTGCGCAGCCTTTGGAATTAGGATGTGCACCCCAAAGCTAAAACACACTCTACCGATCACTCACGATGTTCATTCAGAAAAGGAAGGGGCCGGTAAATGGCATATTTACTGGCACCTTCCCCCACTCATCCTAAAACATCCACAGCAACAACTTGTGGGAGAGGGGGGAAGCCGGCACTGCTGTGGGGGGAAGGAGGGGGAGTCAGGACAGTAGGGGGAATCTTTTCTGCACAGGGTGATTAGGGTGTGCCTGGGCACGCCTGGCACACCCTGTGCGCACGCCTATGGAGGCTGCAAATGGGCACACACAGTGAGGCTGCAAATGGGCACACACAGTGAGGCTGCAAATGTGCACAGTGAGTCTGCAGATGGACACACACAGTGAGGCTGCAGATGGACACACGCAGTGAGGCTGCAGATGGACACACACAGTGAGGCTGCAGATGGGCACAGTGAGGCTGCAGATGGGCACACACAGTGAGGCTCCAAATGGAGACACACAGTGAGGCTGCAAATGGGCACAGTGAGCCTGAAGATGGGCACAGTGAGGCTGCAAATGTGCACAGTGAGTCTGCAGATGGACACACACAGTGAGGCTGCAGATGGACACACACAGTGAGGCTGCAGATGGGCACAGTGAGGCTGCAGATGGGCACACACAGTGAGGCTGCAAATGGGCACACACAGTGAGGCTGCAAATGGGCACACACAGTGAGGCTGCAAATGGGCACACACAGTGAGGCTGCAAATGGGCACAGTGAGCCTGAAGATGGGCACAGTGAGGCTGCAAATGTGCACAGTGAGTCTGCAGATGGACACACACAGTGAGGCTGCAGATGGGCACAGTGAGGCTACAGATGGGCACACAGAGTGAGGCTAAAAATGGGCCCAGTGAGGCTGAAAATGGGCACAGTGAGGCTGCAGATGGGCACAGTGAGGCTGCAGATGGGCACAGTGAGGCTGCAGATGAGCATTGTTGACCATCTACAGTAAACCTCACTGGTCCCCGCTGTGTTCTGGGAGCCAAGTGTTTCCAAGAACACAACGGGTGGGAGCGGGAAGTGACGCACTACCCGCAGAATCCCCGCAGAGAGGACTCCCGGAAGTGGGTGCAAATACCTGTCTTAGACAGGTATCTGCACCCCCCTCCCCCCTGAAAGGTGTCAAATGTGACACCAGAGGGGGGGAGGGTTCCGATTAAAGGAAATTCCACTTAAGGGTTAGTGTTTAAACAAAAAAAATGTTTATTTTCTATTATTGATCTTTTCCTTTTTATAGGTGGAGGAGAGATCTGGGGTCTTAAAGACCCCAGATCTCTCCATAAAGAGAACCTGTCATTCCTTATTTCTATTACAATGGATGTTTACATTCCTTCTAATAGGAATAAAAGTAATAAAAAATAAATAAAAATGAAAGGGACGGTGTAAAAATAATAAATAAATAAGAAAAAAAACTGCAAAGCACCGTATCCCGCCACACGCTCGCTCGTAGAAGCGAACACATACGTATTGTCGCACACGCATATGTAAACGGTGTTCGCACAACACGTGTGAGGTATTGCCGTAAACATTAGAGCGAGAGCAATAATTCTAGCGCTAGACCTCCTATGTAACTATAAACTGGTAACCTGTAAAAAAAAAAAAAAAAATTAAAGCATCGCCTATGGGGATTTTTACGTTTCGTAGGTTGTCCCCATTCCATGACCATGCACAGTTTTAGAGCATGACATGTTAGGTATCTATGTACTCAGTGTAGCATTATCTTTTATACTTTACAAAAATGGGAGTTATGTATTATTATTTTTGCATTAAATTTTAGCAAAGTGTATTTTTTTCAAATTAGGGCGAGAAACCTCTGCAAAAATACCTGCTATATAAAAAAAATTACAATGGTCGCCATTTTATTCCCTAGGGTTTCTGCTAAAAATATATATAATGTTTGAGTATTTTTTTCTGCTAAATAAATACATTTATTATAAAAAGTGCCAGAAAAGGCCGGGTCTTTAACCACTTAAGGACCCCTTCACGCCGATATACGTCAGCAGAATGGCACGGCTGGGCACATCCACGTACAGGTACGCGTCTCTTTAAGCCCAGCCGTGCGGTCGCGTGCGCTGCTAGTGCGCGCACGCGACCCGGTCCAAAGCTCTGTGGCCGCGACCGCGGGACCTGGTCGCCGCCGGTGTCCTGGGTCGGTCACCGGAGCTGAAGAACGGGGAGAGGTGAGTGCTAACACACCTTCCCTGTTCTTCACAGTGGCACTGTCATTGATCGTCTGTTCCCTGATATAGGGAGAGACGATCAGTGACGTCACACGTCCAGCCCCGCCCCCCTACACTTAGAAACACATATGAGGTCACACTTAACCCCTACAGCGCCCCCTAGTGGTTAACTCCTTCACTGCATTGTCATTTTCACAGTAATCAGTGCATTTTTATAGCACTTTTTGCTGTCAAAATGACAATGTTCCCAAAAATGTGTCAAAATTGTCCGATGTGTCCGCCATAATGTCGCAGTCACGGAAAAAAAATCGCTGATCGCCGCCATTAGTAGTAAAAAAAAATTATTAATAAAAATGCCATCAAACTATCCCCTAAGGCCGCGTACACACGAGGAGACATGTCCGCTGAAACTGGTCCGCAGACCAGCAGACATGTCCGATCGTGTGTACGGCCTAGCGGACAGTTTTCCATCGGACAAAAGTTTCTAAACATTCTTAGAAACTTGTCCGCTGGAAACCTGTCCCTCGGACATGTCCGATGGTTAGTACGCCCAACCATCGGACCGAGATCCCGCGCATGCGTCAAATTAATTCAACGCATGCGTGGAAGCATTGAACGTCCTGTTTCCAGCACGTCGGTGTGTTCTACGTCACCGCGTTCTGGTCCGCGGGGATTTTGGTCCGATGGTGTGTAGTGTGTACGCACATCAGACCAAAAGATCCCTTCAGGCATGTCCGATGAAAGCGGTCCGTCGGACATGTCTGATCGTGTGTACGCGGCCTCAAACTATTTTGGAATAAATATTTGCAATGCATTTTGCACAAACCAATCGATAAACGCTTATTGCGATTTTTTTTTTTTACCAAAAATAAGTAGAAGAATACGTATCGGCCTAAACTGAGGAAAAATAAAAATATATATATATATTTTTGGGGGATATTTATTATAGCAAAAAGTAAAAAATCTAAAAACAAAATTCAAAATTGTCGCTCTATTTTTGTTTATAGCGAAAAAAAAAAAAAAACGCAGAGGTGATCAAATACCACCAAAAGAAAGCTCTATTTGTGGGGAAAAAAAGGACGCCAATTTTGTTTGGGAGCCACGTCGCACGACCGCGCAATTGTCAGTTAAAGCGACGCAGTGCCGAATTGCAAAAAGGGGCCTGGTCCTTTACCTGCATATTGGTCCGGGGCTGAAGTGGTTAAGTGGATATACTTTTTTTTTTTTTAATTCTGCATCTATATCACTCCCGGTCCTTTTTTATTCAACAGCTCAGGTATTTATTTGTTCTTTTTTTCGCACCTTACAGTATTGGTGTTTATGGTAAAAACTCTTTTCTTTCCCACATCATATCAACTTTCACAGTGAACAATGCCGTTGTGTCCTATAATGTATCCACTCTTCACAAAGCTTAGAGGCTTTTGTAGCTTAAAGTGGATCTTTCAGTAACTTTCTAAGTCCGCATAAAGAAATATCTGGCATGTTATGGAATAAAGCTACAGTAACATTAAACAAAAAAAAAAAAATGAGGATGCACTCATGGCCACTTATGAGGCTGCATGGATGGGCACTGGTGGGTACTGATAAGGCTGTACTGATAGATGGCACTGATGGACACAGATAGGCGACATTGATGATAAGGCACTGATGGGTACTGATAGGCACTGATGAGATGGCACTAATAAGGCAGCACTGATGGTCACTGATGAGGCGGCACTGATGGACACTGATGAGGCTGGCCTGACAGGTGGCACTAATGAGGTTGGACTGATGGGCACTGATAAGGCTGCACTGATAAGCACTGATAAACAGCACTGATAGGTGACACTGATGATAAGGCACTGATGGGTACTGATAGGCACTGATGAGGTGGCACTGATGGGCACTGATAGGTGGCACAAATGAGGTTGCACTGATGAGACGGCACTAATGAGGTGACACTGATAAGGCTGCACTGAAAGATGTCACTGATGGGCACAGATAGGCAGCACTCATAAGCACTTATAGGTGACACTGATGATAAGGCACTGATGGGTACTAATGAGGCAGCACTGATGGGCACTGATGAGGCGGCACTGATAAGGCTGCACTGATAGATGGCACTAATGGGCACAGATATGCCGCACTGATGGGCACTAATAAGCACTGATAGGCAGCACTGATAGGTGACACTGATGAGGTGGCACTGATAGGTAGCACTAATGAGGTTACACTAATGGGCACTGCTGAGGTGGCACTGAAAGGCACTAATAGGTGGCACTAATGAGGTGGCACTGGTGGAAACTGATGGGGAGGCATTGAAAAGGCTGCACTGATTAGCAGCACTGATGGGCACTGATAGGTGGCACTGAAGGGCACTGCTTAGCAGCACTGGTGGGACTGACGTCCCTGTAACAGAAGCCAGTTACAAGCATCCTTCCTTTCTCCTCGCGCTGTCAGTGCGAGGAGAAAAAAGCCGATAACTGGCTTCTGTATACTTCCGTTATCAGCTGTCAGCTGATCACGTAGTAAAGGGGCACTGTGATTGGCCCTTTACCCTGTTCTGTGATCAGCCGAAGGACTTGACGATCACCTTCGCAGGGAGCACGCAAGCAGCTCCATCACAGAAGGAAGTCAGATTTTAGAAACGTAGAATTTAAAACGAAAATGAACGAATGTTTCGGCAGTGCACAGATCTACTTTACTGCTCTTACTGTGAAGAACCCACTCCTTGTTAAAGCGACACCGGTGTCGAAATAAAATAATAAAAAGGCGTCATTTCCGTCTTCACAGACCCCTCTCACCTTTTGCTCGAGCCCATTACCCCCGAACGGGGAAGGAATGAATTCCGCACCACGTTCTAATGATCGGGGCTGCGTAGCGCTCTGTTCAGACAAATGTAAATCAGTTGGATGGCGAGTAAAAACGACGTTGAACTAGCCGGGGCTCGCGCTCTTCTCCCGCACTAAAAAAAAAATAAAAAAATCCTTTCCTTTTTTGTTTTCTCAAAGAAGCAGCACATCATTTTTTTAGTCGCCCTCGGAGACCAAAACGCATTGAAACGTTGAAGCGTTCATATATTATTTATGGCGCTAATCAAGCACCTCCGTCTCGCCGAAATCCCCACCGAGTTCAGCCGCTGTCCTCGCCGAGCCTTTTGTGTTTTTTCTTTTTTTTTTCCCCAATATGCTGCTTAGTTACTTGTAACCCCCTTTGGTTGAGCTTTAATCCCCCCCCTTTACGCTGGGAGGCAGGAGAGAGAGAGGGGAAAAAAAGAAATAATAATACATATTCATAAGCGGCTCGGCACTCAATTACCGCCGAGTGAAAACCGCGGCACAGATAATGAACTGAATTAATTCCGATTCTCATTCCGCACAAGATACACGCAAGTGACACGCATATGTTTTACTCCTCCGAAGAGATGACTCCTTGTTGGTCACAATGCATCTGATCTCCCGTAATTCAATATGGTCCCTTTTTTACCGCGGCACGCCATTTGGGTTCCCGCGGCACGCCGAGGCTCATATGCATATGGTTGACGTGGCAACTGCTGATCTATAATAGCGATATAATAGAAGTGGAAGTCTGGAGTTTAATGAACTGGGAGACTGTGAAGTTATTTTAAATAATAAGAGTGCTATTAAAATAATCTCAACTCCTTTGATATGTTCCGGCAAGTCGGAAAATGTGACTTCTCGGGTTCGACTTTCCTTTTCTTTCTTTTTTTTTCCTTCCTTCTGGTGTCCTCGAGAGATCCGCTGGTGCCATCAAGGGCCCACAGGTTGGCACACAACTACCCATATCACAAGTTTAAAAAACACTTAGGTCCCTTTCACACTTGTGCGACTTCAAAGTCGCGTGATTCTACCGCGATTTTGCCGGGATTCGCGGCCGCCATTTTAATGAATGCCTGTGTAAGTGGCATCAAAACAGGACTAAAGTAGTGCAAGGACTACTTTGAAGTTGGCACTACTTAACCACTTAAGACCCGGACCAAAATGCAGGTAAAGGACCTGGCCCCTTTTTGCGATTCGGCACTGCGTCGTTTTAACTGACGATTGCGCGGTCGTGCGACGTGGCTCCCAAACAAAATTGGCGTCCTTTTTTCCCCCACAAATAGAGCTTTCTTTTGGTGGTATTTGATCACCTCTGCGGTTTTTATTTTTTGCGCTATAAACAGAAATAGAGCGACAATTTAAAAAAAAAATTCTATATTTTTTACTTTTTGCTATAATAAATATCCCCCAAAAATATATAAAAAAACATTTTTTTCCCTCAGTTTAGGCCGATACGTATTCTTCTACCTATTTTTGGTAAAAAAAATCGCAATAAGCGTTTATCGGTTAGTTTTCGCAAAATTTATAGCGTTTACAAAATAAGGGATAGTTTTATTGCATTTTTATTATTTTTTTTTTTTATTACTAATAGCGGCAATCAGCGATTTTTTTTTGTGACTGCGACATTATGGCGGACACATCGGACAATTTTGACACATTTTTGGGACAATTGTCATTTTCACAGCAAAAAAATGCATTTAAATTGCATTGTTTACTGTGAAAATGACAGTTGCAGTTTGGGAGTTAACCACAAGGTGGCGCTGTAGGAATTGAGTGTTCCCTGTGTGTGTGTTTACAACTGTAGGGGGGTGTGGCTGTAGGTGTGACGTGATCGATCACGTCCCCCTATAACAGGGATGACGTGATCGATGCTGCGGCCACAATGAAGCACGGGGAAGCCGTGTTTACACACGGCTCTCCCCGTTCTTCAGCTCCAGGGACGGATCGCCACACTGCAGTGGCGATCGGGGTCCGCGAGTCCTAGGGTTGCCACCTCATCCCTTTAAACCCGAACACATATGAATTACACAGGTTCTGAGGCTAATTTAATGCAGATAAGGCACCAAGTGAGTTTAATTACCACCTTAATCAGCCACAGAACCTGTGTAATTCATATGTGTTCGGGTTTAAAGGGATGAGGTGGCAACCTTAGCGAGTCCCACGGTCCCGGTCCTGGAGCTTCGGACCGGGTCACGGGAGAGCGCCCGTGACCCACGGCTGGGTACTAAAACCAACATATATATACGTTGATGTGCCCAGCCGTGCCATTCTGCCGACGTAAATGTGCAGTAGGCGGTCCTTAAGTGGTTAAAGTCGTGCCAGTATGAATGGTGTTCATTGAAAATCATGGAGAATGACTTGCAGTACAAAATCGTGAGACAAGTCGTATAAATGTGAAAGGGGCCTTAGGCCGCGTACACACGATCAGACATGTCCGATGAAACATGTCCGACGGACCGTTTTCATCGGACCAGGCTGAAGTGGTCTGTTGGTCTGATGTGCGTACACACCATCGGACAAAAATCCCCCTCGGACCAGAACGCGGTGACGTAGAACGCAACGACGTGATGAAAAAACGAAGTTCAATGCTTCCAAGCATGCAACGACGTGATTCTGAGCATGCGCAGGATTTTGGTCCGATGATTTCATGTACTAACCATCGAACCTGTCCGAGGGACTAAACATGTTTGGAAACTTTTGTCCGCTGGAAAACGGTCCGATAGGCTGTACACACGATCGAACATGTCTGCTGAAACTGGTCTGCGGACCAGTTTCAGCGGACATGTTTGATCGTGTGTACGCGGCCTTAGGGCTAGATTCACGTAGCCCGTCTTATCTTTGTGCGGGCGTAACGTATGCCTTCACGTTACGCCCGCCGCAACTTTTTCAGGCAAGTGCTTTATTCTCAAAGCACTTGCCTGTAAAGTTGAGGCGGCGTAGCGTAAATGACCCGGCGGAATTCAAATTCGGCGGGTAGGGGGCGTGTAGTATTTAAATCAAGCGTGTCCCCACGCCGAACGAACTGAGCATGACTGAATCCCAGTGCGCATGCTCCAAATCACGTCGCTAGTTGTCAATGAAAGCGACGTGAGCGTAACTAACGCACAGCTTCATTGTGAATCGACTTACGCAAACGACGTTAAAGTCGTGTTCCAGCCAAAAATGGTGTTTATTAAAAGTCAGCAGCTACAAAAAGTGTAGCTGCTGGCTTTTAATAAACACACACTCACCTGCTCCTGCGTTCCAGCGACGCACCGACCGGGGCTCCGCTCCTCTCCCCCCCCTCCCGGTCGGCTTCACGGCCGTGCACCCACTGCGCATGCGCGAGCCGCACTGCTCATGCGCGCGCGGCGCGGCTCGTCGCTGATTGGACAGGCGATCGCATGGGACCTGTCATGTGTCCCATGCGATCGCCTACAGGGAGGGGCTGGTGTAGGCGCTTAAGCTTAATCGCCTAACCAGCCCCTCGGCGGAAGCAGGAAGTGGGACAGGAAGTCCCACTCCTCCTGAAGCCCCCCCAAAAAAAATTACATGCCAAATGTGGCATGTAAGGGGGTGAGGAGTGGGATAAGCGGAAGTTCCATTTTTGGGTGGAACTCCGCTTTAATTACGTCTGTCCCGACATCCATACTTAAAGCGGAGTTTCACCCAGGAAAACAACATTTGGCCATATATCCTAAAAAAAAAAAAAAACGTGAAAAAAAAAATTATACTCACCCGAAATACCTGTTGCTATGCGGAAGTCCGTAATCTGCCTCTTCCCCACCGCGGTGTGTTTTCTTCTGCTTCTTCTCCTTGTAAATGGGGCGCGCTGCTTTCTTGGAACTGTGTGTGTTCTCAGAGAGCAGCTGCCCATTCACAAGCCAGCGTGAGACTCGCGCGTGCGCAGTAGGAAATGGGCAGTGAATGGCGGGCGCGGGACCTGGATCAATCGTGGGACCGGCATCGGGGGGGGGGGCCCATCAGCGCGGGCAAGTAGGACAAGGTAAAGTGTCCTTATTAAAAGTCAGCAGCTACACTGTTAGTAGCTGCTGACTTTAAAAAAAAAAAAAAATTGCGGGTGGAATTCCGCTTTAACATTGGCTGCGCCTCACTATAGCAGGGGTAACGTTACGCCGGGCGTAAGTCTTACGTAAACGACGTAAACAGATACGCCGGCCTGGCGTACGTTCGGGAATCGGCGTATTACGCTCATTTGCATATTTTACAACGGGAACGCCACCTAGCGGCCAGCGTAAATACGCAACTAAGATACGACGGTGTAAGTGCCTTACGCCGCTCGTATCTTAACATTTAAGCGTATCTCATTACGAGCATACTCTTAAATTTGCGCGGGCTCATATTAGGAGTTACGACGGTGTATCTACTGATACGCCCGTCGTAAGTCTTTGTGAATCTAGCCCTTAATCACTTAAGACCCGGACAGGGCCGGCCTTGGGCCAGATTCAGGTAGATGGGAGCATCTTTGCTCTGGAGTAACGCTGCTCATTTACGTTACTCTGGCGAAATTTTAGGAGCAAGTGCTGTTATTCATGAAGCACTTGCTCCTAAAGTTGCGGCAGCGCATCGCAAATGAGCCGGCGGAATTCAAATTGGGCGGGTACGGGGCGTGTATTATTTAAACTAAGCGCGATCCCGCGGCGAACGTACTGTGCATGCGTCTAGTGTCAATGCATCCCAGTGCGCATGCTCCAAATTCTGTCAGTGAACGTCAATGACGTCACATCCCCATTCATGAAATTTTTACGCAAGCGACGCGATTTTTATTTTTTCCGACGCGATGACGACGGCTATACTTAACATAGGATACTCCACTAGGGGGCTGCTTTATCTTTACGTCGCGTATCGCTTCCGGAAACGTCGTAAAGTCACTGCGTCGCGCCGGAAAAAGATCGTGAATTTCCGACTCCCGCTGATTAACATATTTTTTCAGCGTTAATCAGCGGGAACGCCCCCGGCGCCATTTTTAAGTTGAAGTAACGATGCGATGGCAAAATTCAATTACGCCGATCGCATCGGAACTCCAACCCGGCGTTTCTTGTTTTCTGGTTACAGAAAACAAAAACGCCGGCTTAAAATGACAGTTAGGCTGGCGGATCAATGGATACTCCAGCCTAACTCTACCTGAATCTGGCCCCTTAGGTGTTCAGGCGCCCTGTGCGAGCTAATCCTGTGGCGCCCCCCTCCTTTCATCTTATTTGTAACAATAAGATGCGCAGTGTTTTTACGTCGTTTGCGTAAGCGTATGTCCGGCGTAAAGTTACCCCTGCTGTATGTAGGCGTATGTAATGTTAAGTATGGACGTCGGGCCAGCGTCGAATTTTCCGTCGTTTGCGTAAACTGTTTGCGAATAGGGATTTGCAGAAGTTACGTTCACGTCGTTTTCATTGATGTTTTGCGACGTGATTTGGAGCGTGCGCACTGGGATACCTCCACGGCCGGCGCATGCGCAGTTAAAAAAAAAAAACGTAATTTACGTCGGGTCAAGATTGATTTAAATAAAACACGCCCACCTCCTCCCCATTTTGAATTGCGCAGGCTTACGCCGGCCCATGTTCGCTACGCCGCCGTAGCTTAGGACGCAAGTGCTTTGTGGATACGGCACTTGCCATTCTGACTTACGGCGGCGTAGCGAAAATAATATACGCTACGCCGCCGCAGAGATACAGGGAGCTTTGTGGATCTGGCCCTTACTGTATATATATATATATATATTAATAAATTGAAAAAAAATATATATATATAAACACAATTTAAAGTTAGGTTTCTAATTACATTCTGTAGCCGAATATTACCCCCAAAATACATATCATTATGGATTAATATTATACATTATTAATAAAAGGTAACATAAAAATAATTACTGGGAATGGGTTCTACATAAAAACAAGTAATATAAATCACAGTGAGATTCAGGGGCCCGGATAATAAGATCTCAGCGGGAGGAGAGAACGGAGGTGAATCGCTCTTTAGCTTCTTGTAGAATCACGATGAAGTAAATATATTTTTATGGAAACGATTAAATGCTGTTTATGACCTTCTTACCGATTCCGGCATAATTATTAGAGATAAGATGCCGCTGATAGGACGCGGGGAGTGGCGGATAATTCTAAATGTATTGTAAATGACCGTTTTCTAGGCTGCCCCCCCCATACAGTGAGATTTCTCCGAGACTCTAGAAGGCAATTGGACGTGAAGGAAATTAAAAGCCAGGCCAATCAATGATTTTCTTTGCAGGTACCCATAGTCAGAGGGATCTAGGTGTATGGATAGCCAAAAGTTTTGTATAGCGTAGTAAAGGGGAGAAAACCTGACATTTTTTTTTTTTATGTTTGTGTTTCCCTGGGGAGATTTCCCTTCACTTTGAGAAGGAATCCCTTCAACAGGAAGTGGGAGGGATTCCCCTCTATGGGAAGTGGAAGGGATTCCCCTCTATGTGGAGTGGGAGGGATTCCCCTCTATGGGAAGTGGGAGGGATTCCCCTCTATGGGAAGTGGAAGGGATTCCCCTCTATGGGAAGTGGGAGAGATTCCCCTCTATGGGAAGTGGGAGGGATTCCCCTCTATGGGAAGTGGGAGGGATTCCCCTCTATGGGAAGTGGGAGGGATTCCTCTCTATGTGGAGTGGGAGGGATTCCCCTCTATTGGAATTGGGAGAGATTCCCCTCTATGTGAAGTGGGAGGGATTCCCCTCTATGGGAAGTAGGAGAGATTCCCCTCTATGTGAAGTGGGAGGGATTCCCCTCTATGGGAAGTGGGAGAGATTCCCCTCTATTGGAAGTGGGAGGGATTCCCCTCTATGGAAAGTGGGAGGGATTCCCCTCTATGGGAAGTGGGAGGGATTCCCCTCTATGGGAAGTGGGAGAGATCCCCCTCTATGGGAAGTGGGAGAGATTCCCGTCTATGGGAAGTGGGAGAGATTCCCCTCTATGGGAAGTGGGAGAGATTCCCCTCTATTGGAAGTGGGAGGGATTCCCCTCTATGGGAAGTGGGAGGAATTCCCCTCTATGGGAAGTGGGAGGGATTCCCCTCTATGGGAAGTGGGAGAGATTCCCCACAACGGGAAGTGGGAGGGATTCCCCTCTATGGGAAGTGGGAGGGATTCCCCTCTATGGGAAGTGGGAGAGATTCCCCACAACGGGAAGTGGGAGGGATTCCCCTGAACAGGAAGTGGGTGGAATTCCTCTCAATGGGAAATGTGAGGAATTCACCTCAACAAGAAGTGGGAGGGATTCTCCTCAACATGAAGTGGGATGGATTCCTCTCAACAGGAAGCGGGGGGATTCCTCTCCACAGGAAGCTGGGGGATTCCTCTCATCAAGAAGCAGAAAGGATCACTCTCAACAAGAAGTGAGAAGGATTCTCTTCAACAGGAAGTGGGAGGGATTCCTCTCAACAGAAAGTGGGAGGGATTCCCCTCAATAGAAAGTGGGAGGAAGTGCTCTCAACCGCAAGGATACCTCAACAGCAAGGAAGTGGGATGTATTCCTCTTAACAGGAAGCAGAAAATATTGCTCTCAAAAAGAAGTGAAAAGGATTCTATTCAACAGGAAGTGGGAGGGATTCCCCTTAATAGGAAGTGGGAGGCATTCCCCTCAAAAGAAAAGTGGGAGGGATTTCCCTCAACAGGAAGTGGGTGGATTTCCTCTCAATGGAAAGTGGGAGGAATTCCCTCAATAGGAAGTGGGAGGGATTCCTCTCAACAGGAATTGGGAAGGATCCCTCTCAACAGGAAGTGGGAAGTACCCCTCTCAACAGGAAGTGGGAAGAATCCCTCTCAACAGGAAGTGGGAAGAATCCCTCTCAACAGGAAGTGGGAAGAATCCCTCTCAACAGGAAGCAGAAAGGATCGCTCTCAACAAGAAGTTAGAAGGATTCTCCTCAACAGGAAGTGTGAGGGATTCCCCTCAATGGGATGTTAGAGGGATTCCCCTCCACAGGAAGTGGGATAAATTCCCTCCAACAGGAAGTGGGAGATGTTCCCCTCGATAAAAAGTGAGACGGATTCTCCTCAACAGGAAGTAGGAAGGATTCCCCGCAACAGGAAGTGGTAAGGATTCCTCTAAAAAAAAAAGTAAGAAGGATTCCCCTCAACAGGAAGTGACAGACATTCCTCTCAGGAATTGCCACCAAAATAGTAAGTGAGGGGAATCTCTGCACCAGCTCAGAAGAAGTCTGACGTCCCCCTGCTGAGTCAGAGTCCAATCATCATAGAGCATGGGATTTTCTGATTGGAGCGCTCTCAATCAACAGAGAGCATGTCCGGCCTCAGCAGAGAGACCACTGCTTCTACACAAAGAGCAAAAGTATTTTTCTGCAGAATGCTGGCAGGGGCAGGCTTTCCTCTGCAGGCTGTGGCTGTTTTCTAAAGAAAATAAACAAAGGACTTGTTTCCATTTAAAGTTGGAGGTGGCGTGGTGGAGTTTTAGTTATACCCCCCCCCCCCCCCCTAACCTGCAAAGGCAGTTGGACGGGGTTGTACACATGCTGCGGCCGTTGTGGGTTCATGTCCTAACCAATGATAAAAGGCATTCATGAGACGGACGTATTACCTGTACCGCGATCCACCGCCGATCATTTTTCAGAGACCGCCGCAGGTGTGAGCTAGGTCTGAGATTCACCTGGGAAGAGTTTAGCTGATTTAAAGTTCACCGGGGCCGTAACCGTTTCTCCGTTTATTCCGGATCACATTCCCTGCCTGGAGTTAAATTTGGGAAAAGATTTTCATTGGGGATATTTCTGTGATTAAAGCGGAAGGATCTTATGATACCTTATACTGGAGATATGTAAATGCCGAGCCATGAATATTTATGTCGGAACAAAGGAGAAAAACTCTTCTGTGCTTTAACAAGCAATTGTCGTAAAGCAATTTCAGGATTAAACAGTGGCCTGTGAAAATGAGAAATTTGCAACTGAGCAATTCATCTTTGTGCGTCGGAGGAAAAAAAAAAAGACTTATAAATGATAATTCCGAGAAAAATGAATATTCAGAGAAGAAATCTCTCCCTTGAAGAAAGAAGAACATTTCATTAAAGGTTCATTCTTATGGAAAATTAACATACACTATAGTGTCAAAAGTATTGGGACGCCTCACTTTACACGCACATGACCTTTAATGGCATCCCAGCCTTAGCCTAGGTTCACATTGGAGCGATTTGTCATGCGATTTGAGAGATCAAATCGCATGACAAGTCGCAGCCTATTGGCGGCAATGGCACTGTTCCAATCGGTGCGACACCGATTTTGCGGCGCCGCACCGATATGCAAAAGTAGTTCCTGCAATACTTTTGCTGATTTTAGGTGCGATTTCTATAGACATCTGTGTATGAAGCCACACAAATGTCTATCAAGTAGCACCTGAAATCGCGCTGACCTTGCTACTTTGAAAGCGTGCTACTTCAAGTGAAGTAGCACGATTTCAAAGTAGCATCAGTGTGAACCAGGGCTTAGGGCCGGATCCAGATACATTAGAGTATCTATCCGGCGGCGTAGCGTATGTTGTTTACGCTACGTCTCCGCAAATATTATGGGCAAGTGCCTTATTCAGAAAGCACTTGCTCCATAATATGCGGCGGCATAGCGTAAACAACATACGCTACGCCGCCGGATAGATACTCTAATGTATCTGGATCCGGCCCTAAGCCCTGGTGCAAAACCGCGCAATTCAAATTTGTGATGTGGGGACGTGATTCATGTAAATGAATCACGACCCCACGTCATTTATGGGTTTTTTTGGACGGCGCATGCGCCCTCCGTGGACGTATCCCAGTGTGGATGCGTGAAATCACGTCGCTAGTTGTCAATGTAAACGACGTGAACGTAATTTACGTTGAGCCCCATTCCCGAAACGATTTACGCAAAACGACGTAACCGACGTACAATTCGACGCTGTCCCGACGTCCATACTTAACATTGGCTGCGCCTGCTATAGCAGGGGTAACCTTACGCCACAATAACGCTTACGCAAATGATGTAAACTACGACGGCCGGCCGCAAGTACGTACGGGAATCGGCTTAAATAGCTAATTTGCATATTTTACGCGTAAAACGACGTAAACGCCACCTAGCGGCCAGCGTAAATATGCAACTAAGATACGACGGTGTAAATGACTTACGCCACTCGTATATTAACAAAATTCCGGCGTATCTTGTTTTCTGAATTCAGAAAAAAGATACGCCGGCTCAGAATAGACTTTACGCGGCGTATCTATAGATACGCCGACGTAAAGGCTATCTGAATCTGGCCCTTAGTCTGTAGGGATCAATATTGAGTTGGCTCCGCCCTTTGCACTTATAACAGCTTCACCTCTTCTGGGAAGGCCGTCCATAAGGTTTAGGAGGGTGTCTATGGGAATGTTTGACCATTCTTCCAGAAGTGCATTTGTGAGGTCAGGCACTGATGTGGATGAGAAGACCTGGCTCGCAGTCTCCGCTCTAATTCATCCCAAACAGTGCCGCATTGGTAGGTGGCGCTGGTGGGCATTGATAGGGGGTCACTGATTGGTGGCACTGGTGGGCACTTATATGCACTAGTGGGCACTGGCATGTGGCACTGGCAGGCGACACTGATGGACACTGATATGTGGCACTGATGGGTGGCACTGAAGGGCATTTATAGGTGGCACTGATGGTCACTGATGGGTGGCAGCAATGGGCAGTGATGGGCACTGGTAGGTGACGCTGATAGGCAGCACTGCTAGGTGGCACTGATGGGCGCTGATTGGCACCACTGGTGGGCGTTGATAGGTGACACTGGTGGGCACTGATTGGTGGCACTGATATGCACTGAGGGGCACTGGCAGATGGCACTGGTGGGCACAGGTGGCTCTTCCTCTTCTGGACCGATGTCCCTTTCACAGAAGCTGGTGATCTGCTTTTTTTTTCTCCTCACGCTGTCAGCACGAGGAGAAAGAAAAAAAAAAAGATATTCCATTTACATCATATGATCTCAAATGTTCAGATGTCATTGGCTGACAGCTGATCACGTGGTAAGGGGCGGGATCGGCCAAGTCTCATTAACTCAGTGATCACAGAGTGTGCCTCGTGAGCCCCCCCCCCCCCCCCCATCGGGAGCAGTGATCAGTGTCATGTCACTTGTAGCCCCCCCACAGTTAGAATCACTCCCTAGGACACACTAAACCCCTTGATCGCCCCCTAGTGTTTATCCTCTTCCCTGCCAGTGACATTTACACAGTAATCAGTGCATTTTTATAGCACTGATCGCTGTATAAATTACAACAGTCCCAAAATAACGTCAAAAGTTTCCGATGTGTGCGCCATAATGTCGCAGTCATAATAAAAATCGCAGATCGCCATTAAAACTATCCCCTATTTTGTAGACGCTATAACTTTTGTGCAAATCAATCGATAAATGCTTATTGCGATTTTTTTTTTTTTTTTTTACCAAAAATATGTAGAAGAATAAGTATCGGCCTAAACTGAGGATTATATATATATATATACTGTATATATATATATATATATATATATATATTCATTATAGCAAAAAGTTAAAAATATTACTTTTTCTTCAAAATTGTCGCTCTATTTTTGTTTATAAAATAAAAAAACGCAGAGGTGATCAAATACCACCAAAAGAAATCTCTATTTGTGGGGAAAAAGGACGTCAATTTAATTTGGGTACAGCATTGCATGACCGCGCAATTTTCAGTTAAAGCGACGCAGTGCCGTCTCGCAAAAAATGGCCCGGTCATTGGGCAGCCAAATCCTCCGGGGTTGAAGTGGTTAAGGGCAACGCGTTTCCGTGTAGGTCAGGAAAAGCGCGTGATTTTTCTTGAACACATTCCCAACACGCAGTAGGTGTGAACCCAACCTACTGCAAATAGAAAAAGTCTACCGTCTCCCTTTAAGGGTAAGGCCGCGTACACACGGGGAGACATGTCCGCTGAAACACGTCCGCCGGACCGTTTCCAGTGGACATGTTTTCTCGGGCTGAGGATGCGGTGACGTGGCGGTGACGTTGACGCCGCCACGTCACCACTCCAGGAAGTAACATACTTCAACGCATGCGTCGAATCCATTTGACGCATGCAGGAGATTTATGTCCGCTGGTTAGGCGTAGTAACCAGCGGACATGTCCGACGGACAAATTTCAAAGCATGCTTTGAAATTTGTCCGCTGGAAAAACCTGTCCGCTAGGTCGTACACACGATCGGATATGTCCGCTGAAACTGGTCGGCGGACCAGTTTCAGTGGACATATCCGATCGTGTGTACGCGGCCTAACGGATGTATCCGATCGCTGTCATTGAAATACAACAATGAAATTCCGGGAGCGATTCCTCGCCAGATCCGAGAATTGGGTGTCACCGCCGCCTATCATCGGGGGAATTGAATGCCGAGCTGCAAATAACACATAATGGGCCAGATTCTCAGAGGCGATACGACGGAGTATCTCAGATACCCCGTCATATCGCCGTTTTTTTCCCCGGGTATCTATGCGAGTGATTCCTAGAATCACTTTGGCATAGATACCGGTGAAGATCCGACAAGTGTAATTGTATTACACTTGCGGATCGTAGTTGTAATGACAACTCCGGCCACTAGGTGGCCTTTACGTTGTTTTCTCATTTGCCTATGCAAATGAGGCTACTACTCCGATTCCCGAACGCTTTTACTCCGCCCCGTCGTCGCTTACGTCGTTTTCGTCCGCGTAAGGTTACCCCTGCTAATATGAGGGGTAACCTTACGCAGTTCCGTCGGGTGCCATCGGATGCCATGTTAAGTATGGCGTCGGGTCAGCGTCGGCTTTTTCCGTCGGTTACGTTGTTTTACTAAGTCGTTTGCGAATAGGGCATTGCATAAGTGACGATCACGACGTTTTGACGTCGGTTTCAACGACGCTTTCCGACGTGAGCTGGAGCATGCGCACTGGGCTTTTTCCCCCGGCCGGCGCATGCGCAGTTCGATCGACGCGGGGGCGCGCTTAATTTAAATGCAAGCCGCCCCCTTTGAATTACGCGGCCTTACGCCGGGCCATTTACACTACGCCTCCGCAAACTACGAAGCAAGTGCTTTGGGAATACGGCACGTGCTCTGTTAAGTTGCGGCGGCGTAGGGTAAATGGCTTACGCTACGCCAGCGAAAATGTAGGAGAATCTGGCCCAATATCCACAATAAGAATAATCTCATTTTTCACTTGTATCTTTTTTTGTTTTTCTTTATTTCGGTTTTGGAAACTTGAGCCGGAAAAAGTGATAAAGTAGAAAGTGAACGGCGTGATTTATTTTGCCTATTTCGGCCGAGTGTTTATCTATCAATACATCATGGGCTGACGGATAAACCTGAAGAGGATTCACGTTTGAGCCGCTATCAATTTGTCAATTGTCTCTTACGAGCGTGCTCGTCTTCCGCAATGAATACTTGTAAAATGGAGATAAAATAGTAATTGACGAAGCGCTGTGTTTATTTCCTGCCTGCGACTGACATTTTGGCTTTTACGTTGAATAATAATGTATTTATTAACATACAATACAAACACAAGCTGAGCAGGGGGATCAAGAAGTTGTCAGAAGGAAGATCCAGGAATGGAAGCCGGCGGCGGATTGCATCACCTATTGGAGGACTGGGGGGTCTGTTCCATAGGTGTGCCCAGAGCTTTTTTTCTCAGAAAATAGGTGCAGGAACTCAACCACGACCCGTTCAGATTTCACAAACAGTAGAAGGGTCTTAAAGGGGCATTAAATACCAGAATTGCATTACATACAGTGTGCAGAGTTCAGGGGGTTACAAAGCAGTCACTTGTAAACACAGAAACCAGACTTCTGTGTTCACAAGTGATTGTGGTGAGCGGGCACCAAAGGGTCTGAGCCAAAGGTGGTGGAACTGAGTTCCCCCAAGTTCCCCCAGAAAAAAAGCCCTGGGTGTGCCCATTGGGTGGTAGATTGCTGAGTTTCTGGCGAATTCTCGCCTTGTATGTGCAATTCCTGGTGGATGAAAATAAAAATTGACACGTGTATGCAGTGCCGATCCTGCGCCTCCCTGGGGCCCTAAGCAAAATGACATGTCACATCAAAGTTGAGAAGCGGGGGGGTGCTGACTTCTTAATTCTTACTTCTTCTCCCATGCAGCCAGCGAGTTGAGAAATGGGGTGAGGGGCTGAAAATGACTTCTCACTAGGCAGGGCCTCTAGTAATTTGGTTGGGGGGCCCTCGGCAGCTTCGCGGGGCCCTAAGCGGCTTGCATAGTGAGCTTATAGGGCGGATCGGCCCTACGTGTACGGTAACTGGAGCCAAGGACATCCTAGAGCAGGTAAACTGACCCATTCAATAAGCTGAGCCCGGCAGGTGGACGCCTCACCAGAGCTCCCCCACCTCCCTCCACAGAAGAGACCTCTGCAAGCGCCGATAGAATTCCCATCGTGGAAAACGACTCATTCAAATGACAAAAGGTGTTTCGCCAATCAGAAACAAAAATAGGAAAAAAAAATTTGACCGCCACATCAAAGCCAACTCTATGGAATTCTCAAGCGTCGAGGCGGGATTGGCGGCCGGGATTAGCATCTTGACGTCTCTGACAGTTTACATTATTCAAGGCCGTCCTCTACGGGAGGGAGATCAGGCCAGACGTGGCGCAGAGGAAAAATACCTTGACGCTGCCAAAAGCCTTGTATGTGTGCAAATGAGGGATAACGGCATTAATAAACAACCCAGCTGAGCCCGGACCGCGTCTCGCCCTCCTCCACATTTACAAGGATAGTCAGGAGGGCTGATAAAACCAGCTGTGCGCTGCCTTGTTTCCTCGTGTTACATTCGCGTTAAGGCATATTTAACACCGAACAGTCGGCCTCGCCGCTGTCACTTAGCTCCAATTCATTATGACAAGTTTCCTGCTTTTCCAATTATTATTTTTTTTTTTATTTGCATCATTGATTTTTCTACGGTTGCCCATATTTGTGCCAATCTGCTTATGAGTAATACGGTTCGGCAGGTGGGGTTGGGCTGAGCTTTCATGCACGGCCATGGGCGTCCGCTCCATAGGGCAAGGGGGGAAGGTGTTGAGCGGTCCCGGGCCGGATGTCACACAGACACAGCGAGCAGAGTGAAGCCGCCTCCCCCTCCAGTGTTTATGTGTACACAGGGGGAGGAAACCTGCTGTGCCTGTGCAGTGCTGATGGCTGATCTGAGGTACTGAATGGGATGGGGCGAGGGGGGTCTGTCTGTGCTTAAGGGGGGGTTTGTGCTGAATGGGGGGTCCATCTGTGCTGAAGGGGGGGTCTGTGCTGAATGGAGGGGTCTGTGTGAAATGGGGTGGGGGCTGTGCTGAAGGGGGGTCAATCTGTGCTGAATGAAGGGGTCTGTGATGGATTGGGGGTTCTGTGCTGAAGAGGGGGTCCATCTGTGCTGAATGGAGGGGTTTGTGCTGAGTGGGGGGTCTGTGCTGAAGGGGGGTCCATCTGTGCTGAAGGCAGGTCTGTACATTCTCTAGGCTATATTTATATGGGCATGGAGTGAAGCTGAATTATAGCTAGCTATTGTGGGCTCTTTACCACGTGATCAGCCGTGTCCAATCACGGCTAATCACGATGTAAACAGGAAGAGCCGTTGACGCAAGTAGAGGAGAGCCAATCGGCAGCTCTCCTGACAGGGGGAGTATACGCTGATTGTTTATCAGCACAGTCCCCCCGCGGATGCCCACACTGGACCACCAGGGAAGCCCACACTGGACAACCAGGGAAGCCCACACTGGACCATCAGGGAAGGGCAAAAAAAAGGGGCAAAAAAAAGGGCAGTAAGAAAAAAGAAAGAATAGATGCCAGTCAGTGCCCACAAATGGGCACTTACTGGCAACATGGACCCCTCAGTGTCCATCAGTGCCACCCCTCAGTGTCCATCAGTGCCACCCCTCAGTGTCCATCAGTGCCACCCCACAGTGTCCATTAGTGCCGCCCCTCAGTGCCCATCCATGCCCAGTGCCCACCTATCAGTGCCACCTATAAGTACCCATCAGTGCCACCCATAAGTTCCGCCCATGAGTACCCATCTGTGCCGCTGATGAGTGCCCAGTGCCACCTATGAGTGCCCATCAGAGCCGCCTATGAGTGCCCATCAGTGCCACCTATATGAGTGCTCATCAGTGCCGCATACCAGCAGTACCTATCAGTGCCCATCTGTGCCACCTATCAGTGTCGCCTGACCGGTGCCCATCAGTGCCACCTTATCGGTGCCCATCAGTGCCACCTCATCGGTGCCCATAATCGAAGTAGAAAATGTACTTATTTACCAAAAAAAATTACAGAAAAAAATAAAAACTGTTTTTTTTTCAACATTTTCAGTCTTTTTTTAGTTGTTGCGCAAAAATTTAAAATCGCAGAAATGATCAAATACCACCAAAAGAAAACTCTATTTGTGTGAACAAAATGATAAAAAATTGTTTGTGTACAGTGTAGCACGACCGCGAAATTGTCATTCAAAGTGCGACAGCGCTGAAAGCTAAAAATTGGCTTGGGCAGGAAGGTGCGTAAGTGCCCCCCGGTATGGAAGTGGTTAGTGACTGTAGAAAAAAATGTCTACTGCCAAACACAGCAGCTGTAAAAATGTCCAAAAACTTCTGCATGAGGCCTCAAACTTTCATTTAAAGTCCAGAGTTCCCCCTTTAAGGAATTTGCAGCACATGAAGGCGGCCTCTGAGTTTCCTGTAAAAAGTGACAAACTTGGCAGGACTTGGAGAACAGAAGAGGAAAGTAGGACACACAAATGAGATTTTGTCGGTTCCCTTTAGGAAAACGTTGTGCTTTGACTCGCCTTTCCAGGCTGATATTGCCCCGAGTAAAAGTGAGAAACTTCCCACTGTTCTGGAGGAATATGAGCAACCGCATTGTATCCCACTGTACTGTCTGTGATCACACCAAGGGGAGGAAATGTAGCAATTCAAAGAGACAACTAGAGAATAGATATATATATATATATATATATATATATATATATATATATACACACATACACACATTTTTATTTATTTATTATTGAACTTGAAAAAAAAAAAAAAATTTTTTTATATTTTTTCATTCTTTTAGCAGGGAAAAAGGGTCAGCTGCCCTGGGACCTGTCATTGTTGTGGGGCCCAAAGCAGCTGCCTCATACTTGCCAACTAGCCCAGTTTATAGAGACATGAAGAGTCGACATAGAGAGAAAAGATTTGACATAGAGAGAAAAGATTCAAAATTATAGAGAGAAAAGATTCATAGGTGTGCACCCCAAAGCAATAGGGCAATGAACAGTGTCGGTAGAGCAGTGGACGATGTCCAAAGGGCAGAGACTGGTGTCAGTTTATTGTTTTTATTATGATCTTTTTACAATTTTAGTATTTTTTACAATATATTCAGGTTTTTTTTACAATATTATTTTATTTTTGACATATTTTTGGGGAGCCCCATGGGGGCCTAGGTGAAATATAAGGGGTCTAAATTCGAATTTTCGGAAGAGTGCATTTTTTTTTAACAAAAATAAATAAATAAATAAAAATTGATTAATTTTTCGGACGAAAACTAAATTCCGAAAGGAAATATTTCAGTGTGCACATGTCTATTAACGGCTCTCCAAGCGGTCGCCTTGAGTCCCTCTTTAAAGACAAGGCTCACCATTTGGCTTCCTCGGTTTGAATTCTACAAGACTTACGATCCCCGGCAGAGGGAAATCTTTCCCGTCCGTAATTTCCCAGGAGCCCCAAAGCATAAGATTATATTCTGCGCTACACAGATATTGAAAGCCCCTTCAGCGGATTGTGTCGCCTACTCCAATTTTTTGAAAATAATAATTCAATCCCGCCTATAATAATGTATATATTTTTCTAAGACTCTCCTGAAGCCGCTGAAACAAAAAAAAAAAAGCCAAAGACTAATTATTTAAGAGCAGCAGAAAATTATATATATTTTTAAATATTTTTTTTTTTATTTTTCTCTCCTTTTTTGGTAGACTAATGTTTTATGCAACTGCTAAAGGCGTCAGTTTATGCGCAGGCTCACATCTCAGGAGAGCTCCTGCCTTGTACACAGTCAACTTAAAAGGAGCCAAACATGAATACAGTAAGTCCTTATAAAGCCATTAACATTTATTAATTTAGCATTCTTGCTCAAGTAGCTTTTGAACCGGGCAAAAAAAAAAAAAAGAAATACTTTATGCTTTATGGGCAAAGAGACAGTTAAGCAAATTCAATTAATTAAAAAGACATTATATTCGGCACTTATTTCCAAAATGGCTTTTTTTTTGTGGAGCTCTTGTGGCTGAATGAACCCAGAGCACAGATGTTTAAATATCATAAGGAAGCTAACAAGCATTTCCATTTGGACTTGGCTGGTGGGACGCTTCAGTAGACACCAAAACCGTACCACTAAAAGAGAGAGAGAGAGAGGGCAGTACGGTATGTGAAGCTGGCCACACTAGTCGATTTTTTAACCACTTAAGGACAGCCTCCTGCACATATACTTTGGCAGAATGTCACGGCTGGGCACAGGCACGTACCTGTACGTCCCCTTTAAGTGCCCAGCCGTGGGTCACGAGGGCGCACCGCGGGCACGTGCCAGTGCCCGTGACCCGTTTCGAAGCTCCGTGACCGCAGGAGCTGAAGAACGGGGAGAGTGTAAACACACCTTCCCTGTTCTTCAGAGTGGCAATGTCAGTGATCATCTGTTCCCTGATATAGGGAAAGGCGATCAGTACCGCCTACAGTTAGAAACACATATGAGGTCACACATAACCCCTACAGCGACCCCTAGTGGTTAACTCCTAATCTGCAACTCTCATTTTCACAGTAATCAGTCCTCTGAAGAAGACCTTCGGGTGGAAACGCGTTAGTAATAGTATATATGCTTGGACGAACTATATCAAGCTGGACTATACAAGAGATTTGGAAGGTCTGTTGGCACGGGAAGCGGGAAGAGAAGAACAGTTCTCCCGAACTTGGTCAGTTTGGTCCAAGTTTAGACAGTCTGCAGGGTTTCTACCATGGGTTAAAGGGAGACCCACCACTGTTTAGCTATGATGGAGCGACTATAAGCCATGTAATATTTTCACTTTCCCCTTTTATTTTTTTTATTTTTTTACTTTTTTTCTACCATTCTTTTTCTTTATTTAGTTATTTATTTATTTTTTTTCTATCTTTTTTTTTTTCCTTATGATTATATGATGAAGATTTGCATAGAAGATATGTAAGAACTCACAATGTACTCTACTAATATTTGTAGATTGTATGCAATGATATATATCTGATGTGTATAAGGTAAAACCCCTGTAATACTTTCTATAAAATAATAAAATAATATTGAACTATATCAAGCTGTATATCTATTTGTTGTGCCATGTCCAATGTATGGAATTTTTAAATATTTGTACCAATACCGCAACTCATATCTTAAACGACCCCACATTCCTATTTGTACTTGCTACCCAATAAAAACATTTTTTCTTTTACATTGTATTCTAACTCTTTAATTGAGCTGTCGAAAAACCCCACTGGGGAAAATATCTTTGATGTCAGTGCATTTCTATAGCATTTTTTGCTGTGAAAACGACAATGGCCCCAAAAATGTGTCAAAATTGTCGGATGTGTCCGCCGTAATGTCGCAGTCATGAAAATATTCGCTGATCGCCGCCATTAGTAGTAAAAAAAAAAAAAAAATATTAATAAAAATGCCATAAAACTATCCCCTATTTTGCAAACGCTATTAATTTTGCGCAAACCAACTTCCAAGACCAGAATAAAAAAGGAAATGGCAGCGGTCAGCGGCTGGCGGCCATTTTGAACATAAGTTGGGGGGGTCTGGGAGGCAATTGCCACCCTGCCCCCTGGCCCAGCCCTCCCCTGCCTGCAGTGTGAATACAATTCTCAAACATCTAATTTCCTCACAGTTATGACCTTTTGTTTCACTTGCCCCTCCCTTTTAGATTGTAAGCTCTTGTGAGTAGGGCCTCCCTAGCCCTCTTTTTTTGAATTGTACTGTAACCAGGGCTGCCATCGGGGGGGTACAGGCAGTGCACCTGTAAGGGGCCCGAAGGTCCCCAGCGCCCCGGATGACAACCCCCCTTTTAAAAAAGCAAAATGATAAAAAAACTTGTTTTTTTATTGATTTTTTTGTTTTTATTTAAGGGCCCAGAGCTCCCCAGGGGCCTGGAGGTCCTCAGGGCCCCAGATGGCAACCCCCCCCCCTTTTATAATCTTTTTTTTATATATAGATTTTTTTATTTATTTTTATTAAAGGCTATGGATGGCTACCCCCCTTTCTTTTTCTAATATTTTTTTTTATATAACATTTTTATACCCCCCTTTTTTTTTTTCAGCACCCAAAGCCCCTCCGACCTCAACTTGCGGCGGCAGCACCCCCCCCCCCCCCTCCGCTTCTCAATTCGTGGGCACCCCCCGCTTCCCAATTAGCGGCAGCACCCCCCCCCCCCCGGCTTCTCAATTTGAGGCGGCCACACCCCCCTGGTTCTCTGCTCCAGGGGGCCCATGCCTGAAGCTGTGTAAAGGGGCCCTATATTTCCTGATTTCCAGTTTGTAACTATTGGCGCTCTATGAATCCTTTATAATAACATTAACATGGTGGCCCTTTCGCACATAACTCCCAAGGGGGTGAACCAATCTGCAGTATATTGCAGCAAAGTCAGCAATCTGATTTTGCGTGCCGTAATCCAAGAGACGCGCCGTCTTTTTTTTTTTTCGGGAGCATGCACGTTTAATGTAAATTAGTTTTTTCTCAGTTTCCGATTTTCCTCTGTAGACTGCGTCAAGGAGTTAAGATCGGAGGTGAAGATAGACTTGAATGATAACTGGCAACCATTCAGCGGATAAATGGCGAATTAACCGTCACATATATTATGCAGATCTCACAAATCTATTGTACTTTGCATCTAAATGAATGTCCTTATTTGGAACTTTTACATTTTATGCGTTCGGGGGGAAAAAAAAACACGAGAAGTTAAGACTCAGCCGGAGAGATGTATTCCATGGATGTCAGCCATTATGCAGAGGAATGCAATTTAAAATTCCATTCTCATATATTAACCTTGTTTATCGAAGGAAGAATTACTTTGGGTAAAATATGGAGCGTATTGGAGAACAGGACACAAGGGGCAATAAATAAGCAGGAAAATGTATTGATATAGTCCAGAGACGCAAAGCCAATCTCTGTTCATACACGCTGCTGTACCTTTCTGTATTGTCAATTTGTAAGTCATCGAGAGGAACTCTGTTTAACCACTTCAGCCCCGGACCATTTGGCTGGCCAAAGACCGGGGCCACTTTTTGCGATGAGGCTCTGCGTCGCTTTAACTGCCAATTGCGCGGTCGTGCGACGTGGCTCCCAAACAAAATTGACGTCCTTTTTTCCCCACAAATAGAGCTTTCTTTTGGTGGTATTTGATAACCTCTGCGGTTTTAATTTTTTGCCTCCCCACAGTAGTATCCTTGCCCCCCTCCACAGTGGTATCCTCTGCCCCTTTCAAATTACCCCCCCCTCCAGTTATGTACTCTGCTCCCCCACTGTAGTGTTCTCTGCCCCTCTGTCTCCCCCACACTGTAGTATTGTCTGTCCCCACATACGGTAGTGTTCTCTGCCCTCCCAGACTGTTAATATCCTCTTCCCCCCTACAGTAGTGTCCTCTGCCCCCCTCCCCCACAGTAGTGTTCTATGCTCCCCCCTGCATGGCACTGTCCTCTGCACCGCCCTTTACTTCTACTCAGGTCGTAGATTACACACAGCTCTCCACTCTACACTGCTGTACAGTGTGTGCCATCAGAACCCCGCCCCCTGCCTTCTAGAGCTCACAAATGCTGTATAAATTATTGACTTTAAATGGCTGTGAAGAAGAGACAACCGAAGATAAATAGGTACAACTCATGTAAGAGGATTTGTTTCATGTCTGTATCTCCTGAGGCCAGTCACTTCACCCGGTATATGTAATGGTTTACAACCACCTTAAATAGATCATAGCTCTTCCTTTTTCAAGCAGCTATAGAGGCTGTTGGATGTGTTTTGACAGGCGGAGTACCAGAAAAGAGGCGTGTACCAATTTTTTTTTAAATTAGAAAAATAAGTCTCATGCCTCGCACACACGGCCGGTTTTCCTGTCTGAAAAACTGCGATGAGAGCTTTTGGCCGGGATTCCCGACCGCGTGTATGCTCCATCTCAGTTTTTCCAGTGGGAAAATTGCCAAAAACTTCCGGTAAAAAAAAAAAGACAACTGGCTCTTTTTTTTCCCATCGGGATTCCCGACTGGCTTTTTCCCGTCGGAAATCCTGACTGTGTGTTGCGGGGCATAACTCTTCTTTCCTATGGCAGCCCTCAGTGCCGATCCTGACCTCCCTGGGGCCCTAAGCAAAATGACACGTCATAATAAAGTTGAGAAGCGGGGGGATGGGGTGTTCTGCTGTTGGAAATGACATCCTACATTAAAGTGAGAAGGTGGGGGTGCTTACCTCTTCTCCCATGCAGCCAGTGAGTTGAGAAGCAGGGTGAGGGGCCAAAAATTACTTCTAACTAGGCGGGCCTCTAGTAATTTGGGGGGCCCTCCGCAGCTTTGCGGGGCCCTAAGCGGCTTGCATAGTGAGTGTAACGGAATGGCCCGTGGGACCCAGAGGCTCTTGCAGGGTGTGGGGTACTCCTGTTTCAGCTTCACCGATGACTCTTGTGTCTAAAGTCATCCTATGTCCACTAGGGGCATAGGATGACTGAGAAATTATATCTTGGACTACATGAGATGGGGCGGTAATGTAATCCACAATATATTCAAGAATGTCTGCAAGAACTAATTACAGGTTGTTGATTCTAAACCCAACAGGTCAATAGAAGAGTGACTTATTCAATGTTGGAACACAGACTGTTAAGGTGTTTAATGTCATATGCTACTGTCATGTAAATGAACCTTAATCTGGCTCTCAAGAACCTTTCATTGTGGGATGCTAATTGACACTGTATTGTGTGAATTTCTATTGATGATAAATGTGTATTGTACAGCAGGTGAGAAGAGCTTATCTCGGAGTCACCTTGTCTGGGTAAATGATTAGTAATTAGCTCATGTGGATTGTGTCAGACCTGGTGCCAGTAAGTCTGACTAAAAAATGTGAGCTCCTCGTGTCATGTTGTGGGTGGAGTTGTGGGTGGAGTTGGGTCATTGTTCATTGTGGTTTCTAACTGTATTCTAACTGTATAAGAGCCTGAGTTTTTACCACTGAACTACTGTATCTATTTGTTTGAAACTCAAGCAGAGCTGTGTCTCGTTATTGGGGTTCGCCTGCTGGATTGTGGAGTGTCGGATAAGCTGTCGTGGGTTGGTGGAATAAAATATCGTAAACGGCGTTAACCCCTGCCCCATTTGGGGTTCCTTTACAGTGAGCCCTTAGGGCGGATCGGCCCTGGCAGCCCTAAAACAAGAAATTCTGCTGCGCAGAAAAACAAAGGCAGGCAGCGACAATGAGAACTGCTTGAGCACGCTCTACTCCCCCCCCCCCCCGCGTGGCTGGAGTCGCTGTTTAAATTCACCTTTCCGATCACATCTCCGACTAGTTTATTTAATAATCAACTCGGCGGAAAGGTGTATTATTTCCTCGGCTCCCTGCAATATGAATGCAAATTTGAATTTAGGAAACAATCACTATGATGAATTAATACGGGAGGAGAGGAGAGGAGAGATAGCGGACCTGGAGTGCCCCTCCGGGGGGTGGGGGGGGGGGAATATGTTTAATTCTCCTGGAAATTGGAATGTGTGTTTGCTCCCGGAGAATGCACGTCTCGTCATTCACCTTGGGATTATGGAGAGACGTCTTGAATGGGGAGGTTTGTAATGGCCTGATTCAGGACGGAATTACATGGCTGGTAGGATGCCGCCCGTTTTGTTGGCCTCGGTTGGATACTAAATTAAAGTGTGTTGGCATTAATGCCGTCTATCTCGGCGTATTCACCCCCCCCCCTCCTACAAATGTTTGCATCTCGTCTTTTACTGTCCTGGAGAAGAAAGAAGACTTATCATCGGCGGAGCCGCCGGTTCTGCCCAAGCTTTGCCGCTATCATAGGATTCAATTTATTCCTATCTTGTCATTTCTGCTTCAACCTTACAGCTGTATTTCAAGATATGAACTGCTTTGTATGCAATACTTTCCACCGTCTTCGGTGACCAAAATATGTCAGGAGCCGAATCGCAAATACATAAAGGTCATCAACAGTCATTAATAAATGGATAGGCTGCAATCAAAGAGATGTGACCGGTCTCTAGTGAATGGATAGGCTGCATTCTCAGTGATGTCACCGGTCTGTAGTGAATGGATAGGCTGCCTTCTCAGTGATGTCACCGGTCTCTAGTGAATGGATAGGCTGCATTCTCAGTGATGTCACCGGTCTCTAGTGAATGGATAAGCTGCATTCTCAGTGATGTCACAGGTCTCTAGTAAATGGATAGGCTGCATTCTCACTGATGTCACCAGTCTCTAGTGAATGGATAGGCTGCATTCTCAGTGATGTCACCGGTCTCTAGTGAATGGATAGGCTGCATTCTCAGTGATGTCACCGGTCTCTAGTGAATGGATAGGCTGCATTCTCAGTGATGTCACCGGTCTCTAGTGAATGGATAGGCTGCATTCTCAGTGATGTCACCGGTCTCTAGTGAATGGATAGGCTGCATTCTCAGTGATGTCACCGGTCTCTAGTGAATGGATAGGCTGCATTCTCAGTTATGTCACCGGTCTCTAGTGAATGGGTAGGCTGCATTCTCAGTGATGTCACCGGTCTCTAGTGAATGCATAGGCTGCATTCTCAGTGATGTCACCGGTCTCTAGTGAATGGATAGGCTGCATTCTCAGTTATGTCACCGGTCTCTAGTGAATGGATAGGCTGCAATCTCAGTGATATAACTAATGTCCAAAAGCTACCACTCCTAGTGTTATTCTCTGTCCACGTACAAGGTAGTTGTCTCATTCTATGTATATATATATATATATATATATATATATATATATATATATATATATATATATGCTCACTTATTTTTCTATGTGTTCTTGTCCTTTTCCAGCATTCCCCTGGAGTGTTATGGAACCAGATCACATTGCAGGAATCCGGTGGATGTTTTTTCTCAAAGCGCAGCGGCGTTAACACGCTCCTAACATCCTAACATTGAGCCATTTCTCCTGGAATAAAACCGTGCAGCCAATAACCCGCCCTTTTGTTCCAGGGTTTAGTATAATTACAGCTCTTAATATTTTTGTGTTGAACAATATGATTATTTTAGACGTGTTTTCAAACAAGGGTTTTTTTGTCTGGGCAAACACGATTTTCATGAGAATGTAGAGAAGTCTCTTTATTGCATTTTAATTCACAATGTATCCATTACCTCTGTGTTTAAACCATTCTATTCACAGTATGTCGTGTTATTACAGACGCAGCCGAGGTTCACAATTAGATAAGCAACAAATACCGCAGATTTGGGATATTTTACAATGAAAGATAATGTGCTGGCTCTGACCAATACTAATTACACAATGCTTTATACTGCAGTAGAGGTATTTAACGCTGTACACCAGCCAATAAACAATATAAAAATGAATAGGCCATTCGAAAACCAGCTTTTACTGCAATGTCCACCTTTAATCTGGAGATTTCCCCCGTGGTACTTCAATTCTGCCACTAGATGTCCTAATTCTGTTGTCCAGCATCATTCAACCCCCTTCCATTGAGCTGACTCCACTTCCACCAACAGGTTGTCCCGGACGAGCCCCCAGTCTGTGACTGGAAAGTGCAAAGAGAAGCAGCACAGTGATGATCTTATCTCTCTGTCACTCTGCTTTCTCCGATTTATCAGCATGCATCTTGCCACATGAACAGATTGGCCTATTATGCTGCTTCTTCCTCTCTACAGCCTTGCTGTACAGGGATTGCAAGATAAAGAAATCAGGCCATATTCAGGAACCTACACGGCTTGCATATAAAACATACATGTGCAGATAAGAGGCATAATGATAGGAGAAGAGAGCAGATAGACTGCCTATGGATTCATGTACCAGACCAACATGCAAAGAGACCCATATTTGCTTATGGAGATGTAATGCATACAGCAGAGGCAACCAGGACAGTAAATATTTTTTGTTTACATCCAGCAGACCAAGTCTTCATTGCCCTCGCTGTGCTTGTGCCTTAGTGCTCTATAGACTTCTGTTAGGCTACGTCTAAAGGCCACAGATGATTAGAGAGGGTCCCATATATGTTTATGGGGCTGAAATGCATAGAGGCAACCAGAACAGTGAAAGCTGTTTGTTTACATACAGCGTCCCACGCCTTCACTGACCTAGCTACATCTGTGCTTTAGTGCCCCATAGACCCAAATGGGGCTTTGTCTAAAGTTCGGAGATGATCGGTAAGGGTCCAATTAAAGGCTATGGGTCTGTAATGTGCAGGGGCCATAGGCGTGCGCAGGGGGGTGTGCCTGGGCATACTCTAATCATCCCAGGCACCAGTGCTCAGTGTTCAGAAGTGTATGGGGGCACATGAGCCATCAGGCAAGGGGGACCCACTGTGCCTTGTCACGCACTACATCCTCCCTCCCTCTCTTTAACCCCCTCTCTCTCTTGCCCCCCTCTCGCTCTCTAACCCCCCTCTCCCACCCTTACTCTCTCTCTCTCTCTCTCTGACCCCGTCTCTCTCTTACCCCTCTTTCTCCCCTCTGTTTCACCTCCCTCCCTCTCTCTCTCTTGCCACCCCCTCTCCCACCCCACTTTCTCTCTCTTTCCCCCTCTCAACCCCTCTTCTCTCCCTCTTACCTGTCTCTCTATCTCTCCCCCCTAACCCTCTCTTTCTAACCCCCCTTTCCTCTCTCTCTCTCTCTCTCACCCCCCCACTTCTCCCTCTGACGGCTCTGCCATAAGATGTAAAATGTATTGAAACTGTTCAAAATGTTTGTTTACAATTATTTAAAAGATTGTGTGTGTGTGTGTGTATATATATATATATATATATATATATATATACACTCATACCCACATGTGCGTTTGAGTTATGGGGTGCACGCCCTAATGCAATAGGCTGCGCACACCTATGGCAGGGGCAACCAGGACAATTATGCCACTGTATGTAAACAAACAGCGGTATGACAGCTATTGGATCAAGTAAAGCATGTGTAACAGTCAGGGGTTAACGCTGTTTACAATATTTCATTCCACCAACCCACGACAGCTTATCGACACTCCACAATCCAGTAGAGGAACACGGCCCATAGGATTCCCCAGAAACGAGACACACAGCTCTGGTCTCTGGTTCCAAACGGATAGATACTTTAATGGTAAACTTAGGCTTTTATACAGTTAGAAACCCCAAGGAACAATGACTTAACTCCACCCACAACATGACACAATGAGCTCAATACACATCTTTTAGGAGACAGACAAGCTGTCTCCGAGATAATCTACATGAGCTATTTACTAATCATTTACCCAGACAAGGTGACTCCGAGATAAGCTCTTCTCACCTGCTATACAATACACATTTATCATCAATCGAAATTCACACAATACAGTGTCAATTAGCATCCCACAACTAAATGTTCTTGAGAGCCAGACTAAGGTTCATTTACATGACAGTAGCAGACAACATTAAACACCTTAACAGTCTGTGTTCCCACATTGAATGAATCACTCTTTCTATTGACCGATTGGGTTTAGAATCAACAACCTGTAATATTTCAAGATATCCTGGAATACATTGTGAATTGTCATTACTGTCACATCTCCTGTAATCCAAGATATCATTTCTCAGTCATCCTATGCCCCTAGTGGACATAGGATGACTTTAGACACAAGAGTCATCGGTGAAGCTGAAACAGGAGTACCCCAGACCCTGCAAGAGCCTCTGGGTCCCACTGGCCCTCCCGTTACAGCATGCATCTGTAGAAGGAGAGGGTGGGTTAGGTTAGGTCAGAGGAAGGGGGGGAGGGGTGTTTGAGGATAAGCGCACTTTGTTTTAAAGTGAACTTATCCTTTAAATGACTTTTTATTTCTAATCCGCCCCCTGTGACAAATGACCCATCACAAGGGTTTCCATGGCATACACAGCGGCAAAGTGCGATTGGCGAGCTCCGTCCTAATTCTTCACAAGTCTAAAAACTCATAAACGTAATAGGTAAGGGGATTAATCAATGGCTGTACAAAGTCCGGGAAACTTCCCATCAATATACTCTTTAATACAGACAATCTACGATTAGGCAAATAACTCATGGCGGCGGATCTAGCGAGGATGATGAAAAATAAAGCAAGATTTATGGTGGCTGGTTCTCATTATAGCGTGCGAGACAGAAGGAAAAAAAATTACAGGTGACGTGAAATATTCCAGAATTCTTGTCTCACCTTAATTGATGAAATGCTTTACGCCATCAGAATATTTAATTCCGGCGATTACTCTTGCCAAGGTTTTTTTTTTTTTTGCCGCTGACGGGTAATTCGGAATATATTGAAGGAGCCAAATTTCTCCCTGGGTGCCGCCATCGTTTGTTTGCGAGCGATAAACCGCGGCCAAGTTCTTATTTTATAGGGATTGCACTTTAATATTGTATTGGCTTGAAACATTGAAACATTGTATTTATCTTTATAAATTTTTTCATAATATGTACATTATGTGAAAGTGATTAGAAGTAACAAATCTGAATGTTCATTGGCTAAAAAAACTCAGTATCATAAACAACGCCATATATTAAATCGGACCTTCAGTCATTTTTTTAACTTTCCATCTATTAAATCTTCACTCCTTGTTGTTGTTTTAACTTTGGATAGTAAAACATTTTTTTTCTGCCAGTAAATCCCTTATACAACCCACTTCCTGTTTCCTGTCTGGTCATTAGCCTATGCTTACGACACCTAACACAGCTCTCTCTCACTCTCCTGAGAGTTTGCCAGTAAGGGAGGGGGGGTTGAGTCATAAGAGGGCCAATGAGAGCTGCAGAGGTGCTCTTCTGTGTGCAGGGCCGCCATCAGGAAATATGGGGGCCCCTTACACAGCTTCAGGCATGGGCCCCCTGGAGCAGAGAACCGTGGGGGGGGGGGGGCGGCTCAAATTGAGGTCAGGGGGCTTTGCGTGCTGACGAAAAAACAAAGGGGTGTTGCCCTGAGGACCTCTGGGCCCATTACAAAAAAATATAAAAATAAATATAAAAAAAGGGGATCGCCTTAACCACTTAAGGACCGCCTCCTGCAGATATATGTTGGCAGAATGGCACGCCTGGGCACAGGCACGTACCTGTATGTCCCCTTTAGGTGCCCAGCCGTGGGTCGCGCGCCCACGACCCGGTCCAAAGCTCCGTGACCCCGGGACCCGATCGGTCCTCCGGAGCTGAAGAACGGGGAGAGGTGAGTGTAAACAAACCTTCCCCGTTCTTCACAGTGGCGCTGTCATTGATCGTCTGTTCCCTGATATAGGGAAAGGCGATCAATGATGTCACACGTCCAGTCCCGCCCCCCTACAGTTAGAAACACATATGAGGTCACACATAACCCCTACAGAACCCCCTAGAGGTTTACTCCCAAACTGCAATTGTCATTTTCACAGTAATCAGTGCATTTTTATAGCACTTTTTGCTGTGAAAATGACAATGGTCCCAAAAATGTGTCAAAATTGTCCCATGTGTCTGCCATAATGTCGCTGATCCCTGCCATTAGTAGTAAAAAAAAAAATGCAATAAAACTATCCCCTATTTTCTAAAAGCTATAACTTTTGCGCAAACCAATCGATAAACGCTTATTGCGATTTTTCTTTACCAAAAATATGTAGAAGAATACGTATCGGCCTAAACTGAGGAAAAAATATTATTTTTGGGGGACATTTATTATAGCAAAAAGTAAAAAATATTGGGCCAGATTCTCAAAAGAGATACGACGGTGTATCGCAGGAAACACCGTCGTATCTCTGTTTTTTTTACTGGGTATCTATGCGTCTGATTCCTAGAATCACTTACGCATATATACAGTGAAGATCCGACAGGTGTAAAACACTTACACCGTCGGATCGTAGATGTAATTACTTTCCTGGCCGCTAGGTGGCCTTTACGTTGATTTCTCATTTGTCGTTTGCGTAAGCATAAACCTACCCCTGCTATATGAGGGGTAGGTTTACGAAGTTCCGTCGTTGCCATGTTAAGTATGGCATCGGGTCAGCGTCGTCTTTTTCCGTCGGTTACGTCGTTTTACTAAGTCGTTCGCGAATAGGGATTTACGTAAACGACGCTCACGTCGGTTTCATTCACGTTTTCAGACGTGAGCTGGAGCATGCGCACTGGGCTATTTTTGCGGCCGGCGCATGCGCAGTTCGATCAACGCGGGGGCGCGCTTAATTTAATAAATACATTAATAAATACAAGCCGCCCCCTTTGAATTACGCGGCCTTACGCCGGGCCATTTGCACTAAGCCGCCGCAACTTACGGAGCAAGTGCTTTGGGAATACGGCACTTGCTCTGTTAAATTGCGGCGGCGTAGTGTAAATGGCTTACGCTACGCCGTCGGCCATTCTACGAGAATCTGGCCCATTGCATTTTTTTCAAAATTGTCGCTCTATTTCTGTTTATAGCGCAAAAAATAAAAACTGCAGAGGTGACCAAATACCACCAAAAGAAAGCTCTACTTGTGGGGAAAAAAAGGACGCCAATTTTGTTTGGGAGCCACGTCACACGACCGCGCAATTGTCAGTTAAAGCGCCGCAGTGCCGAATCGCAAAAACTGGCCAGGTCTTTTACCTGCATAAAGGTCTGGGTCTTAAGTGGTTAATAATTGCCCCTTTGGGGTACTAGGCATGCGCAGTAACTCAAATACGGTGACACTGTGATTCCAGGACACAGACAGGGACACAACATTATTGGGACTGAGGTCCAAGTTGTGGAACTTTCCCGGCCAATCCAATCCATGGGATACACAGTGCTTTGAAAAAATGAAAATTGTCATCCAGTTGGATTTTCCATCAGGAGAGAACAAGCTCCGACACGTCGGGTACTGATAGGTTGTCACTGTTGGGTAGAGCGCGTCTCTGTACAATTCTGAAACAGACAAGACATTGCCGCACAGTAAATCATTCGCCGTCATACGGATGGAATTACCTTCTGAGACGCTCATATTCAGTCTCAGCTTCCAATTCTCGTCTCTGCGCATCCATGTTCTACGTGACGCCATTGGTATTCCTGTTGCTTCTCATTGATCAGGTCACATTGACAGGCGGCATTATTTGTGCGATGCTACAAACACAAATCACATATTTATGACCTGCGTGAGCCGTTCTGACCCCCCGAGCCAGAAACAGAGGAGGAGGAGGAAATGAGGCTGATACATCGGAAGAAAGGTCAGGACTGCGGGAAAACAATGGAAACGCCAACCTGCTTATTGAAAGTCCTACAATGAGTGACTAAGACAACAATGGATTATTTATGTGACACAAAGTATAAACCGCTGGTGACCAATCTGTGGCCTGCGGGATGTTCGTGGCCCTTTGGCAGTTTTTGTGTGGCCCTCTGGGCTCCAGTGTCCCTATTGCTCTGTTATAGCAGTGATTTCTAGTAGTCTCATTTAATGTCTTCAGTCAATGACTGTCTCCTAAAGAATATCCTCAGTTTCCAATAAATCCTATGGCATGTTCATAGTCTTTGACCATCTCTTGTAGCATGTCTAAAGTCTCTGATCATCTCCTGTATCATATCTGCAGTCTCTGACCATCTCCTGTATCATGTCTGAAGTCTCTGATCATCTCCTGTATCATGTCTGAAGTCTCTGACCATCTCCTGTATCATATCTGCAGTCTCTGACCATCTCCTGTACCATGTCCACAGTCTCTGACCATCTCTTGAATCATGTCCACAGTGTCTGACCATCTCTTGTATCATGTCTGCAGTCTTTGACCATCTCCTGTATAATGTCCACAGTCTTGACCATGTCTTGTGTCATGTCCCCAGTCTCTGACCATCTCTTGTATAATGTCTGAAGTCTCTGACCATCTCCTGTATCATGTCTGAAGTCTCTGACCATCTCCTGTATCATATCTGCAGTCTCTGACCATCTCCTGTACCATGTCCACAGTCTCTGACCATCTCCTGTACCATGTCCACATTCTCTGACCATCTCTTGAATCATGTCCACAGTGTCTGACCATCTCTTGTATCATGTCTGCAGTCTTTGACCATCTCCTGTATCATGTCTGAAGTCTCTGACCATCTCCTGTATCATATATGCAGTCTCTGACCATTGCTTGTATCATGTCCTCAGTCTCTGACCATCTCCTGTACCATGTCCACAGTCTCTGACTATCTCTTGAACCATGTCCACAGTGTCTGACAATCTCCTGTATCATGTCTGCAGTCTTTGACCATCTCCTGTATAATGTCCACAGTCTTGACCATGTCTTGTATCATGCCTGCAGTCTTTGACCTTCTCTTGTATCATGTCCACAGTCTCTGACCATCTCTTGTTTTATGACCGCAGTCTCTGACCATCTCTTGAATCACCTCCACAGTCTCTGACTATCTCCTGTATAAAGGTCCACAGTCTCCAACCATCTCTTATATCATGTAAACAGTCTCTGACCATCTCCTGTATCACGTCCACAGTCTCTGGCCATTTCTTGTATCACGTCCACAGTCTCTGACCATTTCCTGTACCATGTCTGAAGTCTCTGACCATCACATGTATCATGTAAACAGTCTCTGACCATTTCCTGTATAATGTCCACAGACTCTGACCATCTTGTGCATCACATCCACAGTCTCTGACTATCTCCTGTATAAGATCCACAGTCTCCAAACATCTCTTATATCATGTAAACAGTCTCTGACAATCTCCTGTATCATGTCTGCAGTCTCTGACCATCTCCTGTACCATGTCTGCAGTCTCTGACCATCTCATGTATAATGTTCACAGTCTCTGACCATCTCTTGTATTATGTTTACAGTCTTTGATTGTTGTGTGTCTGCTGTCTTTGACACTGAGTATTCCTATCTGGCGATGTTAGGGGTCACACTTGAGACCCGCCGATATCAAGAAAGTTGACCACTACTAGCATAAACCACTATGTAGTTTTCTTCCGTGGAGACATTAGTACATGGAAGTCAGGGATCTGGTACCATGGAAAATTATGTAATAGATAGATAAGAAGATATGTCACCAGCACACCATGGATCTGTACACAATAGTCTGAGTATTTATTAAAAGGGATCACATCAAAACAATGTCGCTGCAACAATTCAAGGCCACACAGGACCTCTTCATCTGGCATGATAAAGGGGTCTCATAATCTCAGAAAAACTACTATAGTCTCTATGATTAGGCCCTATTACTGTATACGTGAGGGCAGGGTGCCCACGTGTCCCGGATTGCCTGGGACTGTCCCACAATTGACATGTCTGTCCCTGGTCCCGGGCACCTTCTTCCCGGGACAATACAGTGTCCCAGAATGAAATAGAGGATACAGCCACCCCCTTACTAACAACTACATTTCCAGAACTGGTTGCTAGAGCCGGCGCTGCCTGGCATCTTGCAACCAGTGACCATTTACTCTCAGACAGTGAGACCGGGAGCGAGGCCTGTGCCTAGTGTAGCACTGCTGTCCCCACCCACCTCGGCACCTCCTCCGGCACCCAGCAGGGACTGCTGTGATCGTCACTCTCCAGATAGTGACGCCACTCCTTTCCTTCTACACACGTGGCTCATGCCGAGGGAGTAACAGCGGCACTACATCTGGTGGCAGGCTATGGGCGGCAAGCGGCACTGCATCTGGTGGCAAGTGGCACATTCACCTGACAAAAAATCCACCGCCAAATTCCCCATCCACCCCGAGAATACATTTCCCCCCGCCCCCTCATATTTTTGGGGGGAAGGTCAGAGAGGGGGTGTGTCCCTGATTGGCAGTTTGGAAATGTGGTCACCCTACGTGAGGGGTGTACAAACTTTTTTCAAAGAGGGCCAGATTTGATGAAGTGAACATGCGTGAGGGCCCACCATTTTGCCTGACATGTTTTGAACCTATTAAAATTGAATGCAAATGAACAAATACACCGCCCAACAAAAATTCTCTTGCATTTGTGGCTGTGTGTGGTGAAGAGTCTAAGGAGGAGCTCAAACATGTTATTTGGATATACCGTATTTATCAGCATATAACACGCACCTTCACTTTACAAGAGAAGATTCTGGATTTTTTTAAATTTTAAAAAGAAGCCTCACCACTGCCATGAATGTAGTCTCATCATTGCCATGAATGCAGCCTCACCATTGCCATTAATGCAGCCTCACCATTGCCATGAATGCAGCCTCACCATTGCCATTAATGCAGCCTCACCATTGCCATGAATGCAGCCTCACCATTGCCATGAATGTAGCCTCACCATTGCCATGAATGCAGCCTCACCATTGCCATGAATGTAGCCTCACAAGTGGCATGAATGCAGCCTCACCATTACCATAAATGTAGCCTCACAAGTGCCATGAATGCAGCCTCACCATTGCCATGAATGTAGCCTCACAAGTGGCATGAATGCAGCCTCACCATTACCATGAATGTAGCCTCACAAGTGCCATGAATGTAGCCTCACCACTGCCATTAATGTAGCCTCACAAGTGCCATGAATGCAGTCTCACCATTGCCATGAATGTAGCCTCACAAGTGGCATGAATGCAGCAGCCTCACCATTACCATGAATGTAGCCTCACAAGTGCCATGAATGTAGCCTCACCACTGCCATTAATGTAGCCTCACAAGTGCCAGGAATGCAGTCTCACCATTGCCATGAATGCAGCCTTTGGATACAGCCTCACAAGTGCCCTAAATGCAGCCCCACCATTGCCATCAGTGCAGCCTGATCCATGGCCACCTGCAGCCTCGGAGGGGAAAGGGAGGGGGGGGGGACGAGCGCAAACAAATTACATACAGGAGAATCTCCTGTTTGCTCAGTGGCCTTTTTAGTACAAAGTCCCGCCTTTTATGATAGACAGACCAGTCGTCCAATGCCAGTTTGGGAAACGGGACTTCCTATTACAGAGGCTGCTGAGATTCTTCTGTATATAATTTGACTAGGATGACCACATTTTCAAACTACCATTCAGGGACAATCCCTCCCAAAAATCAGCTTGTGCTGTAACGAATCACAGCACAGTGATTGGACACAAGAGGCAGGATTTATGATTTCTCCAATCACAAGCAGGGGGCGGTATGATACTCCTCCAGGCATTCCCGGCCAGGGCAAGTACTGTCAGTGAGTAAAGCGGTGATGTGGCGGCCTTTTTTGGGGGCATTAGTTTGGCTGGGGGGGGGGGGGTGTCTGTGTCAGTTTCATTCCGGGACACTGTATGGTCCTGGAATGAAGGTGCCGGGACAAACCTGCAAAATGCGGGACTGTCCTGGACAATCCGGGACACGTGGTTACCCTAAATCTGACAGGACTCGTCCCGCCCTCTCCCTGTCCCCTCCGAGGCTGCCAGAACGATAAATACGATATATAGCTTTTGTAGCCCCCCCAATGATGGCGCTCAGGGATTCATTGGGGGCCACAAAAGATATATATATCCAAATTACCAGTGGGGCCGCATTAAACTGTAGCGAGAGCCGCAATTGGCCCGCGGGCCAGACTTTGGACATGCCTGGTATACGTGATCTGGAGTAGAGGTGCCACCTCTGCTACAGGGGCGGACCTTAAGTGGTTAATATTACATTGGAAAATTCCCACCTTAGAAAATGTCAATCCAAGGACATCAAAGCAAAACTCGTATGAATTGTAGCAATATCATGAGTGGATATGTTCATCTATGAATTGCCCATTGGAAATCCATACAAGAGACGTGAAGCCGCCCAACATTGATTGGCAGATTGCAGTAATTAGTCTATGCGCCCAAAGATAACAATGCCGCATTCAACAACCAACATAGATCCAAAAAAATAACCAATCGATATGAATGGAGACCCCGTGCTTGTCTGCAGAAAGCGATTTTACGGTATTTAACGGTAGTAAACAATGCGGAGAAATCTGTACCCGTAGTAGTGTAACAATGTGAATGGAAACTCTACACCAAAAAAACGTCAACAATAATTTGCAACAAAGTAACAATGTTTCCTACTCCAATTTACTGCAATGTAAGCGGATTGTGGAGGAAACCAATCTCCTGCATGTGTTTTAGGCTCCATTCGTACCATGCAGGTGTGATGGCGTACACGCCGCGTTCCCGCATGTAGCATGTAGCGTTCAGGGCTGCCCAGTCAATTCAAATGCACATGAGAAACAAGGAAAAGAAGTCCCTGACCCTTTCCCAAATTTGCACACTTTTCCCATCAACCCCACACCTCTGCCATCGTGTGTTATTTTTTTTTTGGCGCAGCACCGCGTGGCTCACGTGCAGAACGTGCGTGCACATGTATGCATGGTATGGACAGTGCCTAAAGCCGCATACACACGGTCGGAATTTCCGATGTAAAAAGTCTGAAAAGGCCATGGGTTGTAGATGGCCTTGTCTTGGCACTGCTAAAGGGTGTTTTTTTTTTTTTTGGGGGGGGGGGCATTTAAGCTGGGGGGATGGCGAGGCAGAGATGTATGCTGGTAAGGGGGGGGGGGTTCGGTAGGTGGGTGGATTTATACTGGGAGAAGGGGGAGTATATGCTGAGGGAGTAAGCATACAGATTAATGCTCATACATCTTGGGGGGGGGGGGGGCAAGTTTGTCCTGGGCTGTAGATGACCTTGTCCCAGTGATCTGACGATATGGTTCCAGTCTTGACTGCGCAGGCGCAAACCTTGCCGATCACTGAACCTCCAGGGCGACGTGGAATTTGAGGTAAGTGGCCGGTCGGCCTCACATCCTCGCTGCGCTCGCTCGGCCTCCTGGCCCTTTATTTAACATCCTCCAATCCACGAGGATGTTAAGGAATAAGCCTGGATGCCGTCCGAGGTTCGGAGATTTCCGTGGGCTTCGTCTGCGCCTGCGCAGTCAGGCAGGGAACCATCTCGATAGGGGAACCAGATCGACAAGACACCGGCACTGCCTGCCACACTGCAAAAATGGCTCAAGAATGGTTTGAGGAACGCAAGGACGAGTTTAATGTGTGTTTAATGTGTTGCACCCTTCAACTCAAACACACATGCGTGTGTATGTATCTACATATATATGACCCCTGGCACATTGATCTCCCTGCCGGCACAGTGAAAGAAAAGAGCATATACACTTCTCTTATGGCAGAGCCGGTAAGCGGGAGATCTTTCCCATCTTCCTGTTGCTCCACAGAGCGATAAAACTAATGCGCATGGGGTGATTAGGGTGGGCCTGCAATGCACACCCAATGCCACCTATGGGCATCCGGAGCAAGGGGGCAGAGAGTGAAAGTAGGGTGGTACCCCCCCCCCCCCCCCATTCGGGCCCGTGACAAGAGGTGGGCAGAAGGGAAGGCTGCCCCCGGCGCAATGGTTTATTGCAGGGAAGAGGGGGGCGCAGTTCGGCATCTTTGCCCTGGGCGCTGGATGGCCTTGTCCCGGCACTGCCCCCCCCCATTCTACCTGTACCCATGTGTACATGTGTGCAGGGCCGCCATCAGGGGGATACAGGCATTACACCTGTAAGGGACCCAATGATCCCCAGGGCCTGATGGTCCCCAGGACCCTATGATCCCCAGGGCCTGATGGTCCCCAGGGCCACCCACTTATTATCTCATGTCAGGAGAGAAGAGATTACATTGTTTTATTCCATCAGCACCCCCCCCCCTGGTTCTCTGCTCCAGGGGGGCCCTGCCTAAAGTTGTGTAAGGGGCCCCAAAATGTGTGATGGCTGCCCTGCATGTGTGTGGCATTCATCTCCTATTACCCCCATTCTACAGCAAGGGAGGGGGTGGACGCAGATCCACATTCTTGCCCTTAGGGCTGGGCGAGAGTGATGTACCCAGACCCCTTTGGGGGGGAGGGGTCACTCTGAGACCCGTTTGGGGCATTTCAGTCCTGTGAACTGCCTCCTGGAAGCAGGTCAGCCCCCTGGCTGTGCTGTGTGGCAGAGCTGCGTAATCCTCGGGACTGGATGTACAGAATTACAAACAAGGTAAACCAGGTCTCTTCTATGTATTTTATCCACGCATTCATCCGGCGTTCATCTTTATTCTGCAAAAATGCATCCCGATTATTTCCCAGGATCAGAACACAATACGGTAATAAACAATGGCGGAATTTGGAGGGGGGGGGGGGACGCACCCAACACATTTTCTGCAGAATATTCCACCAGCGTAAAAATTCAGACAATCCGCAGCGGGGAATTCTCAAGGCAGCCGAGCAAAATTGGTTGTCAGTCACGGAGACTAGGTCATGCAAACTAATTAGTTCTGAGAGTGAGCTCCTTCCCTCTAAATCCGTCTTCCAGCCGGCAAAGCCAAATATTCACATATGGAGAAGAACGTTCCTGGAGCGCGCCGCGGCTCTGCGAGGAGTAAATAGAGGCGAGGGGAAGGCGGGGTGACCATAGCGGAATGTATGATGGATGTTCTGAGACGCGCTCCGTGCTGTCGGCTCCCTTATATGGAAGATCGGCGCAAGATTCAGCATTCGCTTTTTTTCCATAAAAGCTCCGCCTTCGATCCTTACAGGTGACTTTGTCTTAGACACGAGCAGAACGAAAAAAAAACGTGTTTCGTTTTTCTGCGTTATTTACACGTTTGTTTAGTTAAATTATTTCCATTTGTTTAATTCGTTTTCGGAATTCGTTTAGTTTACTCGCTTTCGAATCGATTAGAATTTCAAAACGTTTTATGCCTCGTACACGCGACCAGTGTTCCCGGCCTTGAAAACTGCCGTGACACCTTTTGGCCGGCCTATGTATGCTCCATGGCATGCGTGCGAAAACTTTTTGAATCGATCCGAATTCAAAAAATTTGAATAGATTCGAAAGTGAATAAACTAAACAAATTCCGAAAACGATTCACGGCGGGGGAAAATGAGGACATGTTTCCTTTTTTCCCGCCGGGATTCCGAAATAATGAATGCTGTATCTAAACGAATGGAACATAACTAATTAATAATAATAATAATAAATAAAAATAATCACTTTTTAATATTATTTTTTTTTAAGCACTTAAGGACCGCCTCCTGCACATTTACGTCGGCAGCATGGCACGGCTGGGCACATCCACGTACAGGTACGTCCTGTACTAGTACCCAGCCGTAGGTCATGGGCGTGCGCCCGCGGTGCGCTCCCGTGACCCGGTCCGAAGCTCCGGGACTGCGGCACTCTCGCGGACCCGATCGCCGCTGGAGTCCCCGGAGCTAAAGAACGGGGAGAGCCGTGTGTAAACACGGCTTCCCTGTTCTTCACTGTGGCGGCGTCATCGATTGTGTGATCCCTTTTTTAGGGATACACAATCGATGATGTCACACCTACAGCCACACCCCCCTACAGTTGTAAACACACATTAGGTCACACATAACACGTTCAGCGCCCCCTTGTGGTTAACTCCCAAACTGAAAATGACAATTGTCCCAAAAATGTGTCAAAATAGTCCAATGTGTCCGCCATAATGTCGCAGTCACGAAAAAAATCGATCATCGCTGCCATTAGTAGTAAAAAAATAATAATTAATAAAAATGCAATAAAACTATCCCCTATTTTGTAAACGCTATAAATTTTGCGCAAACCAATCGATAAACGCTTATTGCGATTTTTTTAACCAAAAATAGGTAGAAGTATACATATCGGCCTAAACTGAAGAAAAATTAATATTTTTTATATATTTTTGGGGAATATTTATTATAGCAAAAAGTAAAAAATATTGCATTTTTTTCAAAATTGTCGCTCTATTTTTGTTTATAGCGCAAAAAATAAAAACCGCAGAGGTGATCAAATACCACCAAAAGAAAGCTCTATTTGTGAGGAGAAAATGACGTCAATTTTGTTTGGGAGCCACGTCGCACGACCGCGCAATTGTCAGTTAAAACGACGCAGTGCCGAATCGCAAAACCTGGCTCTTTAGCTGCCTAAAGGTCTGAGTCTTAAGTGTTTAATTAATTCCATTCCATATGTTATTTAGGATAATTCGTAACTTCAGGATAAATTCGTATTCGTTGCATTCACTATCAGCCAAATTTGAATAGAAAATTTCAATACCTATAATTTAATAGCTAGTTATGCTTTTGAATCTTCGTATTTTCCTTCTTATTTTCGAATTTACAAATTTTAGAATTTTTACGAATTTATGAATTTACGATTTTACGAATTTATGAATTTACGAAGAATTTTTGAATTGACGAATTTATGAATTTTGAATTTTTTTAGAATTTACAAATTTACGATTTTACAAATTTACGAATTTACATTTTCGTAACTTTGGATAAATTCGAAATTCCGATACCTAGAATAGTTAGTTATACTTTTGAATCTTCGGATTTCCTTTCTTATTTTCTTTTTTTTTTAATTTTCAAATTTACAAATTTTTGAATTTACACACGTTTGAATTTACAAATTTTTGAATTGACAATTGTACGAATTTTCGAATTTACAAATTTATGAATTTATGAATTTTCGAATTTACGATTTTTCAAACTTTTGAACTTTCGGATTTACGACTTTATGAATTTTTCAAATTTACAATTTTACAAATTTTTGAATTTACAAAGAGTTTTTGAATTTACGAATTTATGAATTTTTTGAATTTATAGATTTACAAATTTATGAATTTACGATTTTACAAATTTTTGAATTTACAAATTTTTGAATTTTTGAATTCACGATTTTACGAATTTTCGAATTTACGATTTTTCAAATTGACAAAATTTTCAAATTCACGATTTTACGAATTTACAAATTTATGAATTTATGAATTTACGAATTTACTAATTTTCAATTTTCCAATTTTACACATTTTCCAATTTACGGATTTATCAATTTGCGATTTTACGGATTTGCAAATTTACAAGAATATGAATTTTAGAATTTATGAATTGCGTTCATAATGAACGACCCGGAAAACGGGAAAACAAACATTTTTCAGCAGTGCACATGTCTAACTCCCATTGCATGCCTACTTTCAACTTTCAGGTGGTTTTGATTTCAAGTAATTGCACTAGCTGAGGAAGAATAGGGGAGGGGGGAGATTGTGCGCCAACAGCATGTAACCGCGATTATCCCGTTACCGCCATCTCTACAGAAAGTTGATACGCTTAAATTCAATGGCTTTTTTTTATTTTTTATGCCTCGGTGTGTAATTTTGTCATTATGAAAACGGCTTCTATTCTGGGCTGAATAAAAAATAAAAAATTCCTCACGGCTCAGAAGCAACCTGCGGAAATCGCAGAGACACAATTGCGCGTGATTATGGCACTCTTGTTGACAACACTTTTCAGGATGGCATCTGCGCGCCGCGTGTCAGTCATCCGTCGACATTCGAGGCGCCAACAAAGCTTTTAGTTGCTTTAATTGTGAAAGTAATTTCAGCCTCGGCGACGCTCAGGTAGAAAGGGAGCGCCGTGTGATCCTCATTAAAATGCGTTGCAGAAGGGGGGGGGAAATAAAGAAATAATCGATCGCGGAGAGACAGCACATTGTTTAACGTGGAAATCGCGATCTCTTTGTCTCCCATTGACGTCTGAACTTCCTATTGTGCAACATAATCGTTACGTGTAATTATCAGGGGCTGCTGTGCCGACGCCAACTTGGAAAGATTTCAACGCGGACAAAATAGTCGCAATGTATCTCTTGTAGCGAATCTTAAATACTTAAATATGTTCCGGATTTACCGAAACAAAGTCTTGCAGTTCATCTTCATTATATAGCAGCCACAGCCTATAGTAGATAAGCCAGTCCCATGCCAGCATGCTACAAAGGCTTCTCTTAAGGGCCCATTCACGCCAAAGCACGTGCTGCTCTTGTTAGATTCACATTGGTAGTAATAATTCTTAAGAGACACCCCAAACTCATTGCGGCCACCAAGCCACATGGTAAAGTAGTACCACGTGGTTTGGTGCAGCTGTTTTTTTCAAAAGTCGCACTTTTGAAGCACTCCGAACGCGTTGCGGCCACCGAGTAGTAACGTGCTACGGAGACTTGTTTTAAGGGCCCGTCCACGTTTTAAGGGCTCGTTCACATTTTAAAGGCCCGTTCATGTTTTAAGAGCTTGTTCATGTTTTAAGGGGCCGTTCTCGTTTTAAGGTCCCATTCTCATTTTAAGGGCCCGTTCATGTTTTAAGGGCCCATTCTCGTTTTAAGGTCCCGTTCTTGTCTTAAGGTCCCGTTCTCATTTTAAGGGCTCTTACATGTTTTAAGGTTTCGTTCACATTTTAAGGGCCCGTTCACGCTAAAACATATAAGAAAGCTCTGCTATTGTTAGATGCACATGGGTGCTATTACTTGTTAATGGCCCCCAAAATGCGTTGCGGCCACCAGGCCGCATTGGGTAGAGTAGTACCATGTGGTTTAGTGCGACATGATTTTAACAGTTGGATCTGCCGTACTTCTGTAGTATCTTCCTGAGTAGATAGGCCAGTCCTACGCCAGAATTCTACAGTGACTTGTTTTAAGTGCCCGTTCACGCTAATTGCAATGCGGGAAACATATGGGAACATACTGCTCCTGTTAGATGCACATGGGTGCTATTAATTGTTAAGTGTTGTGGCCACCAAGTCGCATGATAGAGTAGTACCATGTGGCTTGGTGTGGCGTGATTTTAAAAGTCGCGTCTGCCTTACTTTTGTAGCCCTTCAAACACGTTGCGGCCACCAAGACGCATGGTAGAGTAGTACCGTGTGGCTTGGTGTGGCGTGATTTTAAAAGAAGTCTCGGCCCGTTTGTGACTGTATTGGTCCTATCTGTTCCTGGTTATGATCCAGTCTGCTGAGCTGTCCCTGATCCAATCTGCTAAGCTGATCCAGTCTGCTGAGCTGCTGCTGATCCAGTCCGGTGAGCTAATCCTGATCCAGTCTGCTGAACCGATCCAGCCTGCTAAGCCGATCCAGTCCGCTGAGCTGCTCCTGATCCAGTCCGATGAGCTACCCCTGATCCTGTCTGCTGAACCGATCCTGCCTGCTAAGCCGATCTACCCTGCTGAGCTGTTCCTGATCCTATCTGCTAAGCTGATCCAGCCTTCTGAGCTGTTCCTGATCCTATCTGCTAAGCTGATCCAGTCCGCTGAGCCGTTCCTGATCCAATCTGATAAGCTGATCTAGTCCAGTGAACTACCCCTGATCCAGTCTGCTAAACCGATCCAGCCTGCTAAGCTAATCCAGTCCGCTGAGCTGCTCCTGATCCAGTCTGCTGAGCTGATCCAGTTCCTGTATACAAGTTTCTGCAAGGAAGTTTCCGGGTGTCTGATCCACTTCCTCACCTCTGTTGATCCTGCCGGGCTCCCATGCCAGTCCTTACTCATGTGCCTACTGTTACCTTACCAGGGAGCTGCGAGTGGGAGGCCATCCTCTGCGATTCGGGTTCACAACCATCAGGTACGTGACAGTTCTGCCCTTGTTAGATGTACATGGGTGTTATTAATTGTTAATAGCATCCCAAAAGCATTGCGGCCACCAAGCCGCATGGTAGAAGAGTACCATGTGGTTTGGTGCATCACAATTTTAAAAGTAACTTCTGCCGTACTTTGGTAGTACCCCAAGCGTGTTGCGACCACCAAGCTGCAGGATAGAGAAGTACCATGTGGTTCGATGAGGTGTGATTTTAAAAGTCACGTCTGCCTTACTTTTGTAGCCCCCCAAACGTGTTGCAGCCGCCAAGCCGCATGGTAGAGTAGTACCATGTGGTTTTGTGCGGCTTGATTTCAAAAGTCGCGTCTGCCGTACATTTGTAGTATCTACCTGAGTATATAGTTCAGTCCTACAGAGTCTACAGAGACTTGTTTTAAGGGCCCGTTCATGCCAAAGCATAGGAGAACGTTCTGCTTCTGTTAGATGCACATGGGTGCAATAAATTGCTAATAGCAGTCCTAACGCGTTGCGGCCACCAAGCCACATGGTAGAGTAGTATCATGTGGTTTGGTGCAGCGTGATTTTAATAGTCGCGTCTGCCGTACTTCTGTAGTATCTACCTGAGTAGATAGGCCAGTCCCCTGCCAGCATTCGTTAAAGACTTGTTTTAAGGGCCTGTTCTCACCAATTGCAATGCGGGAAACCTATGGGAACGTGTTGCTCTTGTTAGATGCACATGACTACCATTAATTATTTTTTAGTTTTGGATAGAGTAGGGGTTAGAAAAGCCTGTCCCCTGCCAGCATGTTGTAGAAAACGATCCTTACTCTCTGTTTGGAAACAGTGGTCTCTCTACATAGGCCAGACACCCTCCCTATTGAGCTCTCCAATCAGTAGGGAGCAGGAGCTTTGCTGACAGCCCCACTGTCAGCCTTATCTGAAACTTCAGCAAGTGTACAAGTTATAACACATACAGTAAAGTAGGGTAACACTTTTCGGCACATAAGTTTAGGAATTGCGTCGTCCTATAAAAGGAATGAAGCGCGTCTTCCCTGCTCTGTACATTTCACTGAGTATGGCGATTCGCTTAGCGACAATGATCTGTTATGTTTACGGAGAAGATTATCATTGGTCGCTGACGCCAGCAGCTGGTGGTGTGTCCCTGATGAGGAATGGCGGATGACGGGACCAAATACGGACCGGAAAGATGAATAGAACACCATGAAACTGGAACATTACCAGGAGACGGCACATTTATCTACAGCCGGGGGGGGGGGGGGGAAGTGCACCTGTAATATCTGAGCCGGCCGATGCTGGCCTATCTATACCGGGCTCACCATACACAAGTGCTTGTCAACTGATGAGCTAAAGGGGGCCTCAAATGTGACCCCCGACGTCCCCAAAGGGCCCCAGAACCTGCAGACCTAATAGAGGAAATGAGGGCAACATGTGGCTCCCAGGTCTGGCACTTGGGCCCCACACTCCCTATTGAAGCCCAATGGATCAAACTGCAGTGATGTCACCTGTAAGAATATAGCAGAATCTACGAAGGACTGAAACATTTCCATTGCACAGCCCACCCCAAACTAATATTTATATTACTGAGATCTCTGCATTGAGTTCCCGGGTCTGTATACCTGTTGTGCCCATTATGAGGGGTTCTCACCATCCCTGTGCTGAGTTCCAGGGTCTGTACACCCGCTGTGCCCATTATGAGAGGTTCCTACCATACCTGTGCTGAGTTTCTGGGTCTGTACACCTTCTGTGCCCATTATGAGGGGTTCCCACCATCCCTGTGCTGAGTTGCCGGGTCTGTACACCTGCTGTGCCCATTATGAGGGGTTCCCATCATTCCTGTGCTGAGTTCCCGGGTCTGTACACCCACTGTGCCCATTATGAGGAGTGCCCACTATGAGGAGTTCCCACCATCCCTGTGCTGAGTTCCCTGGTCTGTACACCCTCTGTGCCCATTATGAGGAGTGCCCACTATGAGGAGTGCCCACCATCCCTGTGCTGAGTTCCCCGGTCTGTACACTTTCTGTGCCCATTATGAGGAGTGCCCACCATCCCTGTGCTGAGTTCCCGGGTCTGTACACCTGCTGTGCCCATTATGAGGAGGTCCCACCATCCCTGTGCTGAGTTCCCAGGTCTGTACACCCTCTGTGCCCATTATGAGGAGTGCCCACTATGAGGAGTGCCCACCATCCCTGTGCTGAGTTCTCGGGTCTGTACACCTGCTGTGCCCATTATGAGGGGTTTCCACCATCACTGTGCTGAGTTTCCAGCTCTGTACACCTGCTGTGCCCATTATGAGGGGTTCCCACCATCCCTGTGCTGAGTTCCCGGGTCTGTACACCCGCTGTGCCCATTATGAGGGGTTACCACCATACCTGTACTGAGTTCTCAGTTATTTTACACCTGCTGTGCCCATTATGAGGGGTTCCCACCATACCTGCACTGAGTTCTTAGTTATTTTACACCTGCTGTACCCATTATGAAGGGTTCGCCGTAGAGATCCCCTTTACAAATGACATCAGCCAAGTAAAACTAGAAATAAAAGATAAGGGCTGGCTAAGATAAGTGGTGCTGCGGCAATTTACCGCGCGCGGGGCTGGATTGACGTTTGACGTCCCTGACAGCGCCGATGTGTTTAATTATCAAACCTGCGTCGCCGTGGCCAGACGCCAAATCCTGAGACCCCGGTGTATTATGTTAATCGTGACCCGAGCTGGTGAAGGAAGTCTACTAGCCGGCCAAAACTCAGAGTCCTGACAGCTGTGGCATTTCTCGTACGCTGTGACAATGCCGAGGAGGGGGGAAGGGAGAGACGGAGAGAGTCCGTAAGCAATATAGGTAGTGAACTGCCATCATCTCTCATTTGTTCCACACCTGCACAGCTTCATGCTGATGTCTTGTCGCATTTCACATGCTAGACGAGGCGCCCCTTTCACCCGCCGCTCATGTCTGCCTCTGCTGGAACACGGATTGGCGGGCGTAAGGTCAGCGCGCAATTTAATTCCTGTTTAATAAACAAGGTTTGTTTTTACATAAATTATATTATAACGTTTATTTATGCGGCATCATTACAGTAAAACCTTGGATTGCGAGCGTAATTCGTTCCAGAAACATGCTTGTAATCCAAAGCACTCTTATAGCAAAGCAAATTTCCCCATAGGAAATAATGGAAACACAAATGATTCGGTCCACAGCCATTTATTCATAAGTCCTTCAGTTTATAGTCCATACCTTTGCATGGGTTGCGCCTCCTATATGAGGAGTAACTTTACGCCTGACGTAACCCTTACGCAAATCGCTTAAAACATGCGCCGGGCGTTCGTGAATCAGAGTATCTTACTCATTTGCATATTTAAAATGGGAACGCCAAATGCGTCCAGCGTAACTATGCGTCCACGACGTATCTAGCTTTGGGAATCGGCGCATAGATACGACGGCACACATTTGTACTTACGACGGCGTATCTCGAGATACGTTGGCGTAAGTGCTACGTGAATCCGGGCAGCAATAGGGATCCTGACTGTCTCAACGCCATCATTATTCCTTCTACAGCAAAGAAATATAATTAGCAGGTTTTTATTTTCCTTTGAACTGACGACTGCGAAAGTTAAATGTCAGTAGAGGAGTGGACGGTGTCAGTAGAGGAGTGGACGGTGTCTGTAGAGGAGTGGACGGTGTCAGTAGTGCAGTGGACGGTGTCAGTAGAGCGGTGGATGTGTCAGTAGAGCAGTGGACGGTGTCAGTAGGGCAGTGGACGGTGTCGGTAGGGCAGTGGACGGTGTCAGTAGAGCAGTGGATGTGTCAGTAGAGCAGTGGACGGTGTCAGTAGGGCAGTGGACGGTGTCAGTAGGGCAGTGGACGGTGTCTGTAGAGCAGTGGAAGGTGTCGGTAGGGCAGTGGACGGTGTCAGTAGAGCAGTGGACGGTGTCAGTAGAGCAGTGGACGGTGTCAGTAGAGCAGTGGACGGTGTCAGTAGAGCAGTGGACGGTGTCAGTAGGGCAGTGGATGGTGTCAGTAGAGCAGCGGATGGTGTCAGTAGAGCAGTGTACCGTGTCATTAGAACAGTGGACGGTGTCAGTAGAGCAGTGGACGTGTCAGTAGAGCAATGTAGGGTGTCAGTAGAGCAGCGGATGGTGTCAGTAGAGCAGTGTACCGTGTCAGTAGAGCAGTGGACGGTGTCAGTAGAGCAGTGGACGTGTCAGTAGAGCAGTGGACGTGTCAGTAGAGCAATGTATGGTGTCAGTAAAGCAGTGGATGTGTCAGTAGAGAGACGGATGGTGTGGAAGAGGGCCCACTCCAGAACATTTGTAAATGTACTGCCATGGGACCATAATAAAGGGCCCCGTGGTTAGTTGGAAGGGCCCTGACTGGGGCTGGGGGGGGCCTTCATGGTTTCTTGCACTGGGGCCCTGAAGTTTCTAGTTATGATTCTCACCATGACACATTACGAAACATGCATGGACTAATAATGAGAATATATATCTGATGACAGGTTCACTTTACCAAGTCTAATATCTGCAGCACTTTTAAAAAACAACTTTAATACCCCGCGGCAGGAAATCGCCGACAATGTAGAGAAAGGGAAGCAAAAGGTTCATCAAGAAATCCATCAATAGTGAAAGTGATAACAAAATGTGCATTGAGTGCAAAAAAAATTGTATATAAAAAACCAACACCAAGTGTTCCAATGTATAACAAAATCATATAGGAAAACAAACTGAATTGACAAAGTTCGTAAAATGTTGGTAATCAGCTCCAGGGAAAAATCAAAGTTCAGTGAGTTCAGAGAAATATCCCAAGTAGGAGATTGAGATACTGCAGGACAGAAGAGAACCTCCACCTCCACCTCTTATAGTAAATCTGCTTACCAGATAGATAATAATCGTGAGCATCAACAGCACAGCAGGCTGGATTGCCTTAACGGGTATTAAAGTGGAATCCTGTGTGTGTCTCCAAGCTTGGTCTCAATGCGGCTGGATCCCAGAAAAACAATCACTCCCAGAGTGTAGCCAAGGGAAGAGAAAGGAAGCCAACATAGAGTAGTAACGTTTTAAAAGTTTAATAAAAGAAATTCGATTGCACTTACAAAAAACGAATCCTTTGGAAGCATATAAATAGTAAGCCGGCCGGCTCTCACAATCCGCCCGTCCTTCCGGATGGTCGTGAGGATAAAAACAATGGTGTCGTCAGCACGCCGTTCCTCCCTACGCCGTTTCGTCCAATAGCAAACTTCATCCAGGGGCACTTCATCCTCGTGCCCCTGGATGAAGTTTGCTATTGGACGAAACGGCGTAGGGAGGAACGGCGTGCTGACGACACCATTGTTTTTATCCTCACGACCATCCGGAAGGACGGGCGGATTGTGAGAGCCGGCCGGCTTACTATTTATATGCTTCCAAAGGATTCGTTTTTTGTAAGTGCAATCGAATTTCTTTTATTAAACTTTTAAAACGTTACTACTCTATGTTGGCTTCCTTTCTCTTCCCTTGGCTACACTCTGGGAGTGATTGTTTTTCTGGGATCCAGCCGCATTGAGACCAAGCTTGGAGACACACACAGGATTCCACTTTAATACCCGTTAAGGCAATCCAGCCTGCTGTGCTGTTGATGCTCACGATTATTATCTATCTGGTAAGCAGATTTACTATAAGAGGTGGAGGTGGAGGCTCTCTTCTGTCCTGCAGTATCTCAATCTCCTACTTGGGATATTTCTCTGAACTCACTGAACTTTGATTTTTCCCTGGAGCTGATTACCAACATTTTACGAACTTTGTCAATTCAGTTTGTTTTCCTATATGATTTTGTTATACATTGGAACACTTGGTGTTGGTTTTTTATATACAATTTTTTTTGCACTCAATGCACATTTTGTTATCACTTTCACTATTGATGTATTAATTTTAGCAGCGCAGCACACCCTATTTACTGCTTATATTTTGTTCATCTGACATTTGTGCTGCAGCAGCATTCACGTTTATTCTTATGCAAAATCGTTTGGTTTTGCCACCAATCCAATTTTTATTTTCATTAGACCTGCGCAGTATTTTCCACTGTTTTTCATCAAGAAATCCACTCAAGCCAAGATAATAGAAAATGGTCCCATCCGTTTTCTGCTTGACGGAAGCGACAGGTTTAATCCTGCGTGGATTCCCCGCGCTCTCCTGTGTGCGGCTCATACCAGGAGGAACTCATCTTTCTTTTATAAACCTCTTGGCGACATGACTTGACAACATGATTATAGTAATTCTCCAAGCTGCCCCCACTCCCCCCTTCCCCTCCTCCCCCCTCCAGGCCTGGCGGTACACCCCCTTCCCCCTCCAGGCCTGGCAGTACACCCCCCCTTCCCCTCGTCGTGCCCTCCAGAATTTTCCAAAAAGCGCCTCCTTGCACGCGCCGCAGCCAAACCTGACACTCATTATCGACCACCTATAAACACATTAATGGCAGGGTGCTATTATCCGAGCCGGGACCTGACAGCCGGCATGACGGAGGCTCAATTAAGTCCTATTCAGGGGCTTTCATCGTATGAGCAAATATTTTAATGTGTAATTCCGCTCAGCCGTTGCGGGTCAAAAAGATTCTTGTCTGTATTATACGTTATAAAAGTATATTTATTTTTGTAAACATGTCAAATGTTTAACAGAAGACCTAGGAAAGGAGTAAAAAATCTCCTGTTGGGGAGATGAGAGGGTCTCCTGCACTGGTGGGGCTAAAGGTAGCGCAATAAAGAAGACCCAGCTGGTGGCCTGCATACAAAATTGTACAATTTTATTAAATATTTAGGCAAAAAAAAAATTACGCGTGTATAATATATTTATTCATTTATTTATATTTATTTAAATATATGTTTTATATATATATATATATATATTTCAAAAAAGACACATGTATAATATATTTATTCATTCATATATATATATATATATATATATAACGGGCCAGATCCACATACACTATGCCGCCGTATCTTACCTGGCTCTAAGTCGAATCCTGGAAGATTTTGCGCCATAAGTTACGGCGGCGTAGTGTATTTCTGGCGAGGTAATTCAAATCGGCGGGTAGGGGGCGTGAATCATTTAAATGAAGCACGTCCCCGCGGCGAACGAACTGCGCATGCTCCGTTCAGAAATTTCCCGCCGTGCATTGCGCGAAATTACGTCGAAACGTCGTTTTTTTTTTTTACTAGTGTAAATTACGTACATTCCTATTCACGGACGACTTACGGAAAAAAAAATAAAAAATGAAATTTCGACGCGGGAACGATGGCCATACTTAACATGGCAAGTCTAACTATAGACCAGATAATAGCAGCTTTAAATATACGCCGGTAAAAGCCGACTAGCGACGACGTAAGAGAATGTGACGGCCGCTCGTACCTTCGTGGATCGCCGTAAAAGCCTAATTTGCATACCCGACGCGGAAAACGACGCGAACTCCACCCAGCGGGCGCAGAAAAATTGCACCTACGATCCGAAGGCGTACGAAGACGTAAGCCTGCCGGATTGAAGCCCGAAGCTGTCGTATCATGGTTTGGAGGATTCAAACTAATGATACGACGCAGGTAATTTGAAAGTACGCCGGCGTATCAGGAGATAGACTGGCGTACTGGCTCTGTGGATCTGGCCCAACGTATTTAATATACATATATATATATATAAAGTATTCAGTATATATATATATATATTATACGTATATATATGTATTATATATTATACATGCGTCTTTTTTTAAAATGTTTTGAAATAAATATATGTATGTATATATATATATATATATATATATATATATATATAAAATACTTTTTAATGAGTATTCATGTTATTTATATTTATTTATATTATATTTATTTAAATATAAGTTTATAAATATAATATAAATATAATATAAAATATATATATATATATATATATATATATAAATTTATATCTATTTAAAAAAATGTTTAATGAGTGTGCAAGGTCGATGGGTGCTGTCCATCTGAGGCAATATTGCAATAATATGCTATGATATCCTCCTCTGTTTGGAGGTTTGTGGGCTATGTTACTGTTGTAATAGTATGTTGGTGATGTTTGGCTATTTGTTCTATACAATCACCAAGTGCAATTAATACTTTGCAAAGTGCCTGTTGAACTTATATTTTTGAAAATGAATAAATAAATACAAACATTTTTTTGTGTATTTTTAAAATATTTATGTATATATATATATATATATATATATATATATATATATATATATATGTATATATATATATATATATATATATATATATATATATATATATATATATATATATATATATATATATATGTTTCTGCACAGTACATAATAATAAAAACAAATAAATATATATTTTATTTATTTTTTTAAACATTTTTGAAATATATATATATATATATATATATATATATATATATATATATATATATATATACGGTATATATATATATATTTCAAAATGTAATAAATAAATAAAATAAAAGATGTGTTTATAGATGTATTAATTTATGTATATTTATTTAAATATATGTTTAAATATATATATATGTTTCTACACAGTACATAATAATAAATATATATATATATATATCTACATATGTAAACGATGGATTGTAAGATCTTCCATAGGGCAGAGAATGATGTGAATGGTTTTTGATATTCTGCAAACTACTGCGGAATATGATAAAACCTTGGTTTGCATGCATAATTTGTTCCAGAAACATGCTTGTAATCCAAAGCACTTGTATATCAAAGCATTTTTTTTTTTACAGGTTATAAAAGAGAAGAGAGGCGCCTCTAAGAGTAGCAAAATGTTGCTAAATGTTGTACCTTCATTAAATGTAACCATATTGCTACACTTAGGGGCTCCTCTCTTCTCTTTTATACTCAGTTGTGACATGACGGTACTCTTATATCAAGACATCGCTTGTATATCAAGGCAAAATGTATTTAAACATTTTGCTTGTCTTGCAAAACGCTCTCAAACCAAGTCACTCTCAAACCAAGGTTTTTCCTTTGTATACATTGAGCAGCAATAGGGTTCCTGACTCCCTCGCCGCCATCACTATTCCTTCTATAGCAAAGAAATATAATTAGCTGGTTTTTATTTTCCTTTGAACTGACGACTGCGAAAGTTAAATAATCTCCAGCGGTGACGGAATCTACAGGTGCGACGGATTTGCATTTGTAGGTCACCTTTAAGATTTTTTTTTTTTTTTAAGCGCGGGACTCGGGAGCCTCGAGGGCGAGTGTTTAACGCTCTTCAATTTACATTTTATTTGGGGAGGACGGAGCCGCCGTCGGTGGGAATGTGCAAACAAAGCGATTAACTTTTATGGTGATTGGAGCTCCGTGAGATTAACAAGTTGTTTTATATACAGAACTGTGCCACCAAGAAAGCAGATTAAAAAAATAAAATACTTCATACGCTTCTATTTGTCACACTTTGTGCATTTTCAGCATTGCAGGGCCGCCGTAGTCGCCTACACAGCTAATGATGACCCAGAAGCGCGCTTGCAACTGTTGCAAAATTATCATCTTCTTCTACAAAAAGTTTTAACTGGAAAGTCTGTGATCTCTACAAAAGTCAGAAAAGTGGCACTGGCTGGTTCTACATGTTGATGCCAGGGCCGTCTTTAACCGCTTAAGACCCGGACTTATATGCAGGTAAAGGACCAGGCCCCTTTTTGCGATTCGGCACTGCGTCGCTTTAACTGACAATTAACTGACGCTTTAACTGACAATTGCGCGGTCGTGCGACGTGGCGCCCAAACAAAATTGGCGTCCTTTTTTTCCCACAGAGCTTTCTTTTGGGGGTAAATTGATCACCTCTGCGGTTTTTATTTTTTTGCGCTATAAACAAAAATAGAGCGAAAATTTTGAAAAAAGCAATATTTTTTACTTTTTGCTATAATAAATATCCCCCAAAAATATATAAAAAAACACATGTTTCCCCTCAGTTTAGTCCAATACGTATTGTTCTACATATCTTTGGTAAAAAAAAATCGCAATTATCGATTGGTTTGTGCAAAAATAGGGGATAGTTTTATGGCATTTTTATTAATATTTTTTTTTTACTACTAATGGTGGCAGTCAGCGATTTTTTTTTTCATGACTGCGACATTATGGCGGACACATTTGACACATTTTTGGGACCATTGTCATTTTCACAGCGAAAAGTGTTATAAAAATGCACTGATTACTGTGAAAATTACAATTGCAGTTTAGGAGTTAACCACTAGGGGCACTGTAGGGGTTAAGTGTGACCTCATATGTGTTTCTAACTGTAGGGGGGCGGGGCTGGACGTGTGACATCAGTGATGGTCTTTCCCTATATCAGGGAACAGACGATCACTGACACTGCCACAATGAAGAACGGGGAAGGTTTGTTTAAGAGCTCAACTCAGAACCCCACAACTGGGTTCTTAAAGAGGACGTACATGTACGTGATTGTGCCCAGCCGTACCCTTCTGCTGACGTATATCGGCGTGAAGGGGCTCTTAAGTGGTTAATGTTGATTGGACCCTGGACAACATTTTGTCCCCCCCCCCCCACATGCAATTTTGTTTTCTACCTGCTCTGAGACATATAATAAATATCAGTTAGACTTAAAATCAGTTTACCGTATCAGATCAGGCAGTGATTGCGTTTGGCTGCTAGAGGTTACAGCATATCATTACAAACTTACTGACTGGTTGCTAGAGGTTACAGAATATCATTACCACTTGCTAACTGGTTGCTAGAGGTTACAGCATATCATTACCACTTACTGACTGGTTGCTAGAGGTTACAGCATATCATTACCACTTACTGACTGGTTGCTAGAGGTTACAGCATATCATTACCACTTACTGACTGGTTGCTAGAGGTTACAGCATATCATTACCACTTACTGACTGGTTGCTAGAGGTTACAGCATATCATTACCACTTACAATTTTAGTACCCTGGTTTAGATCTGCTATGCAACCTTCATGTTAACAAAACTGGGCACAATAAAGTCTATGGGCCAGATTCAGTAACAATTTACGCGGCGTATCTGTTGATACGCCACGTAAATTCTCGGATGTATTCAGAAAACAACGTACGCCGGAATTGTGCTAAGATACGAGCGGCGTAAGTCTCTTATGCCGTCGTATCTTAGTTGCATATTTACGCTGGCCGCTAGGTGTCGCTTCTGTCGATTTACACATCGAATATGCAAATTAGGTAGATACGCCGATTCACGAACGTAGTTGCGGCCGGCGTATCTATTTGCGTCGTTTACGTAAAGCGTCGGACCGGCATAAAGTTGCCCCTGTTATAATGAGGCGCAGCCAATGTTAGGTATGGACATCGGGACGGCGTCGAATTGTACGTCGTTTGCGTAAGCCGATTCAGAATGGGGCTGGGCGTAAGTTACGTTCACGTCGTTTTCAATGACTATTTGCGATGTGATTTGGAGCATGCGCACTGGGATACGTCCACGGCCGATGCGGCACATGCACAGTTCGTTCGGCGCGTCATTTACATGGGGTCAGGGATAATTTAAATACAACACGCCCCCTACCTGCCCGATTTGAATTACGCGCGGATACGCCGGCCCATTTACGCTACGCCGCCGCAATTTACGGAGCAAGTGCTTTGTGAATACAGCACTTGCCTGTCAAAGTTGCGGAGGCGTAGCGTAAATAGGATACGCTACACCCGCACAAAGATACGCTCTCCATCCTGAATTTAGCCCTATGTTGTTTTGTGGTGCTTTATATGTAATTATGTAGGGAAACAAATACTGCTTGTCTTGCAACCCTAATGTAGCACAAATAAGGATTTATTATTTGATGTTTTAAATACAATTCCTAGGCTAATTTAGCAATACCTCCTAAAATATTAATGGAAAAATGTTATCTTATCTATCTATTTTTTTTTTAAGAATTGCACAATCCTCTTTAAAATGTTCCCACTAATTTACTCCTTGTTCCCATGGAAACTCGCCTTCTTGATAATCTATCAGCGCTCTCCAGTTAGGGTGCTGGACAGCCTTGCCGGGACCTCATTAAGTATCATCCCACACATTGGAGAGATGGTCAGCGCACTAACGACCGCACAATTTACATGACAATCGCGAACAAGGAAGAGCCCGCCAATAATTGATGGACTCCAGTTAGTGTTGCTTGCTTGCTGATTAACCTAATTTTATCTACAAATAGCCCTGGCAATTACTCTTGTTTTTGTTGCCATGCGCTTAACTAATGTGAGTTTTTTTTTGTTCTTCAAAGGCACTTTGCAAAGTGTCTGCAGGAGGAATTGCATCTGTTGCCTTTAGCAAAATTGTACAAATTTTGGAAAGAGTACGTCTGGCTATGATGACCTTATGGGCTAATTGTAAGGAGGATACTTGTCTCTCCTCGCCCAACCCATGCACAACTTGGCTTGGGAATTCATGCTGTAACGGTCAGGGGTTAACGCCGTTTACGATATTCCATTCCACCAACCCACGACAGCTTATCGACACTCCACAATCCGGCAGACGAACATGGCCCAAATGGATTCCCCAGAAACGAGACACACAGCTCTGTCTCTGGTTCAAAATGAATAGATACTTTAATGGTAAACTCAAGCCCCGTACACACGGCAGAGAAACTCGACGGGCGGAACACATCGTTCCGCCCGTCGAGGTTCTCTGCCGGCCGGCAGATTCTGCGACCCGCCCGTCGGGAAAGGCAACCAGCCATTCATCCCGACGGGCCGTCGAGCAAATAGAGAACCTGTTCTCTATTTGCTCGACGGGTTTCCCGACGGGCGGGGCCCGCCGAGAGCGTACACACGGCCGAGGTTCTCGGCAGAATGCGGCTCCCAGCGAGGTTCTCGCTGGTTTCTGCCGAGAACCTCGGCCGTGTGTACGGGGCTTCAGGCTCCTTATATACAGTCAGCAACCAAATATGAACAGAGGCTCAACTCCACCCACAACATTATACAATGCTTCCTAACGAGCCTCCAGTACACATCTTGGGTAGACTTTCTGGCACCGGGTCTGACAAGTCAGACATCAAGACTCTTCTCACCTGACATACAATACACATTTATCATCAATAGAAATTCGCACAATACAGTGTTAATTAGCATAACACAATGAAAAGGTCTTTAGAAGCCAGACTAAGGTTAGTTTACATGACAGTAGCAGACTTAATTACCACCTTAACAGTCTGTGTTCCCACATGAATGAATCACTCTATTGACCGGTTGGGTTTAGAATCAACAACCTGTAATATTTCAAGATATCCTGCAATACAGTGTGAATTATCATTACTGTCCTATTTCATGTAATCCGAGATATCATTTCTCAGTCATCCTATGCCCCTAGTAGACATTGGATGACCCTAGACACAAGAGTCATTGGTGTAGCTGAAACAGGAGTACCCCACACTGTTCAAGAGCCTCTGGGTCGTACGGGCCATTCTGTTACACATCAATTCACCAACACCTGTGTAACCATGCATGAGCTTGTCCAGTATCATACTTATGGCATCTCTGCCATTGGTGGTTCACTCTTGCATCTGTTGACTTTGGCCAAGGTTTGTAGATTGTAAGCATATGGATCACCTGCTGGTGGTCAGAGGCATAACTAGAACCTTCGGGGCCCCATTGCAAGATACCATGTAGGACTCCTTGACCCCTGGCCACGGGCCATTCTGTCCAGGCTTTTTTTCTGTCTTTTTTAGAACACATAAGCTTAACTAATGATAGTTTTCTTGTTCTTCAAAGGCAAGAGGAATTGCATTGTTGCCTTTAGCGAAAGGTTTGACAATTTTGGAAAACGTACGTCTGGCTATGATGACCTTATGTGCTATTTGTAAGGAGGATACTTGCCTCTCCTCACCCAACCCATGCCTAACTTGGCTTGAGAATTCATGCATTCACCAACACCTGTGCAAACCACAGTAGACCATAGTAGACCACAAAAACCTGCTCACTCGTCTTGCAGAAGTAGCCGGAGTCTCAGACTCAGATCTTCTCTGGTTCGCATCCTTCCTAGAGAACCGATTCCAAAAAGTGAAACTAGGAGCTGTCACTTCAGAAGCACGTAAAATTACATGCAGAGTCCCTCAAGGATCACCCCTGTCACCCATGCTCTTCAACATCTACTTCGCCCACTCCTCAAAATTATCAGCAACCAGGACCTGCTTTACCCCTCCTACACTGATGACACCCAACTTTACCTTTGCATCTCCAAAAAAAAAAAGAAAGACCAATACCATGCACTGGAAAACTGCCTCTCATTGATCGACGATTGGATGACGGAGAGCTCCCTCAAACTTAATGGATCCAAAGCAGAAATTCTCTTCCTCAATACAAACTGAAACAAAAACCCTAGCACAACGTTCACGCCACCCATCATCCTTGGAAAAGCACCGCAATACCTCTACGAAAAAATAAAGCACTACAACCTAAGTTGCCCCCTCCGGTCAACTAACCAGAACCTCCTCCACATTCCCAGGACCCGCTACAAATCAAAAGGCGAACGGACATCCACATGGAAGAAAATCATCTGGCCTTCAGGAAGAAGCTTAAGACCTGCCTCTTCTGAAGACACAGGCTGCAAAAGCTCCTTAAGGCGATTTAGTTTGTGTTTGTAGCGCTATACAAGTTACTCATTCATTAATAAACATGCATGAGCTTGTCCAGTATTCTACTTATGGCCTCTCTGCCATTGAATGAATGAATGGAATGAATGAAAACTTATATAGCGCAGCACATGCGAACTTAATCGCCTCTGGGCGCTTGTTGTTCCTGTCTCCTTTGGTATCAAAAGAGATGAGTCTTGATCTTTCTCCATTGGTGGTTTACTCCTGCATCTGTTGACTTTAGCCAAGGTTTGTAAGCTGTAAGGATATGGATCACCTGCTGGTGGTCAGAGGCATAACTAGAACCTTCAGAACTGGGTTCCATACAAAAATAAAGACCATAGACTAATTTTTCTCAAGCTTGGTTCCATCGATCCCTAGGCTTCCTCCTGAGGTTGCTAGGGGTTCCTTGAGCAATGAGCAATGGTGAGTTGATCCCCAACTTACACTGACCACCAGTGAAAGGGGGCACATTTCCATTAGCCACCAATGGAAGGTCTCCCTTCTACACTGACCATTAATTTCATAGGACACTAATGGGACATATGATTGATCATACTAATGTACCATAAGCTGGAGGCATTATCCTCTTTGACAGGGGTTCCCCAAGAACCTGAAAATAAATCCAAGCTTTCTTCAGAGCTAAAAAGTTTGAAAGGGGCTGCCTTGGACAATAAATGTAAAATAAAAAGTACTGTAAATGATTGCACAAGCTTTGTTTTGCTGCTAAGATCTCAGTAACAATTTGATATATATGATTATTGGTGCGCTGGCCATTTTTGTCTATAGTTTTTACAAGGTCTCTCTGTTGGCTGTGAACACAAATGGGCATTCAAGAAGAATGGTCAAACATGCCCATTGACACAGTCCTAAACCTTGTGGACAGCCTTTACCGGAAGAGGTGAAGCTGTTATAGCTGCAAAGGGCGGGGCCAACTCAATATTGGACCCTACGGACTAAGACTGGGAAGCCATTAACATTAATTTGCGTGTAAAGGCAGGCGCCCCGATACTTTTGATAATATAGCATATGTATAAATATATATATATATATATATATATATATACAGGTATATATACACACACCTATATCCATATATATATGCATTTCAATTGAATATTTACCTATTTGGGTGGCATCCCACTTTAATAACATGAGAGTATTATAAATACATAATCTTCCTCTTAATTTAAATAGCGTGTTAATAAAAATGCTATATTTTATATACAATAATATATTGTCTTTCCCTCAAGCAAGAAAACCACTTCAGCACAAAATTAACTTAAATGCTGTGTCTGGGTTTCCTGGTTATTAAATGTATTATTCATTTTGCTTTCATTGTAAACCTCTGCCAGTTCTGCCAGGAGAATTTTCTGGAAATGGGCAACAGAGGAGAACTTCTGTCACACAGATTGTAGCAAGCCCCCCTATAGCTCCAAGATCTCCTTTACGGAACCCTTCTTAAAGCTAGCCTTGCTGAGATCTCTATTCTGTGCTTTTCGCTTTTCTTTTTTTCTGGTGGCCAACTGTGGCCACTAATCTTCCCTACAGGAATAATAATAGTATATGAAGAGGTCAGATATGAAACAGATTCTACAATGTGCGAAAAAATAGACAGATAGACGGGACCCCTGACCCCCAAATGTATAGGGAGGAGCTCAGAAGCAGGGTGGGCTAGCATTTCACCTCTGGGTCCAATCCTCTGCAGTAATGGCGCAATGTAAACAGATAGGCGTCAGTCATTTTTCGATACAAAAAATTGAGTTGATTGACTCTTTCTCAACAATTTTAGGAGAGAGGGTTAGGGTGCAAGACACCTATTGGCTTTGCAGACTCCAGTAAGCCAACCCGGTAAATCAGCTTCAGGCTGTAAAATACCAAATCATTTAGCTATTGACTCCTTGGGGAGAGGCCACCACACTTCGGTTGAGGACCAATCTTCCCATGGGTCCTCCATGGTGCTTCAATCACCTTGTTCAACATAGTAGGCCTCAAACTTAGGTCTCTGTTCTGGTACATGGTCACCATCCTCGGACAGCAGGTCTAAGATGATCCAACATTCAAGTACCTCTTTCCCCCACGACAAAGTCATTTCTGAATATTTGTACCTTCTCCGAGATGGCACCACTGGAAATAAACTTCCTGGCGGTTGGCCAGAGAGATATAAATATTCATAACATTGATTAGTGCAGCCTCCCACGCTAATGCCAGAGCTCAGAAGAGACTCAAGAGAGTTGAACTATCAGTCCAGCGCTAAATTTAAATAGACAATACTGTTTAGAGTAGGGTGGAGATAGATAGATAGATAGATAGATAGATAGATAGATAGATAGATAGATAGATAGATAGATAGATAGATAGATAGATAGATAGACAGGACCCATGACCCCCAAATGTATAGGGGGAAGCTCAGAAGCAGGGTGGGCTAGCATTTCACCTCTGGGTCCAGTCCTCTGCAATAATAATGCAACGTAAACAGATAGGCATCAGTCATTTTTCGATACAAGAAATTGAGTTGATTCACTCTTTCTCAACACTTTTAGGAGAGAGGGTTAGGGTGTAAGTCGACACCTATTGGCTATTGGCTTTGCAGACTCCAGTAGAGGTAAAAAGTACTTACATCCTTCAGAAATAGAGGACTTTTAAGCCAGCCCGTAAATCAGCTTCTGGCTGTAAAATTACAAATAATTCAGCTACTGACTCCTTGGGGAAAGGCCACCACACTTCGGTTGAGAACCATGGGTGTAGCATAAGGGGTTGCAGGGGTCACAATCGCAACCCCACCCCTAACTTCAGGGGGCCCCTGCAGCCTCAATGTCATATTATCATATCCTCCACAAAGTCCAGCTCCGATCTGCCCAAGGGCCCCAGAGCCACACTTCAGTACTGGGCTTCCACTTTGCCTTCCACGGTCCACACCCCTCCGTTCTCGTTGGCTGAGTGACAAGCTGTGAGCAATTTCCTGAATGGAGAGTAGAAAAGGGTGAGAACAGCCCAGGGGCCAGGTCAACGTTTGCATCAGGGCCCACAAGCTTCAAGCTACACCTCTGTTGAGGACCAATCTTCCCAATTAGGCTGAAGTTCCTCCATGGTGCTTCAATCATCTTGTTCAACGTAGTGGGCCTCAAACTTAGGCCTCTGTTCAGGCACATGGTCACCATCCCCAGGCGGCAGGTCTAAGAGGATTCAACATTCAAGTACCTCTTTTCCCCAGACCAGGGTCATTCCTGAATATTTATACTTTCTTCGAGCCTGCACCACTGGAAATAAACTTTCTGGTGGTTGGCCAGAGAGATATAAATATTCATAACATTGATTAGTGCAGAATCCCATGCTAATGTCAGAGCTAAGGAGAGACTCTAAATGTAAATAGACAATCCTGATTAGAGTAGAGTGGGGATAGATACATAGATAGATGGATAGATAGATAGATCGATAGATAGATAGATAGATAGATAGATAGATAGATAGATAGATAGATAGATAGATAGACAGACAGACAGACAGACAGACAGACAGATAGATAGATAGATAGACAGACAGACAGACAGACAGACAGACAGACAAATAGATAGATAGATAGATAGATAGATAGATAGATAGATAGATAGATAGATAGATAGATAGATAGATAGATAGATAGATAGATAGATAGATAGATAGATAGATAGATAGATAGATAGATAGATAGATAGATAGATAGAATTTATGAACTCAAAATTGATCTGCATAACTATTCAGTGTTTACATTTTCTAAAGTAAAATTTTATTGAGGAACAGATGGACCAATGACCTACACAAACACTGACCTCCGTCTCACAGTCTTCCAAACTGTAATGACCCAGATTGTTCATCCAATACATGGATGACTAGATTCGAGATTTTCAACCTCTCTTAAATTGCCCAACAATCACCAGTCTGGTCACATGCCAACTTCCAATGTATCACAGCGGGTTTCAAGGTTGACAGTAGAACCTTCTGTATCCCCTCTCCTAGCATCAAGTCAAGTTTTTTATTTATTTCCAGTTGCTAGGACAGGTCAGGCCAGGTAAATAACGTATCGCTTGGTTGCCGGGAGGGAAACAAAGATTTTTCTGATATTTTATTTGTAAGACTTCTTTTTTTTTTTATTCTCTTTATTAAAGCTTTTTTTGTATTGTTGAGTTAAAAACAGGGCCGGAGGGTCATACCCCGGCCTTGTGAGGCTTCAAGGCTCCATTAGATGTAGCCTGGGCTTTGCAGCCAGGTGACCTTGGAATATTCAATGAATATGTTTGGACGTCGTGCCACTTGAATCTGAGATAGACGGGAGGTTATAATGGCTTATTGAAGACTTCATCCATAAAAGATTTAAGATGCTTTATTCCATTATACATTGAACAATCATCTGCCATGCTACCTGGTAGGCTCAATCTTTTCAATGTCTATCACTTTTTTTTTTTTTAAACACAGCTCAAGAGCCGAAACCACAAGATATGAGATATTACTGTTAGTCAGAATGGCCTCTTGTTGGTGACCCTTTCCGATTTTGTTACTGGGGGTTTGACTTTTCCTGACTTTAAGGCTAAACTTTACCCTAGTTTTAGGGAAAGTAAGGTTATTTTCAAATATATGCCTTTGGAAAATATATTTCAATTTACATTTTTGGAATACTGTATTTGCCGGCGTATAAGACGACCCCCTAATTTTCCAGCTAAAATGTTGGTTTTAGGATATACTCGCCTTATAAGACGACCCCCTTCCTACTAGTCATGCCTTGCCTCACCTCACTGAGCCCCACTACATGCCTCACTGTGCCCCACTACATGACTCATTGTGTGCCACTACATGCCTCACTGTGCCCCACTACATGACTCATTGTGTGCCACTACATGCCTCACTGTGCGCCACTACATGCCTCACTGTGCCCCACTACATGCCTCACTGTGCCCCACTACATGCCTCACTGTGCCCCACTACATGACTCATTGTGTGCCACTACATGCCTCACTGTGCGCCACTACATGCCTCACTGTGCCCCACTACATGCCTCACTGTGCCCCACTACATGCCTCACTGTGCCCCACTACAAGCGGCTTTTGAAACATGGACGGCGATCTGCATGTCACGGATAAGGTAAGCATTTATTAGGTTACCAGCGTATAAGACGACCCCCGACTTTGAAGAAGAATTTCAGGGGTTTAAAAGTCGTCTTATACGCCGGAAAATACGGTAGATGTAAAAATATATTAGCGTAGGCCAATATTTTGTAAATATATTTAAAATATATAATTTTTTTAATAAATATATTGGAAATATATTTTTCTTCCATATGGGTCTCCTGTGTGTGTATGGTGGCGGAGCTCGGCCCACCTCCTCCCTGTCCCGTTCCAAGGCATATACATCTTTTGTGGCCCTGGGAGATAGTCGGGGGCCACAAAAGATATATATGTCTAAATAACCCGGCGGGCCGTTCAAAACCGGAACGTGGGCCGGACTTTGGATATGCCTGACCTAGGACCAGCAACTAGGCAGATTACGAAATGTGCCTAGTAACAGCCAGATAGGGTAAGACCCCTTTCACACTGAGGAGTTTTTCAGGCGGTACAGCGCTAAAAATAGCGCCTAAATACTGCCTGAAAAAACTTCTGCCCAGCCTTCTCAATTTGGCGATGCACTGGCAAGAGAGAAAAAAATCTCCTGCAAGCAGCATCTTTGGAGCGGTGTATACCGCTTCTTCACCGCTCCTTCCCATTTAAAACAATGGGAAACTGTGGTAATACCGCCCGCAATGCGCCTCTGTAGTTATTAAGCCTTTATCGGCTGCTAGCGGGGGTTAATACCGCACCGCTAGCGGCCAAATCCCGCGGTGATTCTGACGGTATATCGCCACTATTTTTAGCGGCTTTATAGCGCCACCGCGCCTCCCGCCCAGTGTGAAAGGGGCCTAAAGGCAAGCTGTTAATAGAAAATGCATTTTTAGGGTGGAACTCCGCTTTCACTTTAATTGTGCCGTCGTACGTGCTGTACGTGACCGCGTGCAATTTCCGACAACATTTGTGTGACCGCGTGTATGCAAGACGAGTTTGAGCGAACATTCCGTCTGAAAAATGATCCACAGGTTTTTGTTGTCGGAATGTCCGATCGTGCGTACGCGGCATAAGGTGGAGGAATTTCCTGAACATTCACAACAAAAGCAGAAAAACCCCCTTTAACTGCTTGCCGAACTGCCGCCATCATTTTACTGCGGCAGGTCGGCTCAACTGGGCGAGAGCCCGTAGCTCTACGTCGGCTCCTTTTGCGGCCACTAGGGGGCGTGCACGCGCCGCTGGCGGCCCGCGCGTGTGCCCCCGCTTGCCCCCGAGTCCCGCGCACTTGCCCGGTGGGCACGAACGCTGCCGGGCACGTGCGATTGCTCGTTACAGAGCGGGGACCGGGAGCTTTGTGTGTAAACACAAAGCTCCCGGTCCTGTCAGGGAGAGAAATGCTGATCTTCCGTTCATACAATGTATAAACGGAAGATCAGTATTTTCCCCTAGTGAGTCCACCCCCCCATACAGTTAGAACACACCCAGGAACATACTTAACCTCTTCCCCTCCCCCTAGTCTTAACCCCTTCACTGCCAATGGCATTTTTATAGCAATCCAATGCATTTTTATAGCACTGGTCACTATAAAAATGCCAATGGTTCCAAAAATGTGTCAAAAGTGTCCGAAGTGTCCGCCATAATGTCGCAGTACTGAAAAAAAACGCTGAGTGCCGCCATTACTAGTAAAAATGCCATAAAACTATCCCCTATTTTGTAAACGCTATAAATTTTGCGCAAACCAATCAATAAACGCTAATTATATGTAGAAAAATATGTAGAAGAATACGTATCGGCCTAAACTGAGGAAAAACTTTTTTTTTTATATAATTTTTGGGGATATTATTATAGCAAAATGTAAAAAATATTGCATTTTTTTCAAAATGGTCGCTCTATTTTTGTTTATAGCGCAAAATATAAAAACCGCAGAGATGATCAAATACCACCAAAAGAAAGCTCTATTGGTGGGAAAAAAAGGACGCCAATTTTGTTTGCAAGCCACGTCGCACGACCGCGCAATTGTCAGTTAAAGCGACGCAGTGCTGAATCACAAAAAGTGCTCTGGTCATTGGGCAGCAATATGGTCCGGGGGTTAAGTGGTTAAGAGGAAGTTGGTTTTGCGCTTTTTGTTCTATGTATCCCATTGACCTTGGAGATTTCAAGAAGCCTGCATTAAAAAGAATGGCGTTTGCGCACGCCGCCCTCTTCAAAGCAAAGCCGCGGGAGTCGGTTTTATTACCCGTATTTTTGTAGCCTGTAATGAAGCCTTTTTTTTTTATGATTTGGTTTCAAATGGCGCTGTTAAGTCATCCGTCAGCGTCTCTGAAACGGTTTTCGGTTTGGTGGGCATGCTACTGGCATCATAAGCTCTTGTCAGCCCGGTAGGAGCCGGCCTGTTTGATAAGATTATAATTTTGTTTATATTGTGCCATAGGATGACACGCTGAGTGCGGAGCGAGGAAATCTCTATTGTCAGCAGGTTAAATAAATCTTCTGTAAAATGTAAGTGTTCTTCTCTGGCGTTCCATGTCATTATTCCCTCCATACCTCCTCGAGTGTTTGGGGAAGGGAAGCTCCATCACTGTATAAGAAGAAACTCTAATAATTCTATCTGGAGGAATGTGAAGTCTTCTGATGGACCGGTCATTGGGAGCTGCAAGGCCTGCCATTACGTCTACAGCCGGAGAAAGAACATTTTACTGGTAAAACCTTCCAGAACGGAGCAAAACGAAGACATTCTCAACATTCTTCTTCTCTTGGGTATGAAATACCATGGCCAAAACTTTTGCACTAAATGCCACGTGACTATTTAGACCCCAATTTGGAGATTAATTTCCTGTTTGTTGCGTGTTTTTTCAAGTTCCGATCTCACAACCTCAAAACACGGCGGAACAAGCGACGAACATTTGGGTGCCATTATCCTTCGTCTCCCAACTGTGCTCGTGTGCTGTCACCTGGTCACATGGGCTTTCAATCAGACATGTGCACTGCCAAATACATTTTTTGATTACCCTATTTATCAGCGTATACCGCACACATTTTTCCCCTTAAAATGAGGGGAAAATCGCGGGGGCGCGATATACGCCGATACCCGATTCCCGCGCTCAGTTTGAAGTGAGCCGCCGACATATACTGAGTGCAGTACACTCGGGTACATTCGGCCAGGCTCGGCTTCGCTCGTGCTCATGTATAAACGTCACAGAGCGTGAGCAAAGCCGAGCCTGGCCGAGCGTGCCCGAGAGTACTTCACTTGGTATATGTCGGCGTTCAAACTGAGCGCGGGAAGCAGGGATTCTACTCGAGACATCGCTGGAGAAGCCGGGAGGACACGACTGAAGCCGAAGACGGATGCCGGACCGGACGATGGACGCCGCGCAAGACACCAAAACTGTAAGGCCGCGTACACACGATCGAACATGTCCACTGAAACTGGTCCGCAGACCAGTTTCAGCGGACATGTTCGAACGTGTGTATGACCTATCGAACAGTTTTCCAGCGGGCAAACGTTTCTAAACATGCTTAGAAACTTGTCCGCTGGAAACCTGTCCTTCGGACATGTTCGATGGTTAGTACGCCCAACCATCGGACCAAAATCCCGTGCATGCGTCGAATTGATTCGACGCATGCTTGGAAGCATTGAACTTCCTTTTTTCAGCACGTTGGTCTGTTCTACGTCACCGCGTTCTGGTCCGAAGGCATTTTGGTCCGATGGTGAGTACGCACATCAGACCAAAAGACCACTTCAGACATGTCCGATAAAAACGGTCCGTCGGACCTGTTTCATCGGACATGTCTGATCGTGTGTACATGGCCTTAGTACTAAAAGTACTAAAAGTTTACAGGTCGACATTAGGGGTGCGCGCTATACGAAGGAGGGCGCAATACCCCGATAAATACGTTAATTTCTTTTTTTCTTCGTTGTTGAAGTAATTTGTTATGATCGCAATTCGTAAATTCGAAAATTTGTAAATTCCAAAATCCAAAAATAAGAAAGAAAATCCGAAAATTCTAAAGAGCGAAAATCCAAAAAATAAAAAAATAACTAACTATTAAATTATAGGTATTGGAATTATCTTTAAAATTTGGCTGTTAGTGAACATAATGAATGCAAATTTATCTGTAGTTACAAATTATCTGAAATAACGAATGCCGCATCTAAACAAATAGAATAGAAGTAATTAATAATAAATAATTAAAAAAATATATTATTGTTGTTATTTTTTTATTATTATTAATGTGTTACTTTCCATTTGTTTAGATGCGGCATTCGTTATTTCGGATAATTCGTAACTTCTGATAAAATCGTATTCGTTATGTTCACTAATAGCCAAATTTGAAAGAAATTTGGAAACTCCAATACCTATAATTTAATACAAAGGGCCAGATTCAGGTACAATTACATTGGCGCAGAGTTTTAGAGATACACTACGCCTCCATATTTTACCTGGCTCTACGACGAATTCATGTAGATTTTGGCCCGTAAGGTACGGCGGCGTAGTGTATTTCTCGCGGCGGAATCGAAATACGAGATTAGGGGGCGTGAAGCATTTAAATTAGGCGCGTCCCCGCGGCGATCGAACTGCGCATGATCCGTTCAGAAATTTCCCGCCGTGCATTGCGCGAAATAACGTCGTTACGTCATTTTTTGTTTGAGTAGCGTCGTTTACGTACATTCCTATTCCCGGACGACTTACGTAAAAAATAAAAAATAAAAGTTGAAATTCGACGCGGTAACGACGGCCATACTTAACATGGGCTGTCTAATACTAGACCAGATAAAAGCTGGAATAACTTTAAGATGACTACAGATGCCGTAAGAGATTTCGAAGGACGATCGTTACTTCGTGGATCGTCGGAAAAAGCTAATTTGCATACCCCGATGCAGAAAACGACGGGAACTCCACCCAGCGGCCGCAAATTTATTGCAGCGTAGATCCGAAGGCGTACGAACACGTAAGCCAGTCGGATTGAAGCCCGCAGCCGTCGTATCATGGTTTGAGGATTCAGACTAATGAAACGACGCGCGTAATTTGAAAGTACACCGGTCTAACGCGAGATACACCGGAGTAAGGGCTCTGTGAATCTGGCCCATAGTTATTATTAGTTAGTTAGTTATTATTTAGAATTTTCAGATTTTCTTTCCTATTTTTGGATTTACAAATTTACCAATTTTCTAATTTACGAATTGCGATCATAATGAATGACCCGAACAACGAAGAAAAAAAGAAAAAATATTATCAAAAAAATTTGATTGAAAGCCCATGTGACAAGGTGACAGCACACGAGCACAGTTGGGAGGCGAAGGATAATGGCACCCAAATGGGCGTCGCTTGTTCCGCCGTGTTTTGAGATCCGAAACTGCGCAACAACCGCGCACGTCTGATAAAATCGTATTCATTACGTTCACTAACAGCCAAATTTGAAAGGAATCTCCAATACCTATAATTTAAAGAAGTTTTTTCACCTTAATGCATCCTATGCATGAAATATAGCCACATGTGGTATTGCATGCTATAGAAGTCAATGTGGAACAAATTATTTTCGTTTCCATTGGCTTCTATGGGGAAACTCGCTTTGATATGCGAATGCTTTGGATTACAAGCATTCTCCTGGAATGGATTATGCTCGTAATCCAAGGTTCCACTGTATTATAGTCCATTGTTGTCACCCTCAGAACCCCCCCCAACATGAGGAATGCCATGCAGCTGGAAGCGGTTGCAAGGAGGCCGCAGCAAACAAGCAGCACTGAGATGCAATTATGGGAATAAACAAAGAATTGTTTATGGAACGCGGCGCGCAGAGAAAAATAAAATGTCACCCGGTTGGGTTTTCTACCTTCAAGCAATAATTTCTGTTTGTTGACCTTGTTTTTTTAAGGTTATCGAGTGTAATTATACGAGGCGTCCATTCTTTATGATGTAACCCCTCCCATCCCTGACGATTCCAGCCGGTTAATTGGCTGAACTGTCAGAATGATCTCAGCAGAGGTGAGGAGGTGATACCCCCGGAAACCCAGAAAAAATTTATGTTCCAAATGTTTTTTTTCCTCATTGATTGATGGTTGGAATGGAATCTCGGCCGTATATAACGAGCGGCAGATTCCCTCATATCAGAGCCGCTAATTACCCCGAGCAATAGTTACATTTTAATGATCCGGAATATAATGAGAGGTCACATGGGCATTCCGCCGCTCGATGTGGAATTGCCTGTGGCCACTGTATAACCATTAGGATCCGGCGATTAATCAATGAGACTTATCCATCTGTGTGCCGCAAATCCTCCAACTGACCCCCGGGGGGGGGGGCACGGAGCGACCTTCCTTCTTCATGTTCCCCAGGTCACTGTTTGTGGACCAAAACTCCTCTGTACCTGTTTTCTCAACAGCCCCTCCCCCCTTTCTTGGTGGAATGGAATAATCCATTTAAAGTGAATCCGCTTCGATATTCTGCTTTTTTTTTTTTTTAATCAGATTGTATTTTTCTTAAAAGGTTACTAAAGGAATTTTTTTTTTTTTTTTGCTGAAATGACTGTTTACAGGGTATAGAGACATACAAGTTAACCGATTCCTTTTCAAAATGATTAAAAATAGATAAAAATCAATCATATAATGTGCCTGCGGGTTAGTTTCACTTTTGAACAGGCTTCATGTTTCTGTGAAGTAGAAATAGACACACAGAACAAAAACAAACAAATCCAGGGCAGTGTTTTGTTTTTAAAATGAATCTGATTGGTTCTGGGAAGTTTTAGACACACAGTAATGACAGCTTAGACCACCGTGAGAAAGCTCCCAGCACTGTGGTTATAAGGAAACAGACAAGCAGGAAGTGTGGAGATCAGAGCAGGATTACAGCAACTTCAAAGCAAAAACAAACAATAAGGACATGAAACCAGTACTGCAGTAAGGTAAAGGAAGCTATTTAGCTAAAAAAAAAAAAAATCCTTTAGTGATCCTTTAAGGACCGAGCCTCTTTCTGAGATTTTGGGCCAGATCCACAAACAATTACGGCGGCGTATCACCAGATCTGCCGCCGTAATTTCAAACCTGCGCCGGCGTATCATTGTTTTGTATCCACAAAACAAGATACGCCGTTTTTTTTTCGTGTAGATACGCCGTCTTATGCCGTCGTCTTAAAGTTTCATATTTACACTGGACGCTAGGGGCGCTTCCGCATATTTTTTATAATTTAAAATTGCTGATCACCGGCATCACTAGTAAAAATACAATGCCATAAAAATAAACCATTGCTTGCACAAAGCAATCAATATACACTTATTGGTATTTTTCTTTTACCAAAATTATGTAGAAGAATACATACAGACCTAAATTGATGAAGAAACAAATATAAATATATATATATATATACATATATATATATATATATATATATATATATATATATATAAACATGTATATTTAAAAAAATTATATATATATATATATATATATATATATATATATATATATATATATATATATATATATGTATATATATGTATATATATATGTATGCGGCAGATATAATTTTTATATAAAGAAAATGATTCTTATATATATATATATATATATACATATATATATATATATATATATATATGTATGTATGTATGTATATATATATATATATATATATATATATGTATGTATGTATATATATATATATATATATATAAGAATCATTTTTTTTTTTTTTTTATAGAAAATTACTTAGAACTCCTAAGAATTATCATTTTTTTTTTTTAAAAAGCAGAGGAACTAGAGAACAAACTCTAGTTCAAAAAGTCTCTGGCCCAGATTCATAGAGAATCGGATTCTCGTAGCGTATCAGAAATACACTACGCCGCCGTTTTTTACCTGGCTCTACGTGGAATCCAGGTAGATTTTGTCCAGTAAACGACGGCGGCGTAGTGTATTTCTCCCGTCGCAATCCATCTGCGCGATTAGGGGGCGTGAAGCATTTAAAATAGGCGCGTTCCCGCGGCCATCGAACTGCGCATGCTCCGTTCGCAAATTTCCCGCCGTGCATTGCGCGAAATCACGTTGTTACGTCTTAGTAGCGTCGTTTACGTACATTCCTATTCCCGAACGAGTTACGTTAAAAAAAAAAAAAAAAGTTCAAATCGACGCGGGAACGACGGCCATACTTTACATGGGTTACGCACTGTTAGACCAGCAAAAAGCTCCTCTAACATTACGTAGCCAAAAAATGACGTAGGCGATTGCGAAGACCGCTCGTATCTTCGTGGATCGCCGTAAAAATACATTTGCATATCCCGACGCATCAAAACGACGCAAACTCCTCCCAGCGGCCGCAAAAATATCGCAGCGTAGATCCGAAGGCTTACGAAGACGTAAGCCTCTCGGATCGAAGCCCGAAGCCGCCGTATCATGGTTTGAGGATTCAAACTAGTGATACGGCGCGCAAAATTTGAAATTACTCCTGTCTAACACCAGTTAGACAGGCGTAATTGCTCTGTGAATCTGGGCCTCTGTGCTTCTCTATCCACTTGAAGACCACGCTCCACCTGGCACTTTTTTTTATTTAGTATTTGAATCTAAATAAAATAAAAAAAATAATATATATATATATATATTTATATATATATATATATACATTTACTTTTATATATACATATATATATATATATATATATATATATATATATATATATATATATATATATATATATATATTTATTTATTTATTTATATTGCATTTTTTTTATACTGTATTTTTTTATTTTTTATATTTAAATACTAAATAAAAAAAGTGTCAGATGGTGTGTGGTCTTCAAGTGGATAGAGAAGCACAGAGACCCAGTGATGGGTCTAAAATAAAATATGTAATGAAAAGAGAAAGGTTTTAGTTAATAAAATGTAATTGGCATGTTGATGGGGGGGGGGGAACCAGGGAAAGCAAAATATAAGTCGATTAAAATTTTAGCTTTAAAACCCTAAAAAAGGAGAAGGCGTCCGATGACGGGACCCGCGGGGCTCCACCTAGAAATGAAATGGCGCTTGAAGCCGCACACATATGAAATCCTCTCCGCAGATCCTCAGCACTTCTCTATAATGAGTTGTAGATTGCAGATGGAGCTCAGATGAGTCCCGGCGATCCCCGGCAATCTGCGTCTTCCATTTCCTCGCAGGTGAGATCTGCGCTGATTAGACAAAGAGCTTCTTAATGATTCGTTTGCTTCAGCGGCTCTTTAATTGGCCGTTTACCGAAAAAAAGAAGCCCCATTTGTACTTCATCTAATGCAGCTTCACGCCGAGCAAAAAGTCATTTCCAAAAGTTGAAAAGATTCAGGAAACGACTGGAAATGTTTTATCGCTAAAACGGCGGCGTTAATGTTTGCCAAACAAATCCAACTTACAGCATCTTCTAAAAACAATATTTAATATCGTCTTACTTTTCATAGTAAGGGTGGAAAAAATAATCGCAGATGCAGTTTATTTCCTCCACTGTAGGTGGCACTCAACCGGCATTGCAGCTGGAGGGGATGTCAAGAGGAACATGGTTCCTCTATGATATCCTGGGTCACTGGGGAAGCTACTTGATTGGATGCTGCTGCCCCATGTGACTCTGGCAGCCATCTTAGGTCATGCAGAGCCTATTTAATAGACCTGTGCACTGCTGGAAAATGTGTTCATTTTCATTTCATTCGTTTTTTTTTATCGCAATTAAAAAATTCAAATCTTCATAAATACATAAATTTGAAAAATTTGAAATTGCAAAAATAAGAAAGAAAAACAATACTGCAAATTTATATATATATATATATATATATATATATATATATATATATATATATATGTATATATATATATATATATGTATATAAGAAAATTCCCCCTGTAAATTTATATATATATATTTGCAGGGTTCATTTATTTTTTTCAAACTTTACTACTAAAAAATTGCGTTTTCTATATTTTATAAAATTAACAATAAAATATATACACACACACACACATATATATATAAAACTAACTATTAAATTATAGGTATTGGAATTTCCTTTTTAAATTTGGATGTTAGTGAACGTAAAGAATACAAATTTATCCTAAGTTACAAATTATCTGAAATAAAGAATGCTGCATCTAAACGAATGGAACGGAATGAATTGGTAATAAATATTAATAATAAAACATTTTTTTATTATTATTATTGTTATTTATTATTATTCATTTGTTACGTTCCATTTGTTTAGATACGGCATTCGTTATTTTAAATAATTCGTAACTTTGGATAAATTCATTTTCATTACATTCACTAACAGACATAATGGAAATTCCAATACCTATAATTTAATAGTAATAGTTAAGTTATTATTAGTTAGTTATTATTTCAGATTTTTGAATTTTCATTCTTATTATTGGGTTTTTGTTCTCTTGAGTTTCTGTTTATTTTTGGATTTTTGAAATGTCAGGTTTTCTTATTTCGAATTTATGAATTTTCGAATTTCCGAATTTTCAAATTTTCAGATTTTCGAATATTCCAATTTACGAATATTCGGAAAAAATTGTTAAATGGGTTTTTGTTAATTTGGATATCTCCAAATTTCCGAATTAGTCAAAATTCTTTAATATTTTTATTTGGAACAAATAAAACGGTGGTGTAACTGTTAGCCAAACAAATCCAACTGTATTTAACTCGTCTTACTTTTCTTAGTAAGGGTCCTTTCACACGGAGCGGACCGTTTTTCGGTCCACTCTGTGTGTTTCCGTCAGCTCAGCGGGGGGTCTCCGCTCAGCTGTCGGCGGACAGGGCGGTCCCCGCACACTGTGCAGGGACCGCCCTGTCTCTCCTCCGCTCTCCCCTATGGGGAATCGGATGAAAACGGACCGTTTGTCCGTCTTCATCCGATCAGTCCTGCCGGACGGAAGAAAAATAGGGTTTTCTTCCGTCCGAAAAAACGGATCCAGACGGACGCGGATCTTTGCGGACGTTAGCGGATGCATCATCCGCTAACAGACGCAATCCCATAGGGAACCATTACAAGTCCGTTTACAGAATTGTAAAAACGGACGAGCGGAGGCGGACGTGTGAAAGGGCCCTAAGGGTGGAAAAAATAATCGCAGGTGCAGTTTATTTCCTCCACTGTAGGCTGCACTGGACCGGAAATACAACTGGAGGGGAAGACAAGAGGAATAAGGTTCCTTTCTGATATCCTGGGTCACTGGGGAAGCTATCCAATTGGATGCTGCTGCCCCACGTGACTCTGGCAGCCATCTTGGGTCACGCAGAGCCCATTTAATGCCCTGGCTCCCAGGCTTCGCATGCATTTCGCACATGGGCAATGTAGGGATAGGTCACATGTCTGGCAGGGACAGTGATTACTAGCAGGGAGAGGTTCCAGACATGTAGGGAAAGGAAAGGGACACTTCCCTAATTTCAGCAATTTACAACAAGCCCGACGGGGAGGCACCTGACTGGGAACACTCACAGAAAGCAACAGCGGTGTGTACCAGAGCGGGTCCTTGATGTGCCAATGGCATCTGTTTTGAGGGGCAGGAACGCGGCCTGGCCTGTCCAAATGGGGGAAGTGTCCACGGTTTGGCAGTGGCAATTTAAAAAAAAGTTACTAATAAAAAAATGATTTAGGATGACTTTTTAATGATAAAAGGTGGAGCTTCTCAGAAGCTGTTGCTCTTAATCATGGGTGCTCAACCTGTGGCCCTCCAGCTGTTGTGGAACTACAAGTCCCAAGAGGCATTGCAAGGCACACAGTTGCAAGCAAGAGTCCTAAAGGCAGAAGCATGATGGGATTTGTAGTTCAGCAACAGGTGGAGTGCCACATGTTGAGCACCCATGTTCTATATGATGACATGTCAGGAATGTATTCATGCAGATTGTAGAAAGGTCTTCTTTAATGTCATCTTAATGTCAACGGCTTATAAAAAAACGATTTTTCACGAGAGGAAATAGTTTTAGCAATGACTAGCTATTTTTAACATAAAATTGACCTATACCCAAATACCTATACCTATGTAAAAAAGCATTCGATGCTTACATACTGGAAATATTACCACAAATGCTAAATCGTTATCCTTCCTGGGGAAAATGCTGCTTTAGAGGCTCCCTTCAGTGCTGACAACACATGCAAAGTCCTAGTCACCTTGTAGCATGATCTCAGCTGAAGGGAAGGATCGGACGATCGCTGAGCCCATCACACACATGAGCATGTAGGTAGGCTTTTACACAAGTGATGAGCACTGAGGGAAGCCCGGAGCAGCATTTTCTCCAGGAAAAAAAGTAAATATCCCCCCAACCCTTCAAGTAGTCATAGCGGGTCCATTAATTAATTTGAGTACTGTTCCACTTTAACACCGATAAATATTTAGCATAAATGCTCATCCAGTGAGCAAAACTTCAGAGGCTGTTTAAATACCTTGTGTAATTAACATATAGAATTAGCATGCGTTAATTGCAAATGAAGGCTGAGGATATATTTAGCTATTTAATTTGACCTTGTGACAATTAGCATTTGCATTTACTTAACTGGGTTATAAATTAGAAAATTATTAATAAGATCTGGGTAATCATATATAAATATATATAATATGTGCATATTTGTTTTTATTATTATTAATAATAATAATAAAATTATTAATAAAATATATATACACACATACACACACACATATATATATATATATATATATATATATATATATATATATATATATATATATATATATGTGTGTGTGTGTGTATATATTATTATTAATTTGATAAAATATAGAAAACCAATTTTTTAAAAAAATTACATTAATTTGTTAAAGCGGTAGTGAAGTTTGAAAAAAAGAAATAAACCATTCATATATGTATATTATATATACATTTGCAGGGGGAATTTTCTTACAGAAAATGCCTTTATTTTTAAATGGCATTAATATGTTAAAGTGGTAGTTTAAAAAAAAAATTGTAATTTAAAAATAAAGCCATTTTCTGTAAGGGAGGAGAGCGCTGCAGCCGGCGCCGCCCTTGCACCCACTGCCGCCCCGAGGCCTGGCCTCGGTGGCCTTGTCAGGAATCCAGCCCTGCTCGTATATAGAGGAAAGAAGACACAAGTCATTCTGGGCTCCGCTAGGCTATGAAGTTTCTGGTCTTCGGATGTTTTAGAACAGGCAGGGCTTTTTTTCTGGGGGAACTTGGTGGAACTCAGTTCCACCACCTTTGGCTCAGACCCTTTGGTGCCCGCTCACCACAATCACTTGTGAACACAGAAGTCTGGTTTCTGTGTTTACAAGTGACTGCTTTGTAACCCCCTGAACTCTGCACACTGTATGTAATGCAATTCTGGTATTTAATGCCCCTTTAAGACCCTTCTACTGTTTGTGAAATCTGAAGGGGTCGTGGTTGAGTTCCTGCACCTATTTTTTGAGAAAAAAAGCTCTGAGAACAGGGATCCTCAAACTACGGCAGTTGTAGAACTACACGTCCCATGAGGCATTGTAACACACTGACATTTACAGACGTGACGAGGCATGATGGGAATTGTAGTTCCTGAACAACTGGAGGGCCGTAGTTTGAAGACCCATGTTTTAGAAGTCTCCAGATTGTTGGGAGAGACACGTCCATGTAATACAGAGAGCTCTCCATGGTGCTGAAGCTCCTCAGAACTATCATCATCATCCTGACTCTACGGCCTCTTCTCAGCTCGTTCCTCCATCTTCGGGAACAAAAAGCTCCTTCGTCATAAATATGCGAAAAACATTTCCCAACCTCACCTTCCTGGAAGATAATAAAATTAAGGAAACCTTACATAATTCAACCCCCCCGACCACCGCGGACTCCGAGCCGCAGGAACTTATAAAACTGATCCTATCACTTAGCGCTGCTCTGGAAATATGTGGCAGGGCAGTTTATATCTCCGCAATAACACGATTTAGCTCTTTAACAAGGCATGATAGGAATTTGCTGTATCTCTGGTAAATCCTTCATTGGTAAAATAAGCAGCAGTTAAAGCTGTGCTCCCGGATTAAACAAAATCTACCCCCTCCCCCACAAATGCAAGGTTTACATTTTAGTCCCAGGGGTGCAGGGGTAATGTGTAATGGGGGCTTCCTCCATCTATGCATGCAACCAGCCCAATACAATGTCTAGGGGTCTCCAGTCCCAATAGCACTGCACTGTACGCAGTGAAGCTTCAGGGACCCTGCACATCACTGGTGCTTCAGGTAGAAGAGAATGGCGCTGGAGCCTGCTCGACCAAGGGGTAAGATGGAAGTAATAAAAGAATACTCAGCCTAAGATCTAAAGATAAAAGCACCAAATCCCAAAATATACAAAACATTTGGGGGGGCTGCGCTGGAGCAGCCTATAAAGGGAAAATAATCGGTGGTCTCTGCATATCTATTGGTGGGGTCTGGGCAGGGTCAACCCAAAAAGTGGGAAAAATGGGTGTTCCCTGCATATGTAGAAGTGGGGGCTGTGCTGGATCGGCCTATATAGTGAGAATAATTGGTGGTCCCTGCATATCTATTAGTGGGGTCTGGGCAGGGTCAACCCATTTAGTGGGCACAGTGGGTGTTCCTTGCATATTTAGAGGTTGGGTCTGGGCATGATCAACCCAAAACATTGGTACAATGGGTGTTCCCTGCATATTTAGAGGTGGGGTCTGGGCATGACCAACCCATAAAGTTAGCACAATCGGTGGTCCCTGCATATTTAGAGGTGGGGCCTGGGTGGGAGCAACCCAAAATTTGGGAACAATGGAAGGTCCCTGTAAATTTATTGGTGTGGTCAGGGAGGGGCCAACCCATAAAGTGGAAATGATGAACGGTTCCTTAATATTTAGAGGTGGGGTTTGGGAAGGGCTAACTCATAAACAGGGCACAAGGGGTGTTCCCTGAATATTTAGAGGTGGGGTACGGAAAGGACCAGCCCTAAAAGGAACACAGTTGGTGGTGTCTGCATATTTAATGGTGGGGTGTGGGCCAGAGCAATTCAAAAAGTGTGGACAATGAGTGTTCCCTGCATTTTTTAGAAGTGGGGGATGCACAGGACCAGAACTATAAAGTGAGAATAATCAGTGGTCCCTGCATACCTATTGGTGGGGTCTGCGCACGGTAAACCCAAAAAGTGGGCAGAATGGGTGGTCCATGAATATAAAGAGGTGGCTTCTAGGTGGGTGTAACCCATAAAGTGGGCACAATGGGTGTTCCCTGCATATTTAGAGGTTGGGTCTGGGCATGACCAACCCAAAAAGCTAGCACAATCGGTGGTTCCTGCACATTTAAGCCGCGTACACATGATAGGTTAACCAGAGGACAATGGTCTGAAGGACCGTTTTCATCGGTCAAAACCGATCGTGTGTGGGGTCCATACGTTATTTAACCTTCGGTTAAAAAAAAGCAAACTTGTTTTAAAATGTAACCGATGGATTGATAACCAATAGGTCAAAACTGTTTGTTAGTATGCAAAACCATCGGTTAAAAACCCAGCTACGCGGTTTTAGAGGTGGGGTTTGGACAGGAGCAACCCAAAAAGTGGGCAAGATGGGTGTTCCCTGCATATTTAGAGGTGGGGTTTGGACAGGAGCAACCCAAAAAGTGGGTACAATGGGTGTTCCATGCATATTTAAAGGTGGGGTCTGGGCATGACCGACCCTTAAAGTTAGCACAATCAGTGGTTTCTGCATATTTAGAGGTGGGGTTTGGACAGCAGCAACCCAAAAAGTGGGCACGATGGGTGTTCCCTGCATATTTAAAGGTGGGGTTTGGACAGGAGCAACTCAAAATGTGGGAACAATGGGTGTTCCCTGCATATTTAGAGGTTGGGTCTTGTTATGACCAACCCATAAAGTTAGCACAGACGGCGGTCCCTGCCTATTTAGAGGTGGGGTTTGAACAGGAGCAACCCAAAACGTGGGCAAGATGGGTGTTCCCTGCTTATTTAGAGGTGGGGTCTGAGCCGGATCAATCCAAAAAGTGGGCATAATGGGTGGTCCCTTCATATTTAGGTACCCAAAAAAATAGGCATACTTTGGGCGTGCCCACCTGGAAAGTGGTTGGATGAAATGCAGATAGTTAGTGAGGTCAACAGTATGCTGGGATCTGGAGTCTTCCTTTTTGTAAGAATGTCCTCCTCAAATCCGGTATAAAGTTTGGTATATAAGCTTCATAGAACCACTTAAACCCAACATAAAAAGTCCCAGGGCTTTCCCTACCATCCTTCTTTTATATCATTTCTCATAAACCGGAGAAGGCCTTGAAGGTGTTGGATCGCTTCCTTAGCCGTATGAAAAATAAAACTGCAGAAATGTGGTCTAGGCAAAAAAAAAAAAAAGAACTCATTTGGCCCGCCGTCTATATTAATAGACCCGCCGAAAACTAAAGCCTGTACCATTTTCTTTGTTATTGCTGCTCTGGGCTAATTAGAAAACGTCAGGATGATGAACCATCCCCCGAACCCGGAAAGGCTGCGGTGTACCGGAATGTTGGAGCGCCTCGTCAACGCCGGCGTAATGGAGGAAAATCTTCCAGGGTTTGAGGTCCATTGCCCTCTCTATGGCGTTAGGATCGAAATAATTTGAGCAACAGTTCAATACTCTGGGCTCGACCATCTTAAACAACTGACTGCTAATTAGCCAATTAGACACGCCAGGTGACGCTCTCGTACTGGCTGAAATAAAGCAGCAAAGCCGATTAGCTGGAATTCAAGAACAAACACATTTTTATCTTTTTTTTTGTTGGTACTTGAACAAAAACAACTCAGACTGAGTATTATAGATCGTGAGCCAAAGAAAGTGAGCATAACATGCGTTATAGTACACTATGTTGCCAAAAGTATTGGGATGCCTGCCTTTACACGCACATGAACTTTGATGGCATCCCAGTTTTAGTCTGTAGGGTCAGGGCAGGTCCTAGGCAGGGTGCACCCAGGCGTCTCAGAGGTGGGGGCGCCAAAGCTCCAAAGTGCTCCCCTCCCTCCTCCTGGTCTGTGTCCAGAGGCGGAGTGCATGTAGCGGGTGCTGCGTTTCCCTGTCCCGCTTGCTCTCTCCGCTGGCAACTGACAAGAGCGCATACCTCCCACTGTCCCTGGAATTAGGGCTGGGTACCACAGCGGAGCCTAGTACTGGAACACAATCCGGCACTAGGCTCCACTAATTAATTCTGTCCGGTGTGCATGGAGCAGTCTCCTGTCTGCCCCGCCCCCTCTGTGTGTGTGATGAGAGGCTTCTGGGTTGGCCGAAGCTGCTGCCAATCATCCCGTGCACTCCCAGAAATGCTCTCTGAGTGCCACCCTCCAAGTAACCAAAGATGCCATGTATGCCCCGCCCCCTGTAATGTGCTTCTGCTCCCAGAGTGCCCGAGCTGCAGGGTTCTATTGGACAAATACTATGGGGACACCTGATGTGGGGGGCTCTGATGGGGACACCTGCTGTGGGGGGGCTTTGATGGTGGACACCTGCTGGGGGGCTCTGATGGGGGACACCTGCTGTGGGGGACTCTAATGGGGGACACCTGCTGTGGGGGGCTCTGATGGGGACACCTGCTGTGGGGGGGCTTTGATGGGGGACACCTGCTGTGGGGGACTCTAATGGGGGACACCTGCTGTGGGGGGCTCTGATGGGGGACACCTGCTGTGGGGGGCTCTGATGGGGGACACCTGCTGTGGGGGGCTCTGATGGGGGACACCTGCTGTGGGGGGGGCTCTGATGGGGGAAACCTGCTGGGGGGGACTCTGATGGGGGACACCTGCTGTGGGGGCTCTGATGGGGGACACCTGCTGGGGGGGCTCTGATGGGGGACACCTGCTGTGGGGGACTCTAATGGGGTCACTAATTAAGACTTCTTAGGGGAGCATCTCTGTGTTTGAGTCGTAGCCATAGAAACTTTTGTAAAGGGGAGGAGTTAGTAAAATGACCACGCCCGTGTGTGGGCGCCAGAAATATTTCTGCACCCAGGCGTCTGTGACCCTAGGATCGGCCCTGCGGAGGGTTCAATATCAAACTCGCCCACCCTTTGCAACTATAACAGCTTATGGTGTGGGGTTGTTTATCAGGGGTTGGGGTTGGCCCCTAAGTTCCAGTGAAGGGAACTCCTAAGGCGCCAGCATGCATACCAAGACATTTTGGACAATTTCAGGCTCCCAACTTTTTGGGAACAGTTTGGGGATGGCCCCTTTCTGTTCCAACATGACTGCGCACCAGCGCACCAAGCAAGGTCCATAAAGACATGGATGAGCAAGTTTGGATCCTTGAATTTTTGTTTTTGTTTTCATTAATAGCTGAAGCATAGTAAACGGTGCTTACTATGCTTCAGTTTATGAATGAACGGGAATCTCTGTACAGAGCTATTCCTGTTCATTTATTCTGTGCTGCTGAGGCTGCAGGTGTCCTCGATCTCCTTTTTCTGTCTCAAAGATGAAACATCAGAGATCTGTTTAGACCTGTGATATTTCACCAAAGCTGCCCAACGGGGGTCCTAAAATTTGATTATTTTTTTTTTTAATTGTAAAAAATAAAACAATAAAATAAAATAAAATGGTAAAAAAAATTATAAAAAAGAAAATAACAATAATAAAAAAACTTCTGACACCAGTGGCGGAACTACCGGGGTCGCAAAGGTCACCCAGGCCCTGGCATTCCTCCACCGTGGAGGGAACACCAAGACAGCAAGAAGGGGGCATGCTGCCGGACCTTAGTAAAGGGTCCCATGATGGTAATATTGTGGGTAGGGCCCCCAGCTGGGGGCCAGAGAGCCCTTAATGGTTTTTTGCACCGGGGGCCTTGAAGGTTCTAGTTAAGCCCAGGAATTTTTTTTCAGGTGGAACTTGGTGGAACTCAGTTCCACCACCTCTGGCTCAGACTCTTTGGTGCCTTCTCACCACAATCACTTGTAAACACAGAAGTCCAGTGTCATGGACCTTGGAATGCTAAAAAGTTTCTACTTGAAATCTGTTACACTGTGGGGGGTCTCTGCCATGTCTTAAGGCTAACTCCCTCTCCGGACGGCCTCATTGTTCTGTGTATGGCTATTGTGTACATTGATTGACCCCTGGGGCTTCTGTCTCAATACACATAGCAGTACTTCTATTCAAACTATCCGACCAATCTCTGCTGAGTCATTTTAAAGTCCTCATTTGCATGGAAGAGGACCTGAAGGGGGACTGCATGGACTTTACAATTGACCAATTGGAAAGCGGTTGTTGGGGGCGGGATGTACCAAATTCTGTATAAAAGTGTGTTGTGTACTTCCATTAAAAGAGTCCTGTTTGAACTTACATACAGCCTGCCTGGTGTTTGTTCTAATGGATCTCGAACGGCACATGGCTGTAGTTCGGATCCCGAAACCTTGGATGACTGAACCATCAGACGTTGCGATCGGCAACCCGATCCAATAGTAGCAAAGGAGAGTCGGGAGAGCGGAAGCGAGCGAGCAAGGGTCTCGTCACATCCCGTCTCTGAGTTTACAAGTGACAGCTCTGCACTCTGTGTGCACTCCTCCTGAACTCTGCACTCTGTATGTAATGCAATCCTGGTATTTAATGCCCCTTTAAGACCCTCCTACTGTTTGTGAGATGTGTGTGGGGGAATGAGGTTTTGGGGGGGTTTGTGGTTGAGTTCCAGCACCTATTAGTTAAGAAAAAAAGCCATGGTTACAACTCTAAGGTGCCATAAGTTTGCAGATGCATGGGGGTGCTATTAACATTTTCGGGAGCGCATGCAAAATTGCGTGCTTTCCCAACATCACACAGGAACGTGTTAACTTTTAAACGTATGCACAAATTGTTAATGGCACCCCTCAATGCATTTGCAAACAGGTGTGTCTACGTTCGTCCCCAGGGCCTCGGGTGGCAACCCCCCCACTTTTTTCTTTTTTTTTTATAAAATTGTTTTCCTTTTTTTCTTTTATTAAAGGGCCCTGATGGCTACCCCCCTTTTATATATATATATTTTGTAAGGGACCCAGAGGTCCCCAGGGCAAAGCTCCCCCCACCCCCAATTCACGTCCCCCACCTCTCAATTTTCTCAATTAATGGCGGAACCCCCCCCCGCTTCACAATTCCCAGCAGCCCCCCCCGCTTCTGAATTACAGACGGCAGCACCCCCCCACCCCCCCGGTTCTCTGCTCCAGGGGGCCCATGCCTGAAGCTGTGTAAGGGGCCGCATAATACCTGATGGCGGCCCTGATGACAGGAAAGCATGCGTGCTCCCGACATACAAAGGTCTGAGCCTAGGCTTGCTGCTGCTGCTGATTGGCTGTCACGGGCTCTTCGCATACCACGGGGCCCGATGTAATTAAGTGAAGCCCTAAGCCCATAATATGCATTCCTCCGCACAAAACACAATTAATATGAAGGAATTTTTTTAATTTTTTTTTTTTAAAGAAGGAACGCGCGAGGCTCTCCGATGTATGAACTGCGCTGGAAAACCCAAATGACACCCAGCAAATCCTCCCTTATCCTTTTAAGTCCTTGCTCGTCTCAGCAGACGTCGAGTGAATATTGAAGCTCCGGAAACATCTCGAAAACAGAAGCAAATCTCTCATTGCGCCATTGAAATGCCCATTGATTCCAGAATTATCATGCACTTAATTCCCTCATTTAATTCGGAAGATATGAAAACAGTAAGTTACAGCACCACGCGGATCGCTAATGCTAATGCATTAAGAAATGAGACTCTCTTCTAATTTACACTTTTAATCACAATGTATTATCTGTAATATGCTTTAGAGATTAATTCTGGGAGCGATTTTGTATTATTATCTTTTTTTTTTTTAAATGACAGATATTTTACTGTGCTGTATACATGTATATATTCATTTGTCTTTACATTAGGTACACCGGCTTATTAAAGCTGGCCTAAAACAAGACTGATGCTTAAATGGGCCTGACATGTCACAATATACAGAAATAGTATAACATTTCAATAAAACTCCACCTTTTATTATTAAAAAGGCATCCTGGAGCTCACGTGACTTTGCCTTGGCTGAGATGATGTCATCAGTCTGCTGCAGGCAAGAGAAGTAAGTCTCCTCTCCCCCAGGTAAGTCTCCTCCCCCCAGGTAAGTCTCCTCTCCCCAAGGTAAGTCTCCTCTCTCCCAGGTAAGTCTCCTCTCCCCCAGGTAAGTCTTATTTTCCCCAAGTAAGTCTCCTCTCCCCAGGGTAAGTCTCCTCCCCTCCAGGTAAGTCTCCTCCCCTCCAGGTAAGTTTCCTCTCCCCCCGGTAAGTCTCCTCCCCTCCAGGTAAGTCTTCTCTCCCCCAGGTAAGTCTCTTCCCCCCAGGTAAGTCTCCTCTCCCCCAGGTAAGTCTCTTCCCCCCAGGTAAGTCTCCTATCTCCCAGGTAAGTCTTCTCTCCCCAAGTAAGTTTCCTCCCCCCAGGGTAAGTCTCCTCTCTCCCAGGTAAGTCTCCTCTCCCCCAGGTAAGTCTCCTCTCCCCCAGGTAAGTCTCCTCTCTCCCAGGTAAGTTTCCTCTCCCCAAGGTAAGTCTCCTCTCCCCCAGGTAAGTCTCCTCTCCCCCAGGGTAAGTCTCCTCTCTCCCAGGTAAGTTTCCTCTCCCCAAGGTAAGTCTCCTCTCCCTCAGATAAGTCTCCTCCCCCCAGGTAAGACTCATCTCCCCTCGGTAAGTCTCCTGTCCCCCAGGTAAGACTCCTCTCCCCAAGGTCAGTCTCCTTTCCCCCGGTAAGTCTCCTCTCCCTCTGGTAAGTCTCCTCTCCCCAGGTAAGTCTCCTCCCCCCAGGTAAGTCTCTTCCCCCCAGGTAAGTCTCTTCCCCCCAGGTAAGTCTCCTCCCCTCCAGGTAAGTTTCTCCTCCCCCCAGGGTAAGTCTCCTCTCCCCAGGGTAAGTCTCCTCTCTCCCAGGTAAGTCTCCTCTCTCCCAGGTAAGTCTCCTCTCCCCCAGGTAAGTCTCCTCTCCCCCAGGGTAAGTCTCCTCTCTCCCAGGTAAGTTTCCTCTCCCCAAGGTAAGTCTCCTCTCCCTCAGATAAGTCTCCTCCCCCCAGGTAAGACTCATCTCCCCTCGGTAAGTCTCCTCTCCCCCAGGTAAGTCTCCTCTCCCCAAGGTCAGTCCCCTTCCCCCCGGTAAGTCTCCTCTCCCTCTGGTAAGTCTCCTCTCCCCAGGTAAGTCTCTTCCCCCCAGATAAGTCTCTTCCCCCCAGGTAAGCCTTCTTCCCCCTAGTGATCAGACTGCAACATTGTGACTTTGTAACAAGTGACAAGGTGAGAGGCTGCCACAGGGGCCGATCTTTGTTAGACCATTGTGTACACAGCCAAGAAATGCACAGGCACCAGGATTTATGTATATGTGTTATATCTGAGTTGGCACCGTTGAAGTTTTTTGAGGGGGGGCGCTCTGGAGGCTGAGGTCTGTCGGTGGGCCTGGGGGACACTGTAGGCCAGTATGTGAAGTTGGGGGGCACTATGAGATTTTGGGGGCACTGTGGGAGCTGAGGGATCTCAGGGGGCCTGGGGGGCACTGTGGGCCACTGTGGGATGTTGGGGGACACTAAGGGAGCTGGAAGGCACTGTGGGAGGTTGGAGGGAACTCTGTAGGCTGAGGGCTGTCAGAAGGCCTGGGGGACACTGTGGGCGACTATAAGAAGTTGGGGGGGGGGCACTGTGGAAGGTTGGCGGTCACTGTGGGAGCTGGAAGACACTGTGGGAGGTTGGGGAGCACTGTGGGGGCTAAGGGATTTCTGGGGACACTGTGGGCCTCTATGGGAGGTTGGGGGACACTAGTGAAGCTGGAAGGCACTGTGGTTGGTTGAAGGGCACTCTGGAGGCTGAGGGCTTTCGTGGGGCACTGTGAGCTAATATTGGAGGCACTATGGTAGCTGGAAAGCACTGTGGAGGGTTGGAGGGCACTCTGGAGGCTAAGGGCTGTTGGGGGGGTCACTATGGGAATTTGGGGGGCACTATGGAAGGTTAGAGGCACTCTGGGGGCAGAGGGCCTGTTGGGCACTGTGGGCCACAATGGGAGGTTAGGGGTACTATGAACTGGAACTGGAAAGCGCTACGGTTGAAGAGCACTATGGGAGCTGTAAGGCAATGTGGGGGATTAAGGGGATCTGTAGCTGTCTGAAATCAGAGGCCAAGGGGCCCAAAACAGTGGTTGAGAACTACTTCCCAAGAGGAAGCCTGTACAAACACTGATAATGCCTCAATCCACAGACCTACACAGTCTAAAGACCTAGGTAACCTTTTCTGTATTTCAGTAACATTTACAGGTCTTGTCCCTCCCCCAGCCTGTGACTGGACATTGAAAGGAGAAGCAGGAGACTGATGACCTCATCTCTCTATCACTCTGCTCTATCGTCCAATCAGCACGCTCCATTTGTTACACCACAACTGGTTGGTGTCTGCTGCTTCCCCGTTCCCTAGTTTGAGCTCTATTGCACAGGAACCGCAGGAGGTCAAATTTAGGTGCTTGTATTTAAAAAAATATTTTTAATGATCTATTAATGAACGCAGAGCTGCATGAATTCTAGTCTTTTATACCCAGGGCTGGACTGGCACAAAGACTTGGCCCTGGACTTCTTCCAGACCAGCCCACTTTAATTTTGCAAACACGCACACAAACAGTATATAAACTATATGCAATTGCGCAAAAAAAGCCTTCCCCTTACATCAGAGTCCCTAGAGAGCCCCCCCCTTACATCATGGTCCCCAGTGAGCCCCCTTACTTACATCAGGTTTCCCAGAGATCCCCTCCTTACCTAAGAGAGTTGCTTTTTTCATCAGGGTCCCCAGAGAGAGGGCAGGTAGTGAGAGATGATGTAATCTCTCTGATGCCCGCGGTTGCACAGTGAGGGCAGAACAGTGGTGATGTACGGCGGTGAGAGATGATGATGCTGACTGCCCGCTCTCCGACTCTCCCGTGCTGCCCACCGCAAAGCTGCAGGGAGGCCATGGTCTGGTATTGGGCCGCGGACCTGTGGTTAGGGACCCCTGGGCCTCGGGGCTATGGGCCCCAGATTCGGGACTATAGCACCAAAAGTCACCCCCTAGTGATTCCATTGGCTGTCATTGAAACCGGCCCACTGAGCCATCGGCCCACCGGGAAACTCTCCATAGTCTTGATGGCCAGTACATGCCTGTTTATACCTGTTGAGGTTCAGCTTCAATACCCAATATAGGGCATTGGAGATATTTATCCCTCACTGGAAAGTTGCACTCTGAAACTTTTACAAGATTTCCGCATAAAGATGGGAAAAGAATACAATCCCGTCACTGCGAAATCAGTAAAATCCAAGCCATGGTGACAGCGGCTCTAGTCTATGGGCCACTTACAAGGTCAATTCAATGGGCATGAAAGGGGAACATATATAAAGCGGCTAATGATTCTATTGGCTGCACATTGAACTCCCTGCAAAGGAGGATTTCATATGCCCCTAATTCTCCCGTCCTGGTTTTATATGGCTCACAGGTCTAACAGCGCTTAGCGATTCGGTGGAGCGGACCCCATTATTTGCTCTGCTGGATACACAGATTTGCTTTGCCTGGCGTGCTAGTGAGCGGGTGCAAAATGTTTCCGATTTACAAGTTCGCTATAATACAAAGTAACACCGACCTCCCTGATCCGGAGGGAAATCTTAAAGCAGAACCCCCGGGATAAGCAAACATTATATAAATCCATCCATCATGTGCAAGTCAATACATTACATCATCATCCAGGACAGGAATGAAGGTTCTGTATTAGCTTTGGCAGTGAAGGCAGTGTTGGCTATGGAGGTGAAGGCAGTGTTGACTATGGAGGTCAAGGCAGCATTAGCTTTGGTGGTGAAGGCAGCGTTGGTTATGGATGGAGGTGAGGACAGTGTCGGCTATGGAGGTGAAGGCAGCGTTGATTATGGAGGTCAAGGCAACATCAGCTATGGTGGTGAAGGTAGTGTTGGCTATGGCAGTGTTGGTTAAGATGGTGAAGGCAACTTTGACTATGGCAGTTAAGGCAAATTTGGCTATGGCATTGAATACAGTGTTGATTATGGAGATGAAGGCAGTGTTGGCTTTGTAGGTAAGGCAGCTTTGACTAAGGTGGTGAGGGAAGTGTTGCCTATGGCAGAAAAAGCAGTGTTGGTTATGCTGGTGAAGGCAGCTCTGTCTGACAGTAAGGGCAGTGTTGGCTATGGTGGTGAAGGCAGTGTTGGCTATGGTAGTTAAGGACTAGTCAGCTATAGTATTGAAAGCAGTGTTGACTATGGCATTGAAGGTATTACTGGCTATAGTGGTGATGGCAGTGTTGGCTATAGTGGTGATGGCAGTGTTGGCTATGGTATTTAAAACAGTGTTGGCTATGGTGGTGAATGCAATGTTGGCTATGATATTGAAGGCGGTGTTGGCTTTGTATGGTATTGAAGGCAGTGTTGTCTATGGCAGAGAAGGCAGTGTTTGCTATGGCGGAGAAAGCAGTGTTTGTTATGGTGTCGAAGGCAGTGTTGGCTATGGTGGTGAAGGTACCACTGGCTATGGCGGCGAAGGCAGTGTTGGCTATAGAGGTGATGACAGTGTTGGCTATGGTATTAAAGGCAGTGTTGGCTATGGCGGTGAAGACAGCGTTAGCGTTAGCAGTGTTGACTATGGTGGCGAATGCAGTGTTGGCTATGGCGGCTGAGGCAGTGTTGCTATGGCATTGAAGGCAATGTTGGCTATGGTATTAAAGGCAGTGTTGGCTATGGTATTGAAGGCAATGTTGGCTATGGCGGTGAAGACAGCGTTAGCGTTAGCAGTGTTGACTATGGTGGCGAATGCAGTGTTGGCTATGGCGGCTGAGGCAGTGTTGCTATGGCATTGAAGGCAATGTTGGCTATGGTATTAAAGGCAGTGTTGGCTATGGTATTGAAGGCAATGTTGGCTATGGCGGTGAAGACAGCGTTAGCGTTAGCAGTGTTGACTATGGTGGCGAATGCAGTGTTGGCTATGGCGGCTGAGCCAGTGTTGCTATGGCATTGAAGGCAATGTTGGCTATGGTATTAAAGGCAGTGTTGGCTATGGTATTGAAGGCAATGTTGGCTATGGTATTGAAGGCAGTGTTGGCTATGGTATTGAAGACAGTGTTGGCTATGGTATTGAAGGCAGTGTTGGCTATGGCAGTGAAGGCAATGTTGGCTATGATATTGAAGGCAGTGTTGGCTATGTATGGTATTGAAGGCAGTGTTGGCTATGATATTGAAGGCAGTGTTGGCTATGTATGGTATTGAAGGCAGTGTTGGCTATGGCAGTGAAGGCAATGTTGGCTATGATATTGAAGGCAGTGTTGGCTATGTATGGTATTGAAGGCAGTGTTGTCTATGGCAGAGAAGACAGTGTTGGTTATGGTGTCAAAGGCAGTGTTGGCTATGGTTTTGGAGGCAGTGTTGGCTATGGCGGTGAAGTCAGCGATGGCTATGGTATTGAAGGTACCACTGGCTATGGCGATAAAGGCACTGTTGGCTATAGTGGTGATGGCAGTGTTGGCTATGGTATTAAAGGCAGTGTTGGCTATGGCGGTGAAGACAGCGTTAGCTTTGGCGAAGAAGGCAGTGTTGGCTATGGAGGAGAAGGCAGTATTGGCTATGGTGGCCAAGGCAGTGTTGGCTATGGCATTAAAGGCGGTATTGGCTATGGTACTGAAGGCAGTGTTGGCTATGGCATCGAAGGCAATGTTGGCTATGGTATTGAAGGCAATGTTGGCTATGGTATTGAAGGCAATGTTGGCTATGGTATTGAAGGCAATATTGGCTATGGTATTGAGGGCAGTGTTTGCTATGTATGGTATTGAAGGCAGTGTTGTCTATGGCGGAGAAGGCAGTGTTAGCTGTGGCAGGGAAGACAGTGTTGCCTATGGCGGAGAAGGCAGTGTTGGCTATGTATGGTATTGAAGGCAGTGTTGTCTATGGTGGAGAAGGCACTGTTGGCTATGGTGGTGAAGTCAGCGATGGCTATGGCAGTGAACGCAGCATTGGATATAGCAGTTAAGGCAACGTTGGCTATGGCAGTGGTTAACTTCCACTTGTTATTTACCTAGTGCAGATCTCTGATCAATACCCTCACTGCACTGCTACTGTATTGATATGCACATCAGTGTTTTTTTTACACTCGGTGGCTATGCACCGTGCATATCAAGCAGCTGCAGTGCTGCAATGAAGCATGCATGTTTCATATACATCTAGATTCAGATGTAGCTTAGCCGGGAGCCTCAATCCACAGAGCCTTGCGTATCCTGCAAGGGTCTCCTTGGCAACACGTGCTGCTTCCCTCTTAGGCGTGCGTCCAGCAGGAATTGTAAATGCAGATAATAAGACTGCTTCAAAGTTCCATTTGCTGCATTGGGGAATGATGTCCAGTTTCCTTCCCTCCTTACTGCAGGGGCTGCAGAGGGTGCAATTACCCCGAGGTCCACAAGGTCAGGGGGGCGCCAACAGGACCTACTACTCTCTTTCATATAATAACTGTGTTCTCATAAGGCATGTCTCTTCTTTACTAATTATTATATAATTGTATCCTAGCACATCAATTAATTCCTGAGTTGTCACACTATACAGCAACAGAATGTTACATTTTATTTCTAAATTTTAAAACCTGTGCCTCCCACTTTCCCCTCCCAGTACAAATCCCCCCCACCCTCAGCTCCTTCTGCGGTTCTGTAACAGCAGTCTGCTATGCTGTGACTTGTAGTGCCCTAACCTACAGGGGACAGAAGAGTTGCAGCCTACTATCCTGGGACCTGTAGTGTGCTCTGTGGGGGACTGAGGATTCTTCAGTCCCCCATAGAGGGCACTACAAGCCCCAGCATAGGCGGCTGCCATATCTTAGTCCCCCATATAGGGTACTAGAAGTCCCAGCATAGGAGGCTGCCTTATCTCAGTCCCCCATATAGGGTACTGCAATTTCCAGCACTGGCAGCTGCCATATCTAAGTCCCGCATAGAGGGCACTACGAGTCCCAGCGTAGGAGGCTGCCATATCTCAGTCCCCCATAGGGGGCACTACAAGTCCCAGCATAGGCAGCTGCCATATCTCAGTCCCCCATAGAGGGCACTTCAAGTCCCAGCATAGGAGGCTGCCATATCTCAATCCCCCATAGAGGGCACTACAAGTCCCAGCATAGGCAGCTGCCATATCTCAGTCCCCCATAGAGGGCACTACAAGCTCCAACATAGGAGGCTGCCATATCTCAGTCCCCCATAAGGGGCACTACAAGCCCCAACATAGGCGGCTGCCATATCTCAGTCCCCCATAGAGGGCACTACAAGTCCCAGCATAGGCGGCTGCCATATCTCAGTCCCCCATAGAGGGCACTACAAGTCCCAACGTAGGAGGCTGCCTTATCTCAGTCCCCCATAGAGGGCACTACAAGTCCCAACGTAGGAGGCTGCCTTATCTCAGTCCCCCATAGGGGGCACTACAAGTCCCAACGTAGGAGGCTGCCTTATCTCAGTCCCCCATAGAGGGCGCTACAAGTCCCAACGTAGGAGGCTGCCTTATCTCAGTCCCCCATAGGGGGCACTACAAGCCCCAGCATAGGCAGCTGCCATATCTCAGTCCCCCATAAAGGGCACTACAAGTCCCAACGTAGGAGGCTGCCTTATCTCAGTCCCCCATCGAGGGACCTACAAGTCCCAGCATAGGCGGCTGCCATATCTCAGTCCCCCATAGAGGGCACTACAAGACCCAGCAGAGGAGGATGCCATATCTTAGTCCCCCATGGAGGGCACTACAAGTCCCAGCAGTGCACGCTGCCACCAGTTCTCCAAACATAGCATGAAGAGACCGCAGTCTTCCACTCCCATACACTCTCTCCCTGGCTGCCATACACCGCGCCCCTCCCCACTCTTCCCTTACAATAGCGTCCTCCTGGCAGGTCCCCTTCGGAGTCTGGGCAGCATGTTTCACTACATGGTGGGGTTAGCGGGGGGGGTTTCCCCATGTCAGAAGACATGTCCCGGGCCCCCGGCGCTGTGCACAAGGTTGCAGATCACTCCACCACTGGCCAGGCACTTTATCGGTTGGATCTATAGACCAGAAATCGGAAAATGTGGCGGCCATCGCCGCTTGTGTGTAATTTTTGTTACTTCGTGTGGGCAGAGTGTGAGAAGGCACAGTGGGCCCCCCTGGATTTGAGGGCTCATGTGCACCGTACACCCTGCACACATGGATGTTACCCCACTGGTCAGTCTAGAGAAGTTGGCACAGCAGGTGTACAGACCTGGGAACTCAGCACAGGGATGGTGGGAACCCCTCATAATGGGCACAGCAGGTGTACAGACCCGGGAACTCAGCACAGGGATGGTGGGAACCCCTCATAATGGGCACAGCAGGTATACAGAACCCAGAATCTGTTGCAATTGCGACCCTGGTAGTATCGTCGCTGGAGTCAGTTGTTTTTTTATTCATTTTTAGTTTATTTTTATTTTTTTACTGTTTTATTTTATTTCATTATTTACTTTTTTACAAATGAATTTTAAATTATTATTATTTTTATTTTTGTTTTTTAAATTTTATTTTATTATTTTTTTTTCTACAATTTTTTAGTTCTGCCACTGAAGTTTTGTTTAATTTTTCCTATTACATTATTTATTACTTTTTTACTGTATTGACCTTTTTACAAATGTATTTTTATTTATTTTTACCATTTTATTTTATATTATTTTTTTACCATTTTTTTTTACCGTTTTAATTAATTAATTTACTTTTTTACAAATGTATTTTTATAAATTTTTTACCATTTTATTTATTTACTTTTTTACAATTTTATTTTTGATTTTTACTGTTTTATTATATTTATTATCTTTTTTATAAATGTATTTTTATAAAAATTTTACGTTTTATTTAATTTATTTATTCACACAGGGATGGTGGGAAGTCGTTACAGGTGTACAGACCCAAGCACTCAGCACAGGGATGGTGGGAACCCCTCATAATGGGCACAGCGGGTGTGCAGACCCGGGAACTCAGCACAAGGATAGTGGGAACCCCTCATAATGGGCAAAGCAGGTGTACAGACCTGGGAACTCAGCACTGGGATGGTGGGAACCCCTTATAATGGGCACAGAAGGTGTACAGACCTGGGAACTCAGCACAGGGATAGTGGGAACCCCTCATAATGGGCACAGCAGGTGTACAGACCCGGGAACTCAGCACAGGGATGGTGGGAACCCCTCATAATGGGCACAGCAGGTATACAGAACCCAGAATCGGTTGCAATTGCGACCCTGGTAGTATCGTCGCTGGAGTCAGTTGTTTTTTTATTCATTTTTAGTTTATTTTTATTTTTTTACTGTTTTATTTTATTTCATTATTTACTTTTTTACAAATGAATTTTAAATTATTATTATTTTTATTTTTGTTTTTTAAATTTTATTTTATTATTTTTTTTCTACAATTTTTTAGTTCTGCCACTGAAGTTTTGTTTAATTTTTCCTATTACATTATTTATTACTTTTTTTACTGTATTGACCTTTTTACAAATGTATTTTTATTTATTTTTACCATTTTATTTTATAATATTTTTTTACCATTTTTTTTATCGTTTTAATTAATTTATTTACTTTTTTACAAATGTATTTTTATAAATTTTTTACCATTTTATTTATTTACTTTTTTACAATTTTATTTTTGATTTTTACTGTTTTATTATATTTATTATCTTTTTTATAAATGTATTTTTATAAATTTTTTATGTTTTATTTAATTTATTTATTCACACAGGGATGGTGGGAAGTCGTTACAGGTGTACAGACCCAAGCACTCAGCACAGGGATGGTGGGAACCCCTCATAATGGGCACAGTGGGTGTGCAGACCCGGGAACTCAGCACAGGGATGGTAGGAACCCCTCAGAATGGGCACAGCGGGTGTACAGACCTGGGAACTCAGCACTGGGATGGTGGGAACCCCTTATAATGGGCACAGAAGGTGTACAGACCTGGGAACTCAGCACAGGGATGGTGGCGCCCCTCATAATGGGCACAGCAGGTGTACAGACCCAGGAACTCAGCACAGGGATGGTGGAAAGTCCTTATAATGGGCACAGTGAGTGTACAGACCTGGGAACTCATCACAGGGATGGTGGGAAGTCCTTATAATGGGCACAGCAGGTGTACAGACCCGGGAACTCAGCACAGGGATGGTGGGAAGTCCTTATAATGGGCACAGCAGGTGTACAGACCTCGGAATTTATCACAGGGATGGTGGGAACCCCTCATAATGGGCACAGCAGGTGTACAGACCTGGGAACTCAGCACAGGGATGGTGGGAACCCCTAATAATGTGGACAGCGGGAGTACAGACCCGGGAACTCAGTACAGGGATGGTGAGAACTCCTCATAATGGGCACAACAGGTGTACAGACCCGGGAACTCAGCACAGGGATGGTGGGAACCCCCTCATAATGGGCACAGCTATATAGGCCCAAAAATCTCACTAATAGAATCCTTGTAAGATAGAAGGGACCAATAGTGGGTTATTTCTCTGGCTTGAAATCTGAGTTGTGGCTGGGATGACTCTAATATAAGGTTGTTATTAGTAGTACAATTATTTATTAGGAATATTGGAGTTCAGAAGCGCTCAGCTCACTCTTCCGCAGTGACATCACAGATATTTCCCTCGTTAGCTTCTGCCCCCTCTCCGAGCTTCACCTTCATGTGTGTCTCTTTCTTTTCCTCCGAAGGCAAATCAGAGGCTCCTCAGATCCTTGTGCCGCGTTTCTACTAATAGAACAATCCTTCCACTAGATACCGACCTCCGTCACCTCGCGGTGAAATAACCGATGGCTGCGAGACGCAAATGTCACCGGCACGCAAAGCTGAACGTTTGTGTCGGGGGCCCGGGGTGTGTTTAATCATCTCTCCCCAGCAGCAGAAAGTGGGGCATGGACGGATCAGAGGCGTGAATGCCGAACAATCCCACAATGGGAAATTTCCTTTTGAAGAAGCCGGCGCCCGCCTTGCTCTACTTTCTTAGCTTGGAGGGGAAAAAATGGAAAACACTCGGCCAACCTTCTGCTTATTGTATTCCTCTATTGTATTTTCAAGCATTAACACAGCGAAAAGGAAAAATATAATGATTTGGATCAATTAATTAATTTCGATACATTTTAGATACATTTTTGTTATATTTACGCAGCTTAAAAATGTAAGTGCTTGTGGCTCATGTGGTTAAAAATGGATGCTGGGCTTTCTAATAAGAAAGCCTAACATTGCCATAGGGCTTGTGTAGATGGGCCAATGCAGCTTTTAGGTACATTCAGATTGTATTTGAGAACTGTTTGAAATGTTTCTTCTTTTCTTCAGAGGTGCTTCTAACCTTCTTCTAACCTCCCTCTGACCTGCTTCTAACTAGTGTTGCTCACGAATATTCGCATTGCGAATATTCGTTACGAATATTGCATATTCGAGTATTCGCGAATAAATCGAATATCGCGGTGAATATTCGCTATTGCGAATTTTCGTATTTTTTCAAATTTATTTTTAAAACAGATCACATCCTAGTGATCTCCATCGACGTCTAAAAGCATTGCTGGTATGATTAGAGACCCTGGGCCGAGTAGCTGAGGCGATCCTTTTATGTTGCCGAATATTCGCGAATACTTTCTCTGCCCTTCTGTGTTTTGTGTATAAAAAAAAAAAATTAGCTTTAGTTTAGTCATATAAGTTTGTGTAAGTAGAGTTAGTGTTTAGTGCATATTAGTTTAGTAATCCAGGAAATGATCTCCGTTTTCGCGTGTTGACGAGAATTTCGCATTCAATTTCGCATTCGCATTAGCGAAATTTCGCATTCGCATTAGCGAAATTTCTCAAAAAAAAATTTGTTGATAAAATATCACGAATATTCGATATTAACGAATATTTCGCGAATATTCTTCTATATATTCGTGAAATATCGCGAAATCGCATATGGCGTATTCCGCTCATCACTACTTCTAACCTCCTCCTGACCAGCTTCTAACCTCCTCCTGACCTGCTTCTAACCTCCCTCTGACATGCTTCTAACCTCCCTCTGGCCTGCTTCTAACATCCCTCTGACATGCTTCTAACCTCCCTCTGGCATGCTTCTAACCTCCCTCTGGCCTGCTTCTAACATCCCTCTGGCCTGCTTCTAACCTCCCTCTGGCCTGCTTCTAACCTCCCTCTCGCCTGCTTCTAACATCCCTCTCGCCTGCTTCTAACCTCCCTCTCGCCTGCTTCTAACATCCCTCTCGCCTGCTTCTAACCTCCCTCTCGCCTGCTTCTAACATCCCTCTCGCCTGCTTCTAACATCCCTCTCGCCTGCTTCTAACCTCCCTCTCGCCTGCTTCTAACCTCCTCTTGACCTGCTTCTAACCTCCCTCTGACCTGAGCTCCTTCTAACATTCTTCTAACTCCTTCTGACCTCTTTCCAATCTCTCTTCGTCTGACCTCCTTTCCTGTATATGTCCTGTTTCTGACCTCCTTCTAAGCTGTTTCTGACCTTCTTTTGACCTCTTTCCAATCTCATCTTCTGACCTCCTTCTGACCTGCATCTGTCCAGTTTCTGACCTTCTCATAACTTTCTTCTGACCTACTGCTGACCTTCTTCTCAGCTGTTTCTGACCCTCTCTGCCATTCTACTAATCTTCCTACCTCCTTCTGACCTTCTTCTAACCTTACTTCTTTACTGACCTGCATGTGTCCTGTTTCTGACCATCCTACAAGCTGTTTCTGACCTTCTTCTGACCTTCTTCTGACCTTCATTTAACCTTTTTTTTTTTTTTACCTCTGAAGAAAAAAAGAGAAGTACATTTTTTCTTTTACGATATTGGATGTGGTGCCACACATTTCAATTTGTTTCCAATTTTTTCACAATTAGTTCTTACCTCCTGCAAACCTTCTAATCTCCTTCTGACCTGCTTCTGACCTCATTCTAAGCTGTTTCTGACCTTACTCTGACATTCTTCTAACCCTTTTGCCTCCTTCTAACTTTCTTTTAACCTCCTTCTGACCTGCATCTTCCCTGTTTCTAAAATTCTTCTAATTGTTTCCAACCTTTTATTATTCTAACGTTCTTCTTGCCTTCTACTACCCTTCTTCTAACCTGCTTTTGACCTGCTTCTTAACCTCCTTTTGACATTCTTATAACTTTCTTCTTGCATCCTCTTGAACATCTTCTAACCTTCTGACTTACTGCTGACCTCCTTATTAACTCTTTCTGACCCCCTTCTGACATTCTACTAACCTTCTTACGTCCTTCTGACCTTCTAACCCTACTTCTTACCTCCTTCTACCCTTCTTCTAACCCTACTTCTTACCTCCTTCTACCCTTCTTCTAACCCTACTTCTTACCTCCTTCTACCCTTCTTCTAACCCTACTTCTTACCTCCTTCTACCCTTCTTCTAACCCTACTTCTTACCTCCTTCTACCCTTCTTCTAACCCTACTTCTTACCTCCTTCTACCCTTCTTCTAACCCTACTTCTTACCTCCTTCTACCCTTCTTCTAACCCTACTTCTTACCTCCTTCTACCCTTCTTCTAACCCTACTTTTTACCTCCTTCTACCCTTCTTCTAACCCTACTTCTTACCTCCTTCTCACCTTCTTCTTACCCTACTTCTTACCACCTTCTGACCTTCTTCTAACCCTACTTCCTACCCCCCTTCTGACCTTTTTCTAACCCTACTTCTGACCTTTTTCTGATCTTCTAACCCTACTTCTTACTTCCTTCTTACCTTCTTCTTACCCTACTTCTGACCTTCTTCGAACCCTAATTCTTACCTCCTTCTAATCTTCTAACCCTACTTATTACCTCCTTCTGACCTTCTTCTAACTCTACTTTTTACCTCCTTCTAAACTTCTTCTAACCCTACTTCTTACCTATTTCTGACCTTCTTCTAACCCTACTTCTTACCTCATTCTGACCTACTTCTTACCTATTTCTTACCTTCTTCTAACCCTACTTCTTACCTCCTTCTGACCTTCTTCTAACCCTACTTCTTACCTCCTTCTGACCTTCTTCTAATCCTACTTCTTACCTCATTCTGACCTTCTTCTAACCCTACTTCTGACTTTTTTCTAACCCTACTTCTTACCTCCTTCTGATCTTCTAACCCTACTTCTTACCTCCTTCTGACCTTCTTCTAACCCTACTTCTTACCTCAATCTGACCTTCTTCTAACACGACTTCTTACCTCCTTCTTACCTTCTTCTAACTCTACTTCTTACCTCATTCTGACCTTCTTCTAACCTTACTTCTTACCTCATTCAGACCTTCTTCTAACTCTACTTCTTAACTCCTTCTGACTTTCTTCTAACCCTACTTCTTACCTCTTTCTGACTTTCTTCTAACCCTACTTCTTACCTCCTTGTTACTTTCTTCTAACCCTACTTCTGACCTTCTTCTGATCTTCTAACCCTTCTTCTTACCTTCTTCTAACCCTACTTCTTACCCCCTTCTGACCTTCTTCTAGCCCTACTTTTTACCTCCTTCTTACCTTCTTCTAACCCTACTTCTTACCTCATTCTGATCTTCTAACCCTACTTCTTACCTCATTCTGATCTTCTAACCCTACTTCTTACCTTATTCTGACCTTCTTCTAACACTACCTCTTACCTTCTTCTAACCCTACTTCTGACTTTTGTCTAACCCTACTTCTTACCTCAATCTGACCTTCTTCTAACACGACTTCTTATCTACTTCTTACCTTCTTCTAACTCTACTTCTTACCTCCTTCTGACCTTCTTCTAACCTTACTTCTTACCTCATTCAGACCTTCTTCTAACCTTACTTCTTACCTCATTCAGACCTTCTTCTAACCTTACTTCTTACCTCCTTCTGACCTTCTTCTAACTCTACTTCTTACCTCTTTCTGACCTTCTTCTAACCCTACTTCTTACCTCCTTGTGACCTTCTTCTAACCCTACTTCTTACCTCCTTGTGACCTTCTTCTAACCCTACTTCTGACCTTCTTCTGATCTTCTAACCCTACTTCTTACCTTCTTCTAACCCTACTTCTTACCTCCTTCTGACCTTCTTCTAATCCTACTTTTTACCTCCTTCTGACCTTCTTCTAACCCTACTTCTTACCTCCTTCTTACCTTCTTCTAACCCTACTTCTTACCTCATTCTGATCTTCTAACCCTACTTCTTACCTTATTCTGACCTTCTTCTAACCCTACTTCTTACCTCCTTCTGACCTTCTTTTAACCCTACTTCTTACCTTCTAACCTATTTCTGATCTCCTCTTTTCTAGACAACCTATGTACAGAACAGTGATGATGTCACCGCTACATTTACAATTTAATACCTGTGTTTTCAAAGACATTTGGTGCTCACCAAGTGGCTAACGAAGAATATATTTGAATAAAAGCTTTTTTTTGCTGGAGTTCGGCTTTAAACAGTAACGACAAAAGCCCACAAATTATCTCCTCTGCTTTCATCTACATCCAAAACGTGAAGCGAAGAGCCCCGTCGCGGAACGTCCGCAGTCATTTTAATATCTGCAGCTCCTGTCTCGTAGCCTGATAACCATCAGTAATTATTAACCTTACTCTTTTAATTAAATGCCAAGGCTGATAAGTATGGCAGGCGGGAAAAGGGAAAAAAAAAAAAGAAAAAAGAGACAAGAAAAGAAAAAAGGTTATCTGACTTTTATCAAACGCGTTCGGTCAGCGCGGCGATGAGCGGATAGCTCGGACTTGAAGCTAATTGCAGAGAGTGGGCAAAGGCTGATTAGTGTGAAATGGAGTGGGTGCTACATAGTAATTCCCTTATCTGCCGGGAAGTCTTGGCACTACTTCAGTCGGAGAAGGATACGGTCTGCCTTGGTGCTATGTAATTATTTGCCACGAAAATATTGCTCAGGGCTTTTGTGATGAATTGCAAATCAGAGCGCGCGATTCCTTTTCAAATATGTATTCCTTTTTATTTTATTTTCTTCAGCTTCTACCAGCCGCGCTAATAAATTATTGCTAAAAAAAAAGAGATTGTACAAATAAAGCGCATCAGCTTCCTATTCATTTACAAACAGATGAGATGAGGTGTAATAGGTTGGCTATAATGGAGAGGCGTAGGTTCTTCAAATACAAAAAACGGAGACTTTGGGCCAGATTCAGTAACAATTTACGCGGCGTATCTGTTGATACGCCGCATAACTTCTATGATGCGCCGGCGTATCTTTTTTCTGTATTCAGAAAGCAAGATACGCCAGAATTGTGCTAAGATACGAGCGGCGTAAGTCTCTTGCGCCATCGTATTTTAGTTGCATATTTACGCTGGCCGCTAGGTGGCGTTTCCGTCGATTTACGCATCGAATATGCAAATCAGCTAGATGCGCCGATTCACAAACGTACTTTTTTTTTACGTCGTTTGCGTAAGCGTATGTCCGGAGTAAAGTTGCCCCTGCTATATGAGGCGTACGTAATGTTAAGTATGGACGTCGGGACAGCGTCAAATTTTCCGTCGTTTGCGTAAAAAACGTTCGCGAATAGGGCTTTGCGTAAGTTACGTTCATGTTGAAACCAATGAGTATTTGCGACGTAATTTTGAGCATGCGCACTGGGATACGTCCACGACAAGCGCATGCTTCGTTAGAAGCGTGTTTTACGTGGGGTCGTGGTTGATTACCATGCAACACGCCCACTCCAAGCCTACTTTGAATTACCCGGGCTTACGCCGGCCCATTTACGCTACGCCGCCGTAACATAGGATGCAAGTGCTTTGAGAATACTGCACTTGCGTCCAAAGTTGCGGCGGCGTAGCGTAAATACGATACGCTACGCCCCGCTCGAGGTTACACCGCCCTACGAGAATCTGGCCCATAGTGTCTACAAAATAGGGGATAGATTTATGGCATTTTTATTATTCATTTTTTTTTATTAGTAATGGCGGCGATCTGCGACTTTTATCGCGGAAACATCGGACACTTTTGACACCATTTTGAGACCATTGTCATTTATACAGAGATCAGTGCTATAAAAATGCACTGATTACTGTGTAAATGACACTGGCAGGGAAGGGTTTAACCACTAGGGGGCGAGGAAGGGGGTTAAGTGTGTCCTAGGGAGTGATTCTAACTGTGTGGGGGCAGGGCTACCTGTGACACGACAGTGATTACTGCTCCCGATTACAGGGAGCAGTAGATCAGTGTCCTGTCACTAGGGAGAACAGGGAAATGCCTTGTTTACAAAGGCATCTCCGTGTTCTGCAGCTCCGTGACACTGGTGAATATCGAGCCCGCGGGCACGATTACGGAGCTCGTGGCGGGCACGAGCGTGCCGCCAGTGGGATTTTCAAAAGCAACGTACAAGTAAGTTGCTTTGTCCACACGAGACATTCTGCCGACGTATATGTGCGTTACGCGGTCGGCAAGTGGTTAGTGCACGGTCATGCAACACTCTACCCAAATTACATTTATATCGTTATTTTTTTCAACAAATAGGACTTTCTATTGGTGGTATTTTATCACCACTGGGATTTATTATTATATTAATGAAAAAACACCGAAACAATATTTCCTACTTTCTGTTATAAAAAAAATGGCCAATAAAATCAGATTTCGTCATAAATTTAGGCCAAAATGTATTCTGCTAGATGTCTTTGGGGGGAAAAATCCTAATAAGGGGATATTAAATGGTTTGTGTGAATTGTATAGCGTCTACAAACTGTAGTATATACACTATATTATCAAAAGTACTGGGACGCCTGCCTTTACACACCCACATGAACTTTAATGGCATCCCAGTCTTAGTCCGTAGGGTCCAATATTGAGTTGGCTCCGCCCTTTGCAGCTATAACAGCGTCTACTCTTCTGGGAAGGCCGTCCACAAGGTTTAGGTTTTGTAAATTTTCCAAAGAATTTTGACAAAAAAAAAATTACAACTTATAAAACTCGCCATGTGTCTTAATAAATGCTTCAGACTGTCTACTTTTGGGGGATATTTGTACTGTCCTGGCATTTTCAGGCCTCAACAAAAAAAAAAAAATCTAGGCCCTCAGTACATCAGAATTGATTAAATTTCAAATGTACATTTAGGGCCAGATTCAGGTAGAGCAGAGCATCTTTGCTCTGGAGTAACGCTTCTCATTTGCGTTGCGCTGCCGAAATTTTAGGAGCAAGTGCTGTCATTCACAAAGCACTTGCTCCTAAAGTTGCGGCAGCGCATCGCAAATGAGCCGGCGGAATTCAAATTGGGCGGGTACGGGGCGTGTAGTATGCTAACTAAGCGCGATCCCGCCGCCAACGTACTGCGCATGCGTCGAGTGTCAAAACATCCCCGTGCGCATGCTCCAAAATCTGTGAATGAACGTCAATGACGTCACATTCCCATTCATGACCGTTTTACGCAAGCGACGTTTTTTTTTTTTTTTTTCGACGCGATGACGACGCCTATACCTAACATAGGATATTCCAACCCCATGTAGGTATAACTATGCACCGCGTATCCCGTCCGGAAACGTCGTAACGTCACTGCGTCGCGCCGGAATGCGATCGTGAATTGCCGATTTCCGCTCATTAACATATTTTTTGAGCGGAAATCGGCGGGAACGCCCCCGGCGCCATTTTTAAGTTGAAGTAACGATGCGATGGCGAAACTCAGTTACGCTGCTCGCATCGGAGCTTCAACCCGGCGTTTCTTGTTTTCTGGTTACAGAAAACAGAAACGCCGGCTCAAAGTCACAGTTAGGCTGGCGGATCACTCGATCCGCCAGCCTAACTGTTCCTGAATCTGGCCCTAAATTTCCAAAAGTATTGGGACACCTGCCTTTTCACGCACATGAACTTTAATGACATCCCAGTCTTATGGCGCGTACACACGATCATTTTTTGTGATGAAAAAAAACAACGTTTTTAAAAACGTCATTTAAAATCACAGTGTGTGGGCAAAAACGTTGTTTTATGTCTTCAAAAAAACGACCAAAAAAAAAATTCGAACATGCTTGAATATTTTGTGTCGTTTTTCAAAGCGTCGTTTTTTGTGTCATAAAAAGTGATGGTGTGTCGGCAAAAAGATGTTGAAAACGACGTTTTTAAAGCCGCGCATGCTCAGAAGCAAGTTATGAGACGGATATTCAATGGAACAGAGTGCCGTCGAACGTGGTGTACGTCGCCGCGCTTTGCTAGAGCTTTGTAGAAAAACGATGGTGTGTAGGCAACGTCGTTTTGGAAAATGAAGTTTGAAAAAACGTCATTTTATTTCATCACAAAAAGTGATCGTGTGTACGCGGCATTAGTCTGTAGGGTTCAACAGGGCCGCCATCAGGGGGGTACAGGCATTACACCTGTAAGGGGCCCGGGGGTCCCCAGGGGCCTGGAGGCCTCTGGGGCCCCAGATGGCAACCCCCCTCTTTTTTTATTTATTTTTAAAAAAATATTTATTTTTTAATATATTTTTATTTTATTTTTTATTAAAGGGCCAATTTTTTTCCTTTTATTATTTTTTAGGGGTCCAGAGGTCCCCAGGGCCCCAGATGGCAACCCCTTCTTTTTTAAATTTATTTTTGATAAAAAAAATAGTTTTTAATATATTTTTATTTTATTTTTTAAAGGGCCAGAGGTCCTTTTTTTCTCTCTTTTTTCTTTTTATTAAAGGGCCCAGAGGTCCCCAGGGCCGCGGATGGCTACTCCCTTTTTTTTATATTTATTTTTCTTTATTTCTTCTTTTTTTGTAAAGGCCCCCCCCCCCGCAGCAACACCCCCCCCCCCGGTTCTCCAGGGGGCCCATGCCTGAAACTGTGTAAGGGGCCCCATAATTCCTGATGGCGGCCCTGGGGTTCAATATTGGGTTGGCCTCGCCCTTTGCAGCTATAACAGCTTCACCTCTTCTGGGAAGGCCGTCCACAAGGTTTAGGAGTGTCTATGGGAATGTTTGACCGTTCTTCCAGAAGCGCATTTGTGAGGTCAGGCACTGATGTTGGGTAAGAAGGCCTGGCTTACAGTCTCCCCTCTAGTTCATTTCAAAGGTTTGAGGTCATGACTCTGTGCAGGCCAGCCAAGTTCCTCCACTTCAAACTCGCTCATCCATGTCTTTATGGACCTTGCTATGTGCACTGGTCCATATCATGTGGGGTATCTAGAAGAACCTGGGGGATCTGTACGGCACATGTGGGGTGTCTATAGAACATGGGGGTAAATGTACGGCACATGTGGGGTATTTAAAGAACCTGGGGGGTCTGTATGGCACATGTGGGGTATCTATAGAACCTGGGGGATCTGTATGGCACATGTGGGGTATCTAATGAACCTGGAGAGTCTGTACGGTACATAGGGGGTGTCTATACAACCTGGGGATCTGTATGGCACATGTGAGGTATCTATAGAACATGGGGGGGTCTGTACAGCACATGTGGGGTGTCTAAAGAAACTGGGGGATCTGTACGGCCCATGTGGAGTATCTATAGAACCTGGGGGGGGTCTGTACGGCACATGTGGGGTGTCTATAGAACATGGGGGTAAATGTATGGCACATGTGGGGTATTTAAAGAACCTGGGGGGTCTGTACGGCACATGTGGGGTATCTATAGAATCTGGGGGATCTGTATGGCACATGTGGGGTATCTATAGAACCTGGAGGGTCTGTACGGTACATGGGGGGTGTCTACACAACCTGGGGATCTGTCTGGCACATGTGGGCTATCTATAGAACATGGGGGGTCTGTACGGCACATGTGGGGTGTCTAAAGAAACTGGGGGATCTGTACGGCCCATGTGGAGTATCTATAGAACCTGGGGGGGTCTGTATGGCACATGTGGGGTATCTATAGAACCTGGAGGGTCTGTACGGCCCATGTGGAGTATCTATAGAACATGGGGGTAAATGTACGGCACATGTGGGGTATTTAAAGAACCTGGGGGGTCTGTACGGCACATGTGGGGTATCTATAGAACCTGGGGGATCTGTATGGCACATGTGGGGTATCTATAGAACATGGGGGGGGGTCTGTACGGCACATGTGGGGTGTCTATAGAACATGGGGGTAAATGTACGTCACATGTGGGGTATTTAAAGAACCTGGGGGGTCTGTATGGCACATGTGGGGTGTCTACACAACCTGGGGATCTGTCTGGCACATGTGGGCTATCTATAGAACATGGGGGGGTCTGTACGGCACATGTGGGGTGTCTAAAGAAACTGGGGGATCTGTACGGCCCATGTGGAGTATCTATAGAACCTGGGGGGGTCTGTATGGCACATGTGGGGTATCTATAGAACCTGGAGGGTCTGTACGGCCCATGTGGAGTATCTATAGAACATGGGGGTAAATGTACGGCACATGTGGGGTATTTAAAGAACCTGGGGGGTCTGTACGGCACATGTGGGGTATCTATAGAACCTGGGGGATCTGTATGGCACATGTGGGGTATCTATAGAACATGGGGGGGGTCTGTACGGCACATGTGGGGTGTCTATAGAACATGGGGGTAAATGTACGTCACATGTGGGGTATTTAAAGAACCTGGGGGGTCTGTATGGCACATGTGGGGTGTCTACACAACCTGGGGATCTGTCTGGCACATGTGGGCTATCTATAGAACATGGGGGGGTCTGTACGGCACATGTGGGGTGTCTAAAGAAACTGGGGGATCTGTACGGCCCATGTGGAGTATCTATAGAACCTGGGGGGGTCTGTATGGCACATGTGGGGTATCTATAGAACCTGGAGGGTCTGTACGGCCCATGTGGAGTATCTATAGAACATGGGGGTAAATGTACGGCACATGTGGGGTATTTAAACAACCTGGGGGGTCTGTACGGCACATGTGGGGTATCTATAGAACCTGGGGGATCTGTATGGCACATGTGGGGTATCTATAGAACATGGGGGGGGTCTGTACGGCACATGTGGAGTGTCTATAGAACATGGGGGTAAATGTACGGCACATGTGGGGTATTTAAAGAACCTGGGGGGTCTGTATGGCACATGTGGGGTATCTATAGAACCTGGGGGATCTGTATGGCACATGTGGGGTATCTAATGAACCTGGAGAGTCTGTACGGTACATTGGGGGTGTCTATACAACCTGGGGATCTGTATGGCACATGTGAGGTATCTATAGAACATGGGGGGGTCTGTACAGCACATGTGGGGTGTCTAAAGAAACTGGGGGATCTGTACGGCCCATGTGGAGTATCTATAGAACCTGGGGGGGGTCTGTACGGCACATGTGGGGTATCTATAGAACCTGGAGGGTCTGTACGGCCCATGTGGAGTATCTATAGAACATGGGGGTAAATGTACGGCACATGTGGGGTATTTAAACAACCTGGGGGGTCTGTACGGCACATGTGGGGTATCTATAGAACCTGGGGGATCTGTATGGCACATGTGGGGTATCTATAGAACATGGGGGGGGTCTGTACGGCACATGTGGAGTGTCTATAGAACATGGGGGTAAATGTACGGCACATGTGGGGTATTTAAAGAACCTGGGGGGTCTGTATGGCACATGTGGGGTATCTATAGAACCTGGGGGATCTGTATGGCACATGTGGGGTATCTAATGAACCTGGAGAGTCTGTACGGTACATTGGGGGTGTCTATACAACCTGGGGATCTGTATGGCACATGTGAGGTATCTATAGAACATGGGGGGGTCTGTACAGCACATGTGGGGTGTCTAAAGAAACTGGGGGATCTGTACGGCCCATGTGGAGTATCTATAGAACCTGGGGGGGGTCTGTACGGCACATGTGGGGTATCTATAGAACATGGGGGTAAATGTACGGCACATGTGGGGTATTTAAAGAACCTGGGGGTCTGTACGGCACATGTGGGGTATCTATAAAACCTGGGGGATCTGTATGGCACATGTGGGGTATCTATAGAACCTGGGGGATCTGTACGGCACATGTGTGGTATCTATAGAACATGGGGGGGGATGTACGGCACATGTGGGGTATCCGAACCTGGAAGGTCTGTATGGCACATGTGGGGGTGTCAGCCTGGAGGAGTGGGCGTTCCTACACAGGCTGTATTTGCATAGGTAACACCCACTTGTGATGCTGAGCCTCCATGATTGACAGAACTGTAATCCAATAAATGAAAGGGGTGGGACAGGCACAGTCAGGCTGGGGGAGAAAGTGCTAAATGATGCCGGACATCCTCCAGCCAGGAAATGAGGCAATCTCTGCAATTTTACATTTTAGCACAGCCGTAGGTGAGCACTGATTGGTTGATACGGGTTACTGCACGCTCCTCTATCTTTCTGAAACGTGATGTATAATGTATGAATACCGACATCCGCTCTAATCCATAATAATTTCCCTCCCCGCGCCGGCCGCTCCCCGCCTTCTGCAGTGTTTATTTTACATTGTGTAGTAGTTGCTATTTTATTTTATTTTTTTCCTTTTTTTTTCTCCACGTTTAATCAAAGTCTCTCTCCCTCCGCCGCGCCGTACCCGGCTCTGCGCTTTGGCATTGAAATTCTCGTGTACTCGCGTCGCTCCACTGCTTCCCATTTCTTGCCTGACATTTGCATGTTTTATTTTTTAATCTTCTTTCCCAGACTTCACATTAATTTTATTTTTTTTAATTTTGTGGCATTTCACAAATAAATATCAGCCATGTTGATCAAGATAAACGGTAAAGAGGATTTGCTCCTTAACCACTTAAGACCCGGACCATTATGCAGCTAAAGGACCTTGCCCCTTTTTTGCGTTTAGGCACTGCGTCGATTTAACTGACGATTGCGCGCTCGTGCGACGTGGCACCCAAACAAAATTGGCGTCGTTTTTTCCCCACAAATAGAGATTTCTTTTGGTGGTATTTGATCACCTCTGCGGTTTTTATTTTTACGCTATAAACAAAAATAGAGCGACAATTTTTGAAAAAAATGCAATATTTTTTTACTTTTTGCTATAATAAATATCACCAAAAATATATTAAAAAAAAAAAAACATTTTTTTCCCTCAGTTTAGGCCGATACGTATTCTTCTACCTATTTTTTGGTAAAAAAAAATCGCAATAAGCGTTTATTGATTGGTTTGCCCACAATTTATAGCATTTACAAAATAGGGGATAGTTTTATGGCATTTTTAGTAATATTTTTTTTTTTTACTACTAATGGCGGCGATCAGCGATTTTTCTTTGTGACTGCGACATTATGGCGGACACATCGGACACTTTTGACACATTTTTGGAACCATTGGCATTTTCACAGCAAAAAGTGCTATAAAAATGCACTGATTACTGTAAAAATGACAACTGTAGTTTAGGAGTTAACCACTAGGGGGCGCTGTAGGGTTTTTTTGTGACCTCATATGTGTTTCTAATTGTAGGGGGCGGAGCTGGACTTGGGATGTCATTGATTGTCTTTCCCTATATCAGGGAACAGACGATCACTGACACTGCCACAGTGAAGAACGGGGAAGGTGTGTTTACACTCACCTCTCCCTGTTTTTCAGCTCCTGTGACCAATAGCGGGACACCGGCGGCGATCGGGTCCGCGGGTCCTGCGGCCGCGGTCACGGAGCTTCGGACTGGGTCCACCACTGGGCACTTAAAGGGGACGTACCTGTACGTGCATGTGCCCAGCCGTGCCATTCTGCCTGTGTATATGTGCAGGAGGCGGTCCTTAAGTGGGTAAAGGCGCAGCTCCCATCAAAAAAACATATTGTCACCAATCTGTGTCCCTGATCACCCCCACACCTGTTATATAATAAAACTGTATTGCACTGGAGACAGTATGTTAAAAAAATAAATACAATTATTATTAACAACCGGAAAGGATTTGCCCCCTTAATGACCGGGCCATTGTTTGCGATTCGGCACAGCTTTGCTTTAACTGACAATTGCGCGGTCGTGCGACGTGGCTCCCAAACAAAATTACTGTCCTTTTTCCACACAAACAGAACTTTCTTTTCGTGGTATTTGATCACCTCTGCGTTTTTTCTTTTTATAAACAAAAAAAGAGAGACAATTCTGAAAAAAAAAAAAAAAACAATGTTTGTTTACTTTTTTGCTATAATAAATATATACAGTGGAACCTCGGATTGCGAGTAATGCGGTTAATGAGAGTTTCGCATTACCAGCACTGTATTTAAAAAAATCCTGAGGATTCAAGCCAAAGCGGTGTGCAATACCGTGTTTGGCCTGAGGTGGAGGGGCGCCGGAGCCGAGCAGAGCCGAACAGTGCCAATCGAAGCTGATGGGCGCCGTTCGGAGCCGTTTGAAAATGCTTGGAAAATCTCGGAAATACTCCGTTCCCAAGACTTTCCGGAGATTTCTGAGTTCAGCCGAGGTGTCCTTGGCTGTTTCCGAGTGTTTACAAGGTTCTCCGTGGTATTACATGCCATTGAAGTCAATGTGGAAAAAATTATTTTAGTTTCCATTGACTTCAATGTGGTAACTCGCTTTGATATGCGAGTGCTTTGGATTACAAGCATTCTCCTAGGAGTATGCTCGTAATCCGAGGTTACACTGTATATATAAAAAAAAGTCTGATTCAGTTTAGGCCAATACGTATTCTTCTACATAATTTTGGTAAGAAAGAATTGCAATAAGCGCATATTGATTGGTTTGCGCAAAAGTTATAGCGTTTACAAAATAGGGGATAGATTTATGGCATTTTTTTCCCCTAGTAATGACGGCGATCTGCGATTTTTTTTAGCGTGACTGCGACATTGAGGCGGACAGATCGGAAGCTATTGACACTTTTTTGGGACCAGTGACATTTATACAGCTATCAGAGCTAAAAATAGCTACTGATTACTGTATAAATGTCACTGGCAGGGAAGGGGTTAACACTAGGGGGTGATTAGGGGGTTACGTGTTCCCTAGGGAGGTGTTTCTAACTGTGGGGGAGAGGGGGGACTGACTGGAGAAGGCGAGAGATTGCTGTTCCTGATCATTAGGAACAGCAGATCCCTCTCTCCTCCCCTGACCAGAACGGGGATCTGTCTGTTTACATCCCCATTCTGGCTCTCTGTGGAGGGAGTGCGGGTGGCCGGTGGACATCGCGGCTGCCGGCCACATGCATCGTCTCCAGCGTTGCCCCTCCAATCGCTCCTAAACCGATCGACCTACACCTACGGCGATTCTCCTAGGAGAGTCAACCTGCCGCAGTATAATGACGTCAGCTGGTTGGGAAGTGGTTAATTTCTTAATTTTCCAAAAAATTGTGACGGAAAAAATATAAAAAATACAACCTAAAATAAATTGCCATGCCTATTACTAAATACCTTGGAATGTCTACTTTCCAAAAAGGGGGTCATTTGGGGGGTATTTGTACTGTCATGGTGTTTTAGGGCCTCAAGAAATGAGAGAGACTGTCAATACATCAGGATTAATCAATTTTCATATATATATATATATATATATATACACAGCCCTCAAAATTTACACTCGCCTGCTCGCATTCTGCGAGTAAATTTTGAGGGCTGGCGAGTGTGGGCTGCCTGGGAGCAGGGGGGGCGAGCAAGGAGAGGAGAGGAGCCGGAGCCGCCGCCGCCTGGCTGCAATGTGGGAAACTCTGGCTGCAAAATGGGGAACTCTGGCTGCAAAATGGGGAACTCTGGCTGCAATGTAGGAAACTCTGGCTGCAATGTAGGAAACTCTGGCTGCAATGTAGGAAACTCTGGCTGCAATGTGGGAAACTCTGGCTGCAATGTGGGAAACTCTGGCTGCAAAATGGGGAACTCTGGCTGCAAAATGGGGAACTCTGGCTGCAATGTGGGGAACTCTGGCTGCAATGTGGGAAACTCTGGCTGCAATGTAGGAAACTCTGGCTGCAATGTGGGAAACTCTGGCTGCAAAATGGGGAACTCTGGCTGCAAAATGGGGAACTCTGGCTGCAATGTGGGGAACTCTGGCTGCAATGTGGGAAACTCTGGCTGCAATGTGGGAAACTCTGGCTGCAATGTGGGAAACTCTGGCTGCAATGTGGGAAACTCTGGCTGCAAAATGGGGAACTCTGGCTGCAATGTGGGGAACTCTGGCTGCAATGTGGGAAACTCTGGCTGCAATGTGGGAAACTCTGGCTGCAATGTGGGAAACTCTGGCTGCAATGTGGGGAACTCTGGCTGCAATGTGGGGAACTCTGGCTGCAATGTAGGAAACTCTGGCTGCAAAATGGGGAACTCTGGCTGCAATGTAGGAAACTCTGGCTGCAATGTAGGAAACTCTGGCTGCAATGTAGGAAACTCTGGCTGCAATGTAGGAAACTCTGGCTGCAAAATGGGGAACTCTGGCTGCAATGTGGGGAACTCTGGCTGCAATGTGGGGAACTCTGGCTGCAATGTGGGAAACTCTGGCTGCAATGTGGGAAACTCTGGCTGCAATGTGGGAAACTCTGGCTGCAATGTGGGGAACTCTGGCTGCAATGTGGGAAACTCTGACTGCAATGTGGGAAACTCTGGCTGCAATGTGGGAAACTCTGGCTGCAATGTGGGAAACTCTGGCTGCAATGTGGGAAACTCTGGCTGCAATGTGGGAAACTCTGGCTGCAATGTGGGAAACTCTGGCTGCAAACTGGGGAACTCTGGCTGCAAAATGGGGAACTCTGGCTGCAATGTGGGAAACTCTGGCTGCAATGTGGGGAACTCTGGCTGCAATGTGGGGAACTCTGGCTGCAATGTAGGAAACTCTGGCTGCAATGTAGGAAACTCTGGCTGCAATGTAGGAAACTCTGGCTGCAATGTAGGAAACTCTGGCTGCAATGTAGGAAACTCTGGCTGCAATGTGGGAAACTCTGGCTGCAATGTGGGAAACTCTGGCTGCAATGTGGGAAACTCTGGCTGCAATGTGGGAAACTCTGGCTGCAATGTGGGAAACTCTGGCTGCAATGTGGGAAACTCTGGCTGCAATGTGGGAAACTCTGGCTGCAATGTAGGAAACTCTGGCTGCAATGTAGGAAACTCTGGCTGCAATGTAGGAAACTCTGGCTGCAATGTGGGAAACTCTGGCTGCAATATGGGAAACTCTGGCTGCAATGTGGGAAACTCTGGCTGCAAAATGGGGAACTCTGGCTGCAAAATGGGGAACTCTGGCTGCAAAATGGGGAACTCTGGCTGCAATGTGGGAAACTCTGGCTGCAATGTGGGGAACTCTGGCTGCAAAATGGGGAACTCTGGCTGCAATGTGGGGAACTCTGGCTGCAAAATGGGGAACTCTGGCTGCAATGTGGGAAACTCTGGCTGCAATGTGGGGAACTCTGGCTGCAAAATGGGGAACTCTGGCTGCAATGTGGGGAACTCTGGCTGCAATGTGGGAAACTCTGGCTGCAATGTGGGAAACTCTGGCTGCAAAACGGGGAACTCTGGCTGCAAAATGGGGAACTCTGGCTGCAAAATGGGGAACTCTGGCTGCAATGGGGACATTTTGCTGCACTGGGGAAATTTTTCTGCATTGGGGACATGTGGCTGCACTGGGGACATGTGGCTGCACTGGGGACACGTGGCTGCATTGGTAGACATGGGCAGGCTGCATTTTTGGGCACGGATAAAGTTGTTGTTAATATTTATTTTATAACTTAATTCTGCATAAAACATTTAAGTGTAATTTCATGAGATTTATGAGGGCATGTCTAGGGGCGGGATTAGGGGCGGGACATGGTAGGGGTTGGGCGGGGCAACTGGTGGCGAGTACGCCTTGAGGAGGCCTGGCTAGTAGCTCAGGACTTGACATTTTGAATGAATGAATGAATGAATGAATGAGCCCTGATATATAATTATATACAGTATATACCATAGTTTGTGGACTTTCCTACACACTCTATTATATACACTTGTTTGGGTTATTTTCACCATAGAAATGTAGCAGAATACAGTCTGGCCAAAATCTATGAAGAAAATATTTTTATTTGCAAAATTATATAACAGAAACAAAGAAAAACATTTTGGTTTATTTAGCAAAAAAAAAACAGGGGCGTATCAAATATAATGATAAAACGTTAGTTTGGGTACAGCGTTGCATGACCGCGCAATTGTCATTCAAAGTGCGACCGCGGCGAAAGCTGAAAACTGGTCTGGGCATTAAAGGGGGTGAAAGTGGTTAAAATTTAAAAACATTTATATATAGATAAAAAAAAAACACAATCCCTATTGTAGGCTTCGGTAGCTGAAAAGACTATATAATTGTTACCATAGGGAACATGCCGCTTGGGCTCCCTCCAGTGCTGCTCACATGACCATTTGGTCGCCTGATCCCTATTGAAACCAATTAAAATTTCCATTCGCCCAAAAAAATAGTAGCAGCACTAAAGCTTAAAAAGATTTCCATGTAGAGGAAGATCGCAGTGCCTCAGATTATACGTTTGGGTATTATAGGGTGGGAGATGTCGCCGCGGTTGCCAGGGGGAGAGCATAAGATGCTTGTTGCTAGGCAGGTTCCTCCAATCCCTTGGATGGAAGAGCCCCCCGCATCACCCGCCTGAAGGATTCGGAGGATTTGTTCCCACGAGCGCTCTGTGCAGCAGTGGAAGGATAATTGGCAAAGTCACATCCTTAATGATTTTCAGGATAAAATGTCGCAACAATGTCTCAAAATGTATAAATGCCGCAAATTTCCAACTGAATTCTCTAAAAAGTTGTCCAGCCAATTGATTTGCTGTCTGATTCGCTGCAAGCTTAAAACGCATCGGCCGGGCCGAGCAATCGGGAAATTCTGATCTTCATCGGGAAATGAATTGTAACAGTAACAGTTGGTGAAGAAACAAATATCCATTGTAGGCAGTGCTAATGAGCTAATGATTCAATGACACTATTAGTGCTTCTATGCTAATGTTAGGCCCTTTCTATAATAACAGGTTCTCTTGCTAGAAATCCTTTGGCAGACGTATGTTATTAGAGCAAATTACTGTTGTTCTCCATCATTGGAATGTCTTGTTGTGTTGTCTGTAGAAATAGTTAGGCTCCAGCAGGGGTCTCCAAACTGTGGCCCGAGGGCCAGATGTGGCCCTTTGCTAGCCTTGAACCAGCCCTTGGGACACAATTCCTTCCACTGATATGAGGCACTATTTCTTCCACTGACACCAACAATAGGACGCTATATCTTCCACGGATACCAATGATGGCAGGGCCGATCCTAGGCAGGGTACACAGGGTGCTTTGCACCCAGGCGCCAGCAGAGGTGGGGCACCAAAGTGGCAGAGTTCTCCCCTCCCTCCTTTTCTCCTTGTTTGTGTCCGTCCAGAACTAGTGTTCTTAGAACTGAGGAGTCTCTGACCATCTCCTTTACCATGTCTGCAGTCTCTGACCATCTCCTGTATCATGTCTGCAGTCTCTGACCATCTCCTTTACCATGTCTGCAGTCTCTGACCATCTCCTGTATTATGTCTGCAGTCTCTGACCATCTCCTTTACCATGTCTGCAGTCTCTGACCATCTCCTGTATCATGTCTGTAGTCTCTGACCATCTCCTTTACCATGTCTGCAGTCTCTGACCATCTCCTGTATTATGTCTGCAGTCTCTGACCATCTCATTTACCATGTCTGCAGTCTGACCATCTCCTGTATCATGTCTGTAGTCTCTGACCATCTCCTTTACCATGTCTGCAGTCTCTGACCATCTCCTGTATCATGTCTGTAGTCTCTGACCATCTCCTTTACCATGTCTGCAGTCTCTGACCATCTCCTGTATTATGTCTGCAGTCTCTGACCATCTCATTTACCATGTCTGCAGTCTCTGACCATCTCCTGTATCATGTCTGTAGTCTCTGACCATCTCCTTTACCATGCCTGCAGTCTCTGACCATCTCCTCTATCATGTCTGTAGTCTCTGACCATCTCCTGTATCATGTCTGCAGTCTCCGACCATCTCCTGTATCATGTCTGTAGTCTCCGACCATCTCCTGTATCATGTCTGTAGTCTCTGACCATCTCCTGTATCATGTCTGCAGTCTCCGACCATCTCCTGTATCATGTCTGCAGTCTCCGACCATCTCCTGTATCATGTCTGTAGTCTCCGACCATCTCCTGTATCATGTCTGTAGTCTCTGACCATCTCCTGTATCATGTCTCTAGTATGTCTGGAGGTCTTTCTAAGAGACTCTCTAACAGAAGCCCCCTCTGTGTCCATCAGAGAGGCCCCCCTCCAGGTCCCAATAAAGTACTCTGCTTCTCTTCCTGTATTTTGTTTATTGTTAAAAGATCGTGTCCCAGGGTAATGAAGACTTTGTGGGGGAGCATCTCTGTGTTTGAGTCATTGCCATGGAAACATTTGTAAAGGGGAGGAGTTAGTAAAATGACCACGCCCATGTGGGGGCACCAGAAATATTTCTGCACCCAGGCGCCTGTGACCCTTGGATCGGCCCTGAATGATGGGATACTTTTCCTCCTACTAATAGGGGGAATACTCCTCCTCCTATTGACCACCAACCCTGAGGTCATATTTATTCTCACTGATGTTGGGCTCGGGACATTTTCTGCCCCTGCTGGCCACAATCCAGCCCTCCTAAAATCTAAAGCCCCATACACTCTATCAGTTTTCCTGATGGTTTACTCTTCAGGTTTATCAAAACCATGTAGTACAAGGGCCTGCCTGATTGCATACAAATTTAAACTCTTGAAGTTTGACCTCATATTAGATGGTTTTGGTAAACCTGAAGAGAAAACCATCAGGAAATCTGAGGCCGTGTACACACGGCAGAGAACCTCGACGGGCAGAACACATCGTTCCGCCCGTCGAGGTTCCCTGCCGGCCGTCGAAATCGGCGACCCGCCCGTCGGGAATGGCAACCAGCCATTCATCCAGGCGGGCCGTCGAGCAAATAGAGAGCGTGCTCTCTATTTCTGCTCGACGGGCTTCCCGACGGGAAGCTCGCCGAGAGCGTACACACGGCCGAGGTCCTCGCTGGAATGCAGCTTCCAGCGAGGTTCTCGCTGGTTTCCAGCGAGAACCTCGGTCGTGTGTACGCCGCCTGATAGTGTGTATTAAGCCTTAAAGCGGAGTTCCACCCTTAAAACCACTTGGTTTCATCCCATCCAGCATACTGGCGTCAGCGCAGGCGCTGTAAGTAGCCGGTCCTAGTTCGGGTTTTTTCGGAGGGCGTGACGCGGCTATATACGGCGCCTGCGCAGTCAGCTTCTGGGTCTGTGCGCAGGCGCCGAGAAGAGCCGAACGCTAATCGGCTGTTTCCGGAAGGCGTGACGCCTTATAGCGGCGACATACCGCGGTGCGCACGGAATTAAATGATTTATTATAAAGCAAGTACATGCATTAAAAAAAAAAAAAAAAACAGCATACTGGCGCTGACGCCAGTATGCTGGATGGGATGAAACCAAGTGGTTTTAAGGGTGGAACTCCGCTTTAAGGACAATAAAGTTGCCCTTTGTTAGAAAAGTTTTGAAGACCCCTGGTCTACAGAAAGGCATTTTAACGTATGGGTAGGGGGTCAAGCAAATAAGGTGTTCCAAAATATCAGAAATGAATGTCTCTTGTTAAAGAGCTGCTTGTGCAAATTCTTATGCCGCGTACACATGGTCGTTTTTTACGATGAAAAAAAAAAACGACGTTTTTTGTGAAGTAAAAACGACGTTTTTGAAACGTTACTTTCAAAGACGATGTTGCATACACACCATCGTTTTTTTCACAAAAAGCGAGGTTACGTTCACCACTCTTTTCCATTGAAGCTCGCTTCATAACTACCTTCTGGGCATGCGCGGGTTGAAAAACGTCGTTTTAAACGACGTTTTTGCTACACACAGTGACTTTTTGTGAAACAAAAAACGACGTTTTGAAAAACGACACAAAAAATTCAAGCTTGTTGGAATTTTTTTTTGGTCGTTTTTTTTTTAAGACAAAAAACGACGTTTTGCCCACACACGATCAATTTAAATGACGTTTTAAAAAACAACGTTTTTTTCCATCGCAAAAAACGACCGTGTGTTCGCGGCATTAGAGTTAACACGTTTATTAAGCCCAAAATCAAAATGTAATATATTGGATCTGGACTTCTTAACAGTGGTGTGACAATTTTATTTCAATTCTTGTTACATTAGGCGTGTATTCAGGTCCAGTAAACCTATCACAGACCGGAAGATTTTCCCCCTTAATGACCAGGCCATTTTTGTGATACGGCACTGCGTCGATTTAACTGGAAATTGCGCGGTTGTGGGGCGCTGTACCCATAACAATTCCCCCCCCCCCCCCCCCCAAAATAGAGATTTATTTTGGTGGTATTTGATCACCTCTGTGGTTTTTATTTTTTATCGCTATAAACAAAAAAAGAGAGACAATTTTGAAAAAAAAAAATATTTTTTACATTTTGCTATAATAAATATCAAAAAATAAATAAAATATAATTTCTTCTTTAGTTTAAGCCAATATGTATTCTTCTACAAATTTTTTGGTAATAAACAAAAAAAAAAACAATAAGCGTATATTGATGGATTGTACAAAAGTAAAAAATAACAAACAACACAATCCCTATTGTAGGCTTCGGTAGCTGAAAAGACTATACATTTTTTTTACCACAGGGAACATGCCAAATTTGTATTATTTTTTTTACTAGTAATAGTGGCGATCCTTTTTTTTTTCCGGGACTGTGACAGATCAGACACTTTTTTTGGGACCATTGGCATTTATACAGCGATCAGTGCTATAAAAATGCACTAATTACTGTGTAAATGTCACTGACAGGGAAGGGATTAACACCAGGGGGAGATCAAGGGGCTAAATGTTCCCTGAGAGGTGTTTCTAACTGTAGGGGGAGGGGACTGACTGGAGGAGGAGACACATCGTTGTTTCTAATCACTAGGAACAGCAGAGCTCTCTCTCCTGTCATAACGGGGATCTGTCTGGTTACATTGACAGATCCCCGTTCTGGCTCTCTTTTCTGCGATGCCCTTTGTTTGCATTTATCTGGCCCTTGGGACACTATTTATTTTCTTTTCTTTTTGCACTGTGGGGCTAATACCCCTTGAAGCAAACTCAGGCACATTATGCTCATTACTATATACCAGTGGTTTCCAAACTGGGCTCAGGAGCCATTTGGCCTTTTGCTTCTTGCTTTTCTCTGGTCCTTGGGGCACTATTTCATCCACTGATACCAACATCGGGGCATAATTCCCCTCACTGACATCAATGAAGGGGCCCAATTCCTTCCAATGACAACAATGATGAGACACAATTTCTTACAAAGACTCCATTGATGGGACACGATTTCTACCAATGGCACCAACAATAGGGCCCAATGACAACAATGAGACACAATTTCCCCAATGAATCCAATGATGGGACACAATTTTTCCCAATGGCACCAACAATAGAGCCCAATCACACCAATAATGGGACACAATCACTCCCAATGGCACCAACAATAGGGCCCGATGAGACACAACTCCCCCAATGACTCCAATGATGGGACACAAATTCTACCAATGGCACCAACAATAGGGCCCAATGACACCAATGAGACACAACTCCCCCAATGACTCCAATGATGGGACACAAATTCTACCAATGGCACCAACAATAGGGCCCAATGACACCAATGAGACACAACTCCCCCAATGACTCCAATGATGGGACACAAATTCTACCAATGGCACCAACAATAGGGCCCAATGACACCAATGAGACACAACTCCCCCAATGATTCCAATGATGGGACACAATTTCTCCCAATGGCACCGACAATAGGGCCCAATCACACCAATGATGGGACACAATTCCTCCCAATGACACCAACATTCGTGCCCAAATAAAATCCTCCAAATGACACCAATGATGGGACACAATTCCTCCCAATGACACCAACATTCATGCCCAAATAAAATCCTCCAAATGACACCAATGATGGGACACAATTCCTCCCAATGGCACCAACAATAGGGCCCAATCACACCAATGATGGGACACAATTCCTCCCAATTACACCAACAATAGGGCCCAATAACCCCAATGAGACACAACTCCCCCAATGATTCCAATGATGGGACACAATTTCTCCCAATGGCACCAACAATAGGGCCCAATGACAACAATGAGACACAACCCTCCCAATGACTCCAATGATGGGACACAATTTTTCCCAATAGCACCAACAATAGGGCCCAATCACACCAATGATGGGACACAATCGCTCCCAATGTCACCAGCAATAGGACCCAATGAGACACAACTCTCCCAATGATGGGACACAATTTCTCCCAATGGCACCAACAATAGGGCCCAATGACACCAATGAGACATAACTCCCCCAGTGACTCCAATGATGGGACACAATTTCTCCCAATGGCACCGACAATAGGGTCCAATGACACCAATAATGGGACACAATTTCTCCCAATGGCACCAACAATAGGGCCCAATGAGACACAACTCCCCCAATGATTCCAATGATGGGACACAATTTCTCCCAATGGCACTGACAATGGGGCCCAATCACACCAATGATGGGACACAATTCCTCCCAATGACACCAACAATAGGGCCCAATAACACCAATGAGACTCAACTCCCCCAATGACTCCAATGATGGGACACAATTTCTCCCAATGGCACCAACAATAGGGCCCAATGCGACACAATTCTTCCCATGGATAGCACATAATTCCTTCCACTCTTAACAATGGGGCCGTCTGGATCCTGGCCCCCCTAAATTCTAAAGAACAGTAAGCTGGCCCTTTGTTTAAAAAGTTTGGAGCCCCCTGTTACATACCATTAAATTACAGCCCTTGAGAGTTAATGTTATTCTACAGAATGGGATCTCAGGTTCTCACTGACTGGGTCACTTTGGAAATTCTACGACCTGAAATACAGCAGCAATGGCCGCCATGGCCCAGCAGATTGTAGCGGCGAGTCGCGGCGACATCTGCGGCAGAATGCAAAGGATCCACTTGTGTTTTTATACCACTCAATTAATATCACTATAGCAGTGTGTGTGTAGTACTCACAGGAGATTGCTGGAATCCGTCATTAGCGCCGGCAATCTGTCTCCGCGAACCCCCTGCCTGGCGTAGCGCGATTCCAATCATAATACTCGTTTATACTGACTTTAATTGGCTCCGGGGAATGAAGGGATGTATGTGTGATCATCTTCATCTTTCTTGATAACATACATTGCTACTCCGAGCAACAAGTGAAAGAAACCCGCAGCCTGTCCAGGAAAATACCGCAGCCGCGTTAAAGCGAACACGCGATCGCCTTCAATTTCTCTTGCCGTAAGGCACCGGCATGAATGGCCGCCTACTTTGCTGAAACACCCAAGGGGATCTTATATATAAAAAAATTATAATTCCGAGGATGTCTCTTCTTGTGATTTAGATCTGGAGTGGATTTGAATGATTTTCGAGAAATTGATTTCGGCATGAAAATACAGATTTGCCGCTGAAGAAATTTTGCCGAAGCTGAAATTATCAATTTTACTCATTGAGCCGATTTGGCAAAATCTGATTAAAATAAAATAAAAAAAACAACGATCTACTCCTCTTCTTTTTATTTCCTTCCCTTTATTTAGGGGGTGTGGATTTTGGGGGCGGGGGGGGGGGGGGTGTATTTAGAGTAGTTAATTTATTTATTTATTATCCCCATTAGGCGGTTTGGAATTGTCGGCAGAATTGCTGCGATTCTACCCGCTACTTCAGATTGTGACAAAACGCACAACACACGTTTGGTTTAACTTGGGGGAATAGTGCCCCATCATTGGTGTTAGTTGGAGGAATAGTGCTCCATCATTGGTGTTAGTTGGAGGAATAGTGCTCCATCATTGGTGTTAGTTGGAGGAATAGTGCCCCGTCATTGGTGTTAGTTGGAGGAATAGTGCTCCATCATTGGTGTTACTTGGAGGAATAGTGCTCCATCATTGGTGTTACTTGGAGGAATAGTGCCCCGTCATTTGTGTCAGTGGAAGGAATAGTGCCCCTTTATTGGTGTAACTTGGGGGAATAGTGCTACTTTATTGGTGTCAGTGGGAGGAATAATGCCCAACCATTAGTGTCAGTGTTTGGTTTAACTTGGGGGAATAGTGCCCCATCATTGGTGTTAGTTGGAGGAATAGTGCCCCTTCATTGGTGTCAGTGGGAGGGATAGTGCTCCTTCATTGGTGTTACTTGGAGAAATAGTGCCCCATCATTGGTGTAACTTGGGGGAATAGTGCTCCTTTGTTGGTGTCAGTGGGAGGGATAGTGTCCCTTCATTGGTGTTAGTGGGGGGACCAGTGCTCCTTTATTGGTGTTACTTGGAGGACTAGTCTTCCATCATTGGTGTCAGTGGGAGAGATAGTGCCCCATCATTGGTCTCAGTGGGAGAAATAGTGCTCCTTTATTAGTGTCACTTGGAGTAATAGTGCCCCATCACTTGTGTCAGTGGAAGGAATAGTGCCCGTTCATCGGTGTCAATGTGAGGAATAGTACCCCATCATTGATCACTGTGGAAAAAATAGTGCCCCATCATTGGTGTCACTGGGAGGAATAGTACTTCATTATTGGTGTCAGTGGGAGGAATAATACCCCATCGTTGGTGTTACTTGGAGGAATAGTGCTTCTTTATTGATGTTATTTGGAGGAATAGTGCTCCATCATTGGTGTCACTGGGAGAAAAAGTGCCCAATCATTGGCGTCAGTCGAAGGAATAGTGCCCAATCACTGGTGTTAGTGGGAGAAATAGTGCCCCATCATTTGGTGTCACTTGGAGGAATAGTGTTGCATCTTTGGTGTCAGTGGGAGGAATAATGCCCTGTGGGCCGGATAAAGGCAAGCAAAGGGCCGCAGTGTGGAGACCCCTGTCCACTGACCATAGAGATGAGTGGAGGCCATCTTTCCTCCGCTCATCTCTGTTTTTTAGCTGCCGCAACTGCCGGATCGCATCTCGGTTCTACCGATCGTCCGGGTAAGTCAGAGAAACACCGGGAAGTGGTGATGCCTTCCGACAACTTCCAAAAGCGACCCAGTGGCGGCGAATCCGCCGCCCTGACCAATTTTTTTTGGTTGGAGAATCGCTAGCTGAAAAAACGTTAACCACTTAAGGACCGCCTCCTGCACATAAACGTCGGCAGAAGGGCACGGCTAGGCACAATCACGTATGGGTACGTCCTCTTTAAGTGCCCAGCCATGGGTCACCGCACGGCGCTGAAGCACGTCCGCGACCCGGTCCGAAGCTATGTGTCCACGCCCGTAGGACCCCGTGGACCCAATAACCGTCGTTGTCCCGCAATCGGTCACCGGAGCTGAAGAACGGGGAGAGGTGAGTGTAAACAGAGCTTCCCTGTTCTTCATTGTGGCAGTGTCAGTGATCGTCTGTTCCCTGATATAGGGAAAGACGATCAATGACATCACACGTCCAGCCCCGCCCCCTTACAGTTAGAAACACATATGAGGTCACACTTAACCCCTTCAGCACCCCCTAGTGGTCAACTCCTAAACTGCAATTGTCTTTTTTTACAGTGCATTTTATAGCACTTTTTGCTGTGAAAATGACAATGGTCCCAAAAATTTGTCAAAGGTGTCCGATGTGTCCGCCATAATGTCGCAGTCACCAAAAAAAAATCACTGACCACCGCCATTACTAGTAAAAAAAAAAAAAAATGCCATAAAACTATCCCCTATTTGGTAGACGCTATAACTTTTGCGCAAACCAATCAATAAACACTTATTGCGATTTTTTAACCAAAAATATGTAGAAGAATACGTATCGGCCTAAACTGAGGAAAACATTTTTTTATATATTTTTGGGGGATATTTATTATAGCAAAAGGTAAAAAATATTGGTTTTTTTTTTTTTTAATTGTCCCTCTATTTTTGTTTATAGCGCAAAAAATAAAAACCGCAGAGGTGATCAAATACCACCAAAAGAAAGCTCTATTTGTGGGGGAAAAAGGACGCCGATTTTGTTTGGGAGCCACGTCGCACGACCGCGCAATTGTCATTTAAAGCGACGCAGTGCCGAATTGTGAAAAAGGGGCAAGGTCCTTAACCTGCATATTGGTCCGGGTCTTAGAGCGGAGCTCCAGCCGCGATTTTTTTTTTTTTAAAGTCAGCAGCTACTAACAGTGTAGCTGCTGACTATAAATAAGGACACTTACCTGTCCTACTTGCCCGCGCTGACGGCCCCCCCCCCCCCGAAGCCGGTCCCACGATCGCTCCGGGTCCCGCGCCGCCATTCACACTATGGGAAACAGGCAGTGAAGCCGTACGGCTTCACTGCCCATTTCCTACTGCGCCTGCGCGAGTCTCACGCTGGCTTGTGAATGGGCGGCTGCTCTCTGAGAACACACACAGTTCCCAGGAAGCAGCGCGCCCCATTCACAAGGAGAAGGACAAGAAGAAAAGACACCGCGGTGTGGAAGAGGCAGATTACGGACTTCCGCATAGCAACAGGTATTTCGGGTGAGTATTTTTTTTTATTTATTTTTTTCAGGTTTTTTATTTTTTATTTTTTTAAACAACATGGGAAAATGTTGTTTTCCTGGGTGGAGCTCCGCTTTAAGTGGTTAAAACGAGAATTAATTGTATCTAATTGTATCCTTTACACTTTGAAAATAAAATACTTTAAAAGTACAAATCCCAATCCCGGGATTTGGGAGTATTGCTGCAGCCATATCCCGGGTATTCCACTTCCCGCGAAGACATTGTTTGCCCGTGGCTCGGTCGGCTCGGTCGGCTCGGTCGGCTCGGTCGTCTCGGGGGTTAAACGTTCGGCACACAAAAGACACAAATGATATAAACACGACGCTACTAATTGGTTACGATAACATTTGCAGTCGATACTTTTTTTTATACGGAAAGCAGTAAAAACTCTGGAAAAGTTCTGAAGTTGGCGGACGGATCAGATAAACACGAGCGCGGGGCGTCACCCGGGCCATCTGGCCACCCAGCCGAATAATAAACACCGCGCCTGAGACAGGCGATATATTTTATTCCCATCGTAAACGCCGCCATCACGCTGGCTGCAGATGGCCGGGCGCAGGACAGGCTGTCACAAGGACTGAATGGCCGTCCTATCAGGAGAAGGCGATAAATTGATGAGTTCCGAGGACGGCGGACGTAAATGGGGCGCCAACGTCTGTGACGCCCGCGTGATGTGCGAATGTTTTCTGAGGTCATGTGGTCAGGTGATGGTTTTATTGGTGGAACTTTAAAGAGGAGCTCCGGTCTTCCCCTCAGTCTCGCAAGGTTGTAGCGGCTCCTCTCCTGGACTGAAACGTCTTCCTCTGATTTCACCGCACACTGTGAGCTTCTCACCATGTGCATTAGAAGCTGCAGCAAGTCAGATAGAGCCCCGCCCCATTTCCTGGCAGGAGGACAACCAGCATCATCTAGCCCTTTCCTCCCCAGCTTTACTGTCCTTGATCTGCCTCTTTCATTCATTGGATTTCAATACATTTAGTTCTGGAGGCTCAGGGTCACATGTGGGGGGTCTGCATGTATGCCTCATGTCCTGGCTGGAGGACATCCAGCATCATCTAGAGCAGGGGTCTTCCAAGGATAGAGACAGTTTGCTGTCCTTCAGGCTTTGGGGGGGGGGGGGGGGGGGGTGGGGGTTTGACTGTGACTAGTGGGAGTAGAAAGTTCCCTAGCATTAGTGGGAGAAAACCATGCCCCATCATTGGTGTCATTGGCAGGATTGTTGCCCCATTGTTGGTATCAGTGGGGGAATAGTGTCCCGTCATTGGTGTCATTGGGAGGAATAGTGCCCCATTATTGGTGTCATTGGCAGGAATATTACCCCATCATTGGTGTCAGTGGAAGGAATAGTACCCCATCATCGGTGTCAGTAGGATGAATAGTGTTCCATCGACGTCAGTGGGAGGAATAGTGCCCCATCATTGGTATCAGTGGAAGTAATAGTACCCCATCATTGGTGTCGGTGGGAGGAATGGTGCCCTATCATTGGTGTCTGTGGGAGAAATGGTGCCCCATCATTGGTGTCATTGGCAGGAATATTGTTGGTATCAATCGGAGGAATGGTGTCCAATCATTGGTGTCTGTTGGAGGAATAGTGCCCTATTATTGGTGTCAGTAGAAGCAGACATTGTGTCCCATTGTTGGTATTAGTGGGAGGAATAGTGTCCCATAATTGGTGTCAGTGGGAGGAATAGTACCCCATCATTGGTGTCAGTGGGAGGAATGGTGCCCCATTGTTGGTATCAATCGGAGGAATGGTGTCCAATCATTGGTGTCTGTTGGAGGAATAGTGCCCTATTATTGGTGTCAGTAGAAGCAGGAATAGTGTCCCATCATTGGTGTCAGTGGGAGGAATAGTACCCCATCATTGGTGTCAGTGTGAGAAATGGTGCCCCATCATTGGTGTCATTAGCAGGAATATTACCCCATTGTTAGTATCAGTCGGAGGAATGGTGTCCAATCATTGTTGTCTGTGGGAGAAGTAGTGCCCTATTATTGGTGTCAGTGTGAGGAATGGTGTCCCATCATTTGTGTCAGTGGGAGGAATAGTGTCCCATCATTGGTGTCAGTGAAGTAATAGAACCCCATCATTGGTGTCAGTGGGAGGAATGGTGCCCCATCATTGGTGTCAGTGGAAAGAATAGTGACCCATCATTAGTGTCAGTGGGAGGAATAGTGTCCCATCATCGGTGTCAGTTGAAGGAATAGTGTCCCATTATTGGTGTCATTCCTTCCCGAAAATTACCTGTTATGCTTATTCTGCGACCATTAATATGAATGAACACAATTAATTGCAACCCTCTGGACTCCCCGAGACGCTGTGTGCCGATCCCTCCCGTCTGCAGAGAATATTTCATGAATAATGAATTCCTGGATTGTGTGATTTCTGCAGATCGGACAGTTCTGCATGCAGACAATCAGGTGACTCGATCATCATTCTTCTGGCCCCCCCTCCCCTCCCCCTCTCCTGTAGCCGCTGACTGGCAGCCCGAGCCGCACGTTTGTCGTATGAAAGTTAAATGAATCCGAGGAGAAGGGGAATAAAATGTGTGCGCGGGGCGATCCATCCATCACTGCGCAGAGAGTGACCAATAACTGTGCGCGGCGTGGACTGCGACAGCCGGGCGGGGAGGCGGCGGGATCCGGCTTTATGTATTCCGCAATACCGCAAAAATCAAGGAGCTGACAGCGGGGGCATCGCGTGTCTGCAGCCAAAGAGAAGTCTACAGGGGGGGGGGCTCTGCAACCCAACGTGGGGCTGACTAATGTACGGGGCCAACTGTCACATCCCATGCTGCTTCACATCCAGGGCCGATCCGCCCAATAGACTCACTATGCAAGCCGCTTAGGGCCCCCCAAAGCTGCAGAGGGCCCCCCAAAATACTAGAGGCCCCGTCTGGTTAGAAGTCATTTTCGGCCCCTCATCCCGCTTCTCAACTCGCTGGCTGCATGGGAGAAGAGGTAGGAAGTCAGCACCCCCCTCACTTTAATGTGACATGTCATTTTGCTTAGGGCCCCAGGGAGGTCAGGATCGGCACTGTACATATCCAGTGATTACTGGAGACTGTTCAGAGAGGCAGGGAATCCACAACCTCATAATTGGTGTCAGTGGGAGGGATAGTGCCCCATCATTGGTGTCAGTGGGAGGAATAGTGCCCCATCATTGGTGTCAGTGGGAAGAATAGTGCCCCATAATTGGTGTCAGTGGGAGGAATAGTGTCCAATCAGTGGGAGGAATAGTGTCCCATCTTTGGTATCAGTGGGAGGAATAGTGTCCCATCATTGGTATCAGTGGGAGAAATAGTGTCCCATCATTGGTGTCAGTGGGAGGAATAGTGACCCATCATTGGTGTCAGTGGGATGAATAGTGCCCCATCATTGGTGTCGTAGGATGAATAGTGTCCCATCATTGGTGTCAGTAGGAGGAATAGTGTCCCATCATTGGTATCAGTGGGAGGAATAGTGTCCCATCATTGGTATCAGTGGGAGGAATAGTGTCCCATTATTGGCATTCAGTGGTGGTGCATTCCTAAAGGGCGCAGGAGCGCCGCCCCCTCTCTCCTGTCACCCCTCTATCACCAACAGATTCATGCATTGCATGAATCTATCTATTGTCACCATTGCCACCCCCTATTCAGATGCCCGGCCCCCTAGTTGGGCGCCAGGTACCTGAATTACATTGGCGGGGTATATTTTGGAAGCACCTGATGATTAGAGCCATAGGCTCTAATAGGCGTCCAAAAAGGTGAACAGCGGGGCGCTCACTGTTCACTCAGCGTTGTGTTAGGGAAGCAAATTCCTAACAATGAACCGCCTCTCAGCCAATCAGGTGCTTGGGTCTGTTACCTGTCACCTAATTGGCCGTGACCCGCTGCCCCACTAAGACAAGGTAAGTGCCGGGGGATGCACACTGCCAGCAATTGATGAGCACAGTAGCGGCAATTGATGGGCACGCTGCCTGCATTTGATGGGCATAGTGGCTGCGTTTGATGGGCACAGTGGCTGCATTTGATGGGCACAGTGGCTGCATTTGATGGGCACAGTGGCAGCAACTGATGGGCACGGTGACTGTTTGATGGGCACAGTGGCTGCATTTGATGGGCACAGTGGCTGCATTTGATGGGCACAGTGGTTGCGTTTGATGGCACAGTGGCTGCAATTGATGGGCACAGTGGCTGCGTTTGATGGGCACAGTGGCTGCATTTGATGGGCACGCTGCCTGCATTTGATGGGCACAGCGGTTGCGTTTGATGGGCACAGTGGCAGCAACTGATGGGCACAGTGACTGTTTGATGGCACAGTGGCAGCAATTGATGGGCACAGTGGCTGCGTTTGATGGGCACAGTGGCTGCATTTGATGGCAACACTGGCAGCAATTGATGGGCACTGTGACAAACTCAGACACTCTTGTGTCTAGGGTCACCTTATGTCCAATAGGGCCATAGGATGACTGGAAAATATTAATTATAAATGATAAATTACATGAGATGGGACATTACTGATAGTTCATATTGCAGGATGTCTTGAGATATTACAGGTGTTGGTTAATGTTGACCCAAACCAAGCCCATTGATGATCAGGTGTGAATACCTTTTTGTCGGAGACAGAAAGTCTGACTAAGATGTGGATTGAAGGGAACTAATTGTGTGATGCTAACACTGTGAAAAGTCTATTGATGATAGATATGTGTTGTGCGTTAGCAGTCTAAAGGTCAGAGGTCTCCTTTCAGGGTTAGGGAATTAGCATGTCAATTATGTTTAGTAAAGGAATGTGACTTGTCAAGCTATATGCGGAGCCAGGCGGTCTGGATAATGCATTCTGTTACAATTAGTAATTAGCTCAACTGGAGGTCATAATCTAAAAGAATGTGTGTGATGAGGGGGGTGGAGAGTTCTTTGTCCCTGTGATTAACTTTAACATGCTGTACTGTATATGAGATTGTGTTTTTGGTTCTATTAAACAATCCTATTAAAAAACAAGTCTCGTCTCGTTGTGTGTTAAAGGCAGCTGGAATATCTGATATCTCTGTCCCGACTGATAGGAAGCGGTATATGACGGACGCACTCGGTCTGAGTGAGGGACCTTCCGTGTAAGGCACAGTAGCAGCAATTGATGGGAATACTGGCTGCAGTTGATGGGCACACTGGCAGCAATTGATGGGCACACTGGCAGCAACTGATGGGCACACTGGCAGCAATTGATGGGCACACTGGCAGCAACTGATGGGCGCACTGGCAGCAATTGATGGGTACAGGGGTTGCGTTTGATGGCACAGTGGCAGCAACTGATGGGCACAGTGACTGCGTTTGATGGGCACAGTGGCTGCATTTGATAGGCACACTGGCAGCAATTGATGGGCACAGTAGCAGCAATTGATGGGAATACTGGCAGCAATTGATGGGCACACTGGCAGAAATTGATGGGCACACTGGCAGCAACTGATGGGCACACTGGCAGCAATTGATGGGCACACTGGCAGCAACTGATGGGCGCACTGGCAGCAATTGATGGGTACAGTGGTTGCGTTTGATGGCACAGTGGCAGCAACTGATGGGCACAGTGACTGCGTTTGATGGGCACAGTGGCTGCATTTGATGGGCACACTGGCAGCAATTGATGGGCACAGTAGCGGCAATTGATGGGCACAGTGGCAGCAAGTGATGGGCACAGTGTCAGCAATTAATGGGCGCACTGGCAGCAATTGATGGGCACCGTAGCGGCAATTGATGGGTACACTGGCAGCAATTGATGGGTACAGTGGTTGCGTTTGATGGCACAGTGACATTAATTGATGGGTACAGTGACTGCGTTTAATGGCACAGTGGCAACAATTTATGGGCACAGTGGCTGCATTTGATGGGTACAGTGGCTGCGTTTGATGGGCACAGTGGCGGCAATTGATGTTTTTTTTTCTTCAGTTTGTTTGCCCCCCCCCCAAAAAAAATGTGAGCACCAGCCGCCACTGTTGGTGTCAGTGGGAAGAATAGTGCCCCATCATTTGTGTCAGAGGGAGGAATAGAGGAGCCCCGGCTCTCTAGATTTCGCTCCAGCAAAGTTTTCATTTAAGTCTGAGCCACACTTGCAGGAAGGTAAAAGTCGGAGCGCCCCACACAAGGGTACCTGAAAGTTCTACAAACATTTCCATTCCATTCCGCAGTCCTGATGGCTCCCCAGCCGCCCACCAGACCCCATCTGCTTCACTTCCTGCGCTCATTCCGATGGCAGTTTTATCTGCAGCTGTATTAATAAAATCCGATCGGCGATGGAAATGTCCTCGGCGCGGCTCGCCCTTCGCAAAACAGAACGCAGTGCGCAGGCGGGCAAGGTCAGACAAGAACGCTGCCGCAACCAACTGGAGGAACAGAACCCGCATGTTCCCTTGTACGGGGGGAGGGGGGGGCATCAATTAACGGCTCGCAGAAGCTGCCATGTCTGCTGCATCCATCTGGGCGCAATTCTCCCGGCGTATACATCATGTCACACGTCAACCCGCCACCGTCTACCGCGGATCAGTCAGCCTTGGGGGGGGGGTACACAACGCGACCAGTTACCAGAGATTTAACTTCATTGTGTTAAAGGGGAACTCCACCTCTCCTTCATCACATGAGCTTAAAGGGGAACTCCACTTCTCCTTCATCACATGATCTTAAAGGGGAACTCCACTTCTCCTTCATCACATGATCTTAAAGGGGAACTCCACTTCTCCTTCATCACATGTTTTTAAAGGGGAACTCCACTTCTCCTTCATCACATGTTTTTAAAGGGGAACTCCACTTCTCCTTCATCACATGATCTTAAAGGGGAACTCCACTTCTCCTTCATCACATGATCTTAAAGGGGAACTCCACTTCTCCTTCATCACATGATCTTAAAGGGGAGCTCCACTTCTACTTCATCACATGATCTTAAAGGGGAACTCCACTTCTACTTCATCACATGATCTTAAAAGGAAATTTCACTTCTTTATCACATGATCTTAAAGGGGAACTCCACTTCTCCTTCATCACATGATCTTAAAGGGGAACTCCACTTCTTCATCACGTGATCTTAAAGGGGAACTCCACTTCTCCTTCATCACATGATCTTAAAGGGGAACTCCACTTCTCCTTCATCACATGATCTTAAAGGGGAACTCCACTTCTTCATCACGTGATCTTAAAGGGGAACTCCACTTCTTCATCACGTGATCTTAAAGGGGAAGTCCACTTCTTCTTCATCACATGATCTTAAAGGGGAACTCCACTTCTCCTTTATCACATGATGCTAAAGGGGAACTCTGGCCTTCCCTTCAGTCTTGCACAGTTGTACCGATTCCTCTCCTGGACTGAAATGGCTTACTCTGATTTTGCTGCACACTATTAGCTAGATTCAGATCTCAAGATACGCCGACGTAAGTACAAATGTGCGCCGTCGCATCTTTACGCCGATTCAGAAAGCAAGATACCCCGGAAAACAAGGCTTCAGCCGTCCGACGTAACTTGCCCACGCCCGCGTATCATGGGCGCATAGTTACGCTGGACGCATTTGGCTTTCCCATGTTAAATATGCAAATGAGCAAGATACGCAGATTCACGAACGTACGTCGCAGAAAGATACGCCGTTTACGTAAGGCGTTTTTCAGGCGTAAAGATAAACCACTAAAAAGGTGGTACATATTAAGTATGGACGTCGGAACAGCCGTCGAATTTCACGTCGTTCGCGTAAGCCGATTCAGAATGGGGCTGGGCGTAAGTTACGTTCACGTCGAAAGCATTGACTATTTGCGACGTGATTTTGGAGCATGCGCACTGGGATACGTCCACGGCCGGCGAATGCGCCATTCGTTCGGCGCGTCATTTACGTGGGGTCACGATTCATTTACCTGTATCACGCCCACCTTCCACCTACTTTGAATTACGCGCACTTACGCCGGCCCATTTACGCTACGCCGCCGTAACTTAGGGAGCAAGTGCTTTGTGAATACAGCACTTGCCTCTCTAACTTGCGGCGGCGTATTGGTAAGCGGGCGTAGCGTATTGAATATACGCTACGCCCGCTTACCAATACGCCGCCCTACCTGAATCTAGCTATATGAGCTTCTCACAATGTGCATTAAAAGCTGCAGCAAGTCTAATGCCGCGTACACACGATCACTTTTTGTGATGAAAAAAAAAACCCGACGTTTTCAAAAACGTCATTTAAAATGATGGTGTGTGGGCAAAACGTCGTTTTATGTCTTCAAAAAAATGTCCAAAAAAAAATTCGAACATGCTTGAATTTTTTGTGTCGTTTTTCAAAATGTCATTTTTTGTGTCATAAAAAGTGATGGTGTGTGGGCAAAACGATGTTGAAAACGACGTTTTTAAAGCCGCGCATGCTCAGAAGCAAGTTATGAGACGGAGCTTCAATGGAACAGAGTGCCGTCGAACGTGGCGTACGTCACCGCGCTTTGCTAGAGCATTTTGGAAAAACGATGGTGTGTACGCAGCGTCGTTTTGGAAAATGAAGTTTGAAAAACGTCGTTTTGTTTCGTCACAAAAAGTGATCGTGTGTACGCGGCATCAGGCTCCATTTACACCCGATTCTGCCCGGTGATTCCAGATTTGTGACAAAATGCTACACGCATTACTTCCTAATGGCACCTGAAACGTGGTACGATTTTGCTGTGGTTGTTGCGCAATAAATCGCATTGCAATGGCGGCAAATTGCATCGCGGGAAGCTTGTCGCCCAAAAAAAAGGTACAGGAGCTTCTTTTGGGGCGACAAGCTTTCTGTCAATGCTGTTGTTTGCTCCGATTGCAGTAAAAATTGCACAGTGATTGGGGGTGCCGTTAAGAAGTAGATCACCTCTGCGGTTTTTATTTTTTGCGCTATAAACAAAAATAGAGCGACGATTTTGAAAAAAATATATATATATTTTTTACTTTTTGCTATAATAAATATCCCCAAAAAAAATCCTCAGTTTAGGCCGATACATATTCTTCCACATATTTTTGGGAAAAAAATCGCAATAAGCGTTTATTGATTGGTTTGCGCAAAACTTATAGCGTCTACAAAATAGGGGGTAGACTTGGGAATTTTTATTAATCTTTTTTTTTTTTTACTAGTAATGGTGGCGATCTGCGACATTATGGCGGACGCTTTTAACGCTATTTTGGTACCATTCACATTTATACAGCGATGAGTTCTGCAAAAATGCACTGATTACTGTGTAAATGACACTGGCAGGGAAGGGGTTAATCACTAGGGTGCGCTGAAGGGGTTAAGTGTGTCCTAGGGAGTGATTCCAACTGTGAGAGGGCTGGGCTACCACTGACATGACAGTGATCACTGCTCCCGATGACAGGGAGCAGAAGATCAGTGTCCTGTCACTAGGCAGAACAGGGAGATGCATTGTTTATATAGGTATCTCCCTGTTCTGCCACTCCGTGACACGCGTGACACACGGGTAACCAGTGGACATCTAGTCTGCGGATCCCGCGGGCACGATCACAGAGCTTGCAGCAGGGGCACACGGCGGCAAATTCGAAGGTATGTATGTCCCTTTGCCGTCGTATAAGTGCGTGCGGCAGTCGGCAATCGGTTAAGGGGGTGTGTGGCAGGGGGTGTCCTATGCCTACATAAACTTGTTGGTAGGTGTCTCTCATTCTGTTCTCAAAATGTTGGGAGGTATGAATCATGCACAGCTCTCTTTCTTTCACTCTTGTGAGAGTTTGCCAGGAAGGGAGGGGGATGAGTCATAAGAGGGCCAATGAGAGCTGCAGAGCTGGAGGTGCGCCTCTGTGTAAATCCTGTAAGTGAACATGCAGCAGCTTCGGCTGCCCACAGTTAAAATGGCTGCAGCCACACTCAGTGGAGGGAGATTTCTGCAGCATATTTGGCAAGTACAGAATCACAGTACAGTGGAACCTGGGATTGCGAGTACTGTGGTTAACGAGCGTTTCCCAATACGAGCGCTGTGTTTGCTAAAATCCTAACTCGGTTTGCGAGTGTTGTCTTGCGAAACAAGCAGGATTCAGGCCAAAGCGGGTGCAGTACCGCGTTTGGCCTGAGGTGGGGGGGGGGGCGGAGCCGAATGGCGCCGAACGGCAGCGTTCGGAAACGGCCGGAAAGGCCCGACGACAGTTCGGCTGACCTTGGCGAACCTCGGAAAGGCTTGTGAACTAAGTCTTTCTAATGTTTGCCGAGGTCAACCAAACTGTCCTCGGGCCTTTCTGAGGCTCTCCGGCGCCCCCCCCCCACCTCTGGCCACATTGAAGTCAATGCGGAACACATTTTTTTAGTTTCCATTGACTTCAATGGGGAAACTCGCTTTGATATGCAAGTACTTTTGGTTTACGAGCATTCTCCTGGAACGGATTATACTCGTAATCCGAGGTTCCACTGTATATATAAAATAATATGCAAAGTGGTTGGAGGGAAGCTTCAGAATGGCAAAGATGTTTTTATTACAAATGATGTGAGCGGACTGCAGTTCCTCTTTAACCACTTAAGGACCGCCTACTGCACATTTACGTCGGCAGAATGGCACGGCTGGGCACATCAACATATATATATGTTGATTTTAGTACCCAGCCGTGGGTCACGGGCGCGCGCCCGCGGCGCGCTCCCATGACCCGGTCCGAAGCTCCAGGACCGGGACCGCGGGATTCGCGGACCCGATCGCCGCTGCAGTGCGGCGATCCGTTCCTGGAGCGGAAGAACGGGGAGAGCCGTGTGTAAACACACCTTCCCCGTGCTTCACTGTGGCCGCAGCATCGATCGCGTCATCCCTGTAATAGGGGGACGCGATCGATGACGTCACACCTACAGCCACACCCCCCTACAGTTGTAAACACACACAGGGAACACTCAAATCCTACAGCGCCCCCTGTGGTTAACTCCCAAACTGCAACTGTCATTTCCACAGTAAACAATGCAATTTAAATGCATTTTTTGCTGTGAAAATGACAATTGTCCCAAAAATGTGTCAACATTTTCCGAAGTGTCCGCCATAATTTTTGAAGTCCCGAAAAAAATCGCTGATTGCCACTATTAGTAGTAAAAAAATAAAATAAAAATGCAATAAAACTATCCCTTATTTTGTAAACGCTATAAATTTTGCGAAAACCAACCGATAAACGCTTATTGCAATTTTTTTTACCAACAATATGTAGAAGAATACGTAACGGCCTAAACTGAGGAAAAAAAATATTTTATATATATTTTTGGGGGGATGTTTATTATAGCAAAAAGTAAAAAATATTGTTTTTTTTTTTTTTTTAAATTGTCGCTCTATTTTTGTTTATAGCGCAAAAAATTAAAACCGCAGAGGTGATCAAATACCACCACAAGAAAGCTCTATTTGTGGGGAAAAAAGGACGCCAATTTTGTTTGGGAGCCACGTCGCACGACCGCGCAATTGTCAGTTAAAACGACGCAGTGCCGAATCGCAAAAAGGGGCAAGGTCCTTTACCTGCATTTTGATCTGGGTCTTAAGTGGTTAAAGTCAATTTAAAAGAAAATACTTAATCTCTCATTTGGCCGCAGGGCACATTTCACTGTTCCCTATACAGAAGTCACCTGACCCATTAATCTACATATTCTACCTGCTGCAAGATGACAGTTGAAGGAGCGGCCAATCACGACGGCAGAATTACATTTGCAAGGTGATCGGCACGTTCATTTAATTTTGCAGAACCCCCTTAAAAAGCATCATCTCCTGCCATAACTAATTAAATTAACCCCTCCCCCCCCCTCCTTCATCCTCCTGTCACTGTATTTATTTACACCTGAAGTGCTAATTATATTGGTGTGCGTGTTATTACCGCCAATTACCATTCCCACCGCCGCCCTTTTCATGTCGGCGGTTACATGCGAGGAGCGAGTCCTTCCTCTCTCTGCTGTCACATCCATGTTTGTAGCAGAGGGCTGATGATACAATCCCGTCTATAAAATATTTAATTCCTCCAGGTCCCGCTGGGAATCCCTTCTCTCCTAATCCTGTCAGTGTCTGCGCTTAGTTCCCCCGGAATTTACTAGACTCTTCTAAGACTTCATCCCAGACTCCTTACCGAGACACCGGAGTTGAAGCAGGGGGGAGGGAGTATTCGTTGTTAAAGCCCTCGCCTGCAAAAAAGCAGCACCTCAAACTAATTAGAGCGCCGAGGTCTCCGCGGCTCCGGGGGGGGGGTCGCCATACACCCGTCAAAACGTGACAGGCAAGTCATAAGAGGTGACGGCTGGAGGAATTAATTGACGGGAGGTAAAAGCAGAGAAATCATCGCTCCAAATTGGAAGATTGACGAGTTCAACTTAGAGAAAGTGATCTGTGGAAGGGTTCTTTGCAGTAAAGGTTGAAAATTGAGCATGAAGTTAAAGCGATATTATACTCAAATAGCATTTATTATCCACTTGCCGACCGCACCCCTTTTCTAGCACTATTTTTTTTTTACAAGTCTGAATCAGTATTATTTTCTTAAAACCTCCAAACATTATTGTAACGGGAGGGCCCGTGGGACCAGAGGCTCTTGCAGGGTACTCCTGTTTCAGCTTCACCGATGACTTTTGTGTCTAGGGTCATCCTATGTCCACTAGGGGCATAGGATGACTGAGAAATGATATCTTGGATTACAGGAGATGGGACAGTAATGATAATTCACAATGTATTCCAGGATATCTTGAAATATTGCAGGTTGTTGATTCTAAACCCAACCGGTCAATAGAGTGACTCCTTCAATGTGGGAACACAGACTGTTAAGGTGTTTAATGTCATCTGCTACTGTCATGTAAATAAACCTTAGGCTGGCTTTCAAAAACATGTCATTGTGTGATGCTAATTGACACTGTATTGTGTGAATTTCTATTGATGATAAATGTCTATTGTATAGCAGGTAAGAAGAGCTTATCTCGGAGTCACCTTGTCTGGGTAAATGATTAGTAATTAGCTCATGTAAATTATCTTGGACACAGTATGTCTGTCTCCCAATGATGTGTATTGAGCTCATTGTGTCATGTTGTGGGTGGAGTTAAGCCATTGTTCCTTGGGGTTTCTAACTGTATAAGTTTACCATTAAAGAATCTGTCCGTTTTGAACCTCAAACAGAGTGGTGTCTCGTTATTGGAGTTCGTCTGCTGGGTTGTGGAGTGTCGATAAGCTGTCGTTGGTTGGTGGAATGGAATATCGTAAACGGCGTTAACCCCTGACCGTTACAATTATATATATATATAAATTACAAAAAAAATGATATCTACCTACGAATATAAAGGTATTGCATTCAATGTCATTTTCAAAATATGTAAGGTCAGACGAGGAAAGGGGACTAGGGGAAGGAAACACAAGTAGGGGGAAAGGGATAAAGGACCTAAGACAGGATAGGGGGGATAGTTTTATAGTTTTAATATAACATTTGTTTATCTCCTTTGCTTTGATAATACGAGAAACACGATAATCCTCAGGTCTTGGGTCAATCTTTAAAATCTGAAGGACCAACCACAAGAAGATACACTATAGATTTGTAGGTCAGTAAAGATACTAAATCATCATTGCTACATGCAAATTCTGAAAGAGAATTACAGAAAGCACCAGATTATTTCCAGCCAACGAGAGATTCCACAATGACTCCCCACCCAGGACTAACAGACAGCAGACACGGGACCCAAGCTGATATCCAGTGGCAGGCTCAGATACAATCTGTAAATCCCAGTGCCAGTCCATGAAGTTACATTAAAGCATGGATTACCAATAGGAATTCAAAAGGTTCCACATCAGAGCAATGGTATCTACCAATGAACATAAAGGTCTAGCATTCAATGTAGTTTTCAAAATATGTAGGGCCAGATGAGGAAAGGGGACTAATGAAGGAAGGACTAGGAAGAAGGGGGAAAGAGACAAACAACCTGAGACAGAAAGGGGGGGGGGGGTAGTTTTATAGTTATAATCTAACATTTGTTTATCTCTTTTGCTTTGCGAATACGGGAAACATGATGATCCTCGGATCTTGGGTTCATCTTTACCATCTGAAGGTCCAACCAGAAGAAGATACACTATAGATTTGTACATATTGGTGAGCGGCATTGTCATGGCCCATGAAATACTGAAGTGTTTCTAAGTGAAATCCTAATTCATGTATTACAGAAGATGGGACATTACGGATTTCTTGAGATATTACAGGAGATTTTATTCTGAACCCCAACCAGGTCAATAGACTGAGAAGATATACTCATTGTCCATTGTGTGATAACCCTATATAAAGCCTTTTGATTATCAGGTGTAAATGTCTTCTGCCCTGTCTCAACTCTCCAGACGGTTCCAGTGTTCTGTGGCTGGCTATTGTGTACATTGATTGCCCCCCTGGGGCTTTTGTCTGAATACACATACAGTCTTTCTATTCAAACCTTTCTGACCAATCTCTGCTGTGTCATTTTCAAGTCCTCATTTGCATGGTTAAGGAGGACCTGATGGGAAACTGCCTGGACTTTAAAAAGGACCAATAAGAAAGCGGTTGTTGGGGGCGGGATGTTCCAAATTCTGTATAAAAGTGTGCTGTGTACTTTCAATAAAGTGTGTCCTGTTTACATCCAGCATTAAGCTTTGGCTCATGTATGGATTATTTGGCGATTCCAGGAAGATTCCTACTCGTGGAATATTGGGTGATTTTCTTTTAATTCAGAAGAAGGGAATGGATGATGGGGATATGTTCTACTACCGTCACAGGCATAAACAGCTGTAAAACCTTTACCATATGAAGGTCTGGGAAGATACTAAATCCTCATTGTTACATGCAAATTCTGAAGGAGAATTACAGAAAGCACCAGGTTATTTCCGGCCAACGAGAGATTCCACAATGACTCCCCACCCAGGACTGACAGACAGCAGATACAAGACCCAAGCTGATATCCAGTGGCAGGCTCAGATATAATCTGTAAATCCCAGTGCCAGTCCATGAAGTAACAATAAAGCATTGATTACCACAAATAATTCAAAAGGGCCCATAGTACTGCAATGGTATCCACCAAGGAATATGAAGGTATAGCATTCATTGTAGTATTCAAAATATGTAGGGTCGGACAAGGAAAGGGGACTAAGGTAGGAAACACAAGGAAGAAGGGTTAAAGGGATACCGGATGGGGGGGGGGGGTAGTTTTATAGTTCTAATACAAAATGTGTTCATCTCCTTTGCTTTGAGAATATGGGCAACATGATGATCCTCACATCTTGAGTCAATCTCTACCATTTACAGGTCAAAATATAGATTTGTACATACTGAAGGTTCAGCCAAGAAGATATACTATAGATATGGTACATATTGGTGAGTAGCATAAACAACTATAAAAGCTTTACCATATGAAGGTAAGTAAAAATACTAAATTATCATTGTTACATGCAAACTATGAACAATAATTATAGAAAGCACCAGCTTATTTCCAGCTGAGAGATTCCCCATTGACTCTCCACCCCAGACTAACAAACAGCAGACACAGGACCCAAGCTGGTATCCAGCGGCAGGCTCAGATATAATGTGTAAGTCCCAGTTCATGAAGTCTCATTAAAACATGATTTACTACTGGGAATTCAAAAGGTCCCATAGTACAACAATGGTATCTACCATTGAATACATACATATAGCATCCAACGTACAGTGCCTGCCGCCGAGAATGTGTTTTTAGCACGCCAGCATCGCGCTGAATCTCGGCGACAGGCTGCCGATATCTCGCACTCGCTGGAATAGTAAAAGCACATTCCATCGAGTGCGTCATAGAAGCGACGGGGATCCGACGCGGATTCCCGCCAATTCTACACGTGGGCGGAGTTTGTTATGAATCCTGAAGGAGAAATCCCCGCCGGATTTTTAAAGAAAAATCCGGCATGGGTTCCCCCCTCAGGAGCATAACGGGCCCTTAGGTCTGTTATGGGTTGTAAGGAGACCCCCTACGCCGAAAAAACGGCGTGGGGGTCCCCCCACAATCCATAACAGACCTGTATCCAAAGCACGCCGGCCGGCCGGTCAGGAAGGGAGTGGGGGCGAGCGAGCGCCCCCCCCCTCCTGAGCCGTACCGGGCAGCATGCCCTCAACATGGGGGGGTTAGGTGCTCTGGGGCGGGGGGCGCACTAAGGTAAGGGGGGGCACTAATATTTTTGTATTCACTCCCCCCTTTCATCAGCAACCACCCACCCTTAGACTGTAGTCTCTTCATGTCTGACTTCTCCTGTGACCCCCATCCCAGCGGCGCTCCCACTCTTAACTCCTCTCCAGACTCTTCCTCAGAGACTGTAGACACGATACAGTTCTACAGTTCTGTCCCGCCGTTCTCCACCATTTTTTACTGGGGTCGCTGGGCAGCCGATGGCAAGTGGGGCCCCCGGGCAACTTCCCAGTGTGCCCAATGGAAAAGACAGCCCTGATCACCAGGAATTCAAAAGGTACCGAAGTATGGTAACGGTATCCACCAAAGAGTATAAAGGTATAGCATTCATTGTAGTATTAAAAATATGTAGGGCCAGGCGAGGAAAGGGGACTTATGAAGGAAACACCAGAAAAAAGGGTTAAAGGGATAAAGGAACGGAGACAGGAAGTAGGGTAGTTTTATAGTTATAATATAACATTTGTTTATCTCCTTTGCTTTGATAATACAGAAAACACTATGATCCTCAGGTATTGGGTCAATCTTTAAAATCTGAAGGACCAACCACAAGAAGATACTCTATAGATTTGTAGGTCGGTAAAGATACTAAATCATCATTGTTACATATTCTGAAAGAGAATGACAGAAAGCACCAGGTTATTTCCAGCCAACGAGAGATTCCACAATGACTCTCCACCCAGGACTAACAGACAGCAGACACAAGACCCAAGCTGATATCCAGTGGCAGGCTCAGATATAATCTGTAAATCCCAGTACCAGTCTATTAAGTTACATTGAAGCATGGATTACCAATAGGAAATCAAAAGGTTCCATAGCACAGCAATGGTATCTACCAATGAACATAAAGGTGTAGCATTCAATGTAGTTTTCAAAATATGTAGTGCCAGATGGGGAAAGGGGATTAATGACGGAAGGACTAGGAAGAAGGGGGAAAGAGATAAACAACCTGAGACAGGAAGGGGGGATAGTTTCATAGTTATAATCTAACATTTGTTCATCTCTTTTGCTGAGAATACGGGAAACATGGGGATCCTAAGATCTTGGGTCAATCTTTAAAATCTGAAGGACCAACCACAAGAAGATACTTAGATATTTGGTAAAGATACTAAATCATCATTGTTACATGCAAATACTGAAGGAGAATTACAGAAAGCATCAGGTTATTTCGAGCCACTTAGAGATTCCACAATGACTCTCCACCCAGGACACAAGACCAAAGCTGATATCCAGTGGCAGGCTAAGATATAATCTGTAAGTCCCAGTACCAGTCCATGAAGTTATTTTATAGTTATAATATAACATTTGTTTATCTCCTTTGCTTTGAGAATACAGGAAACATGATAATCCTCAGATTTTAAGTCAATCCTTACCATCTGAAGGTCCAACCACAAGAAGATACACTATAGATTTGTACATATTGGTGAGTAGCCAATTACCATTACCATATGAAGGTCAGGAAAGATACTAAATCATCATTGTTACATGCAAATTCTGAAGGAGAATTACAGAAAGCACCAGGTTATTTCCAACCACTGAGAGATTCCACATTGACTCTGGAACCCAGGACTGGACAGACAGCAGACACAAAACCCAAGCTAATATCCAGTGGCAGGCTCAGATATAATCTGTAAATCCCAGTACCCGTCCATTAGATGACATTAAAGCATGGATTACCAATAGGAAATCAAAAGGTTCCATAGCACAGCAATGGTATCTACCAATGAACATAAAGGTATAGAATTCAATGTAGTTTTCAAAATATGTAGGGTCAGACGAGGAAAGGCGACTAAGGAAGGGAGGATTATTTTATAGTTATAATATAACATTTGTTCATCTTTGCTTTGAGAATACGGTAAACATGATAATCCTCAGATCTTGGGTCAATCTTTACCATCTGAAGGTCCAATCACAAGAGGTTACACTATAGATTTGTACATATTGGTGAGCAGCATAAACAGCTATAAAACCTTTACCATATGAAGGTCAGGAAATAATAATAATAAATCATCATTGTTACATGCAAACTCTGAAAGAGAACTATACAAAGCGCCAGGTTATTTCCAGCTGAGAGATTCCACATTGACTCTCCACCCCGGACTGACAGACAGCAGACACGGGACCCAAGCTGATATCCAGCGGCAGGCTCAGATGTTATGTATATCTTTAAATTTCTATCAAGTGTGAAATCCAAACTGCACATTGTTCACACGACAAGCATGGCTGGAAGTAATAAATATTTCTGACACTCCATATTGGCATTGTGTTTTTCTGTTTGAGCGGCCTGACTTTGGATGACAGATTATTTAATAAAACTGAAACAGCAGCGTGCACAAAATGCCCTTCTACAGTCGCTTGTAAGGAAAAGCTGCTAAATGGGGTCTGAGTGCCCCTGTTTGGAATGCAGATTGGGTAATGTTTAAAAGACACAAAGAAAAGTAAATTTTTTTCTAATCTCTCTATAGTCTGTCCACCCTCTCACCATCATTTATACCTTGGTGTGACATTAAAGACCTTCTCTCTCTTTCTCTTTTCTTTGTTTTAAAGCACATCCTCATTTGGTGGGATTTTTAAGGCAATCAAAACATGTTACTTAAAATATCTATATAGATATATATCTATAGAGATATATGTCTATATATATATATAGAGATATATATCTCTATAGATATATGTCTATATCTATAGAGATATATATCTATAATTTTATTGAAATTGTTTATCATTAAAATTGTAAAAAGGAACAATGTACAATCTTCAAGTACATAAGGTTCAACAGTAATATTTATCCACAATATCTCCCAGGATATATATAAAGAGGCTTCTAGAACTGTGTAGGATCCGGACAGTCTACTATAGTTTGTTGCCTACTAGGCTGAGGAGGGGGGAGATCACTGTTTGTATTGTTAATTGTAATTACCGTATTTTTCGGACCATAAGACGCACCTAGGTTTTAGAGGAGGAAAATTAGAAAAAAAAATATTCTGACCCAAATGGTCTACTGAAATATTTATTAAAATATAACAGAATAATATTGCAACCATGTTAAAGTGAACATTATCAGATAACACAGGCTGGGTGGGGCACACCACTATAGCTGACTCGTATTAACCCCTCACATGCCACAGCACTGCCCCCCTCTTCCATCATACATGGATCAGTGCCCCCCTTCTATCATACAGGGATCATTGCCCCCCTCCTCCATCATACAGGAATCAGTCCCCCCCCTCCTCCATCATATTCATGGTGTGCCCCATCCAGCCTGTGTTAGCTAATACAGCCAGCCTGCGTCTCCGTTGTGAACCATCGCTATATCCCGCAGCTGCTGTGGCATGTGAGGGGTTAATACGAGTCCGCTATAGTGGTGTTCCGCAGCTGTACGCTTGTTTCCTCTAAAAGTGGCGCTTGCGCAGTAGCGTCAGCGGCGAGCATCTTACACGGCGCAACACAGTGTGTGGGCGTCACTGTGTTGCGCCGTGCAAGATGCTCGCCGCTGACACTCTGCAAAGCTTCCTGATGGCTAAAATGGCCGCCCCCTGTCCCCATAATGCTGCTGGGAAAAAGATGCTAGTCAGACACATCCGCCCCCCCCCCCCCCCGTGATCTCAAGCTGATCGTACTGGCTGCCTGCTCTCTGTGGACACTGGTATGTTAAAAGGCAAAGTCGGGGGGGGGGGTGGACATTCAGTATTCGGACCATAAGACGCAGGCACATTTTCCACCATATTTTTGCGGCAAAAAAGTGCGTCTTATAGTCCGAAAAATATGGTAGCTTTTGCTATTGTCAGGCCTCGTACACACGATGAGATATGTCCGCTCAAACTTGTCCGACGGACAGTTTAGAGCGGACATGTCTCATCGGATTTCGGTCCGATGGCGTGTACACACCATCGGATCAAAATCCCCGCCGGCAGACAGCGTGGTGATGCGGCGGTGACGTTGACCGTCACGATGGACAAACCTGTCCGCTAGCCCGTACACACGATCGGATTTGTCTGCTGAAACGGTCCATCGGACCGTTTTCAACGGACAAATTCGATCGTGTGTACGCGGCCTAAGAAGTTTTCCTATGTTTCTATTTATGATAATGTTGATTGTGTCTTCTGAGCTAAAAGACGGCAAGTCTGTCCTAAAGGCCATGCCTCTGAGTCACCTAGGCTGTCTAAATGATTAGTAATTAGCTCATGTTCAATAGGTTTCTGGTTACAGATTGTATTGTCATCCTTGTGTATATATTTATGTGAGATCTCAAATACAAATTCTGTAACGGCCAGGGGTTAACGCCGTTTACGATATTCCATTTTGAACCCAAGACAGCTTATCGACACTTCACAATCCAGCCGACAAACCCCAATAACGAGACACAGCTCTGTTTGAGGTTCAAACGAATAGACACTTTAATGGTTAATTCAGGTTCTTATAGAGTTAGAAACCCCAAGGAACAATGGCTTAAATCCACCCACAACATGACACAAGGAGCTCGATACACATCTTTTAGGAGACAGACATTCTGACTCCAAGATAATCTACATGAGCTAATTACTAATCATTTACCCAGACAAGGTGACTCCGAGATAGGCTCTTCTCACCTGCTATACAATACACATTCCTTTAGTAGACATAAGTCAGACATCTGACCTTTAGACTGTGCTAACTCACAACACACATCTATCACCAATAGAACTTCACACAATACAGTGTCAATTAGCATAACACAATGAAAGGTTCTTAGAAGCCAGACTACGGGTAATTTACATGACAGTAGCAGACTTAATTACCACCTTAACAGTCTGTGTTCCCACATTGAATGTGTCACTCTTCTATTGACCTGTTGGGTTCAGAATCAACAACCTGTAATATTTCAAGATATCCTGGTTTTTTTTTTAAACCAAACTTTCAGGTTTATTAAGAAATACAAGAGATGTACACACAGCAACAGTAATGGAATCACATTGGTCAAAAACACAGTATCCTTTACAGTAGTACAGCGCCTCTCTCTTAGGCCTTTCGGCCTGTACAGTCTGAGTGTCATCCACATCCCTACACTCTACAAGCCCCAAAGAAGAAGCCAGATGAGACAAGCAGACACATTCTACGTCTATATAGCATGCTCCAACCCCAGCCGCCAACTGGTCAGCCCTACACTGTACACGTTTCCCCGTCACCCAGCCATCTATCCCAGACACTAAAAAATTTCTGAGGGCGCCCCCTGTGGATGTATATCATCTTCTTATATGGCAAGGTGATATTCACTTCTCTCTTCCAGTCCTCCAGTGTTGGAGCACTGGCCCTCATCCAGGTCTTAGCAACCACTTTTCTGGCCATGAATAATGCTTCACAGATAAAGATATTTTGATATTTATCTACCTCTACGTCAGGTACCAGTCCCAGGATGCACAATTTTGGGTCCATGCCCACCGGTGACCCCATATTGTCGTGGAGAAATTGTGTAACCTGCAACCAGAAGGCCTGCATATCTGGACAATGCCACAGCAGGTGATAGAATGTGCCCTCAGCCGTCTTACACATAGGGCACTCAGAGTCCCTTGATTGTTGGAACCTTGCAAGTCTGAGGGGTGTAAGATATGCCCTATGGACCATGTATAGTTGTGTCAACCTGTCCGACAGCTTGGGGGACGACACTTTAACTCCCTCCAGTATTTCTCTCCAGTCAGTGTCTTCTATTGGCCCCACGTCTTGCTCCCAGGCTGCCTTAGCCTTTTGGGTGATCCTGCCAACCTCTCTCTGTCTGATAATGTAATATAGGTTAGATGTAAGCTTAGCCGAGTCGGCGCCGAAGATAACATCTAGCACTTGTGGCCTCCTAAGGTCAACTGTCACCGATTCCATCTGTGATCTGAGCGCGTGTCTTATCTGCAGATACCGAAACAGGAATTGCGGTGGAAGGGAGAATTTCTCTCTAAGATTCGCGAAGGATGTAGGGCCTGAGTCAGTGAGCACCTGAGATAGGAATACCACCCCATACGTCGCCCAGAGCCCCCGGTCCGGCACTTTGCCCAGCTCAGGCAAGCCTCCGTTATTCCACAACGAAGTGTGGGAGTGTAAATATGTCCTGTCTTGTTTTCTAAGGGCTATGTCCCAAATCTTCTGATGGGCTTGCAGCATACCCGCATCAAAGCGTGCCGTCTTGCATCCCCCGTGGCCCCCTCTAAATATGGCCTGTGCAGGCGTGTGAAAAGGGCTGCCTGGTTTATTGCATACCAATGACCTATATCTCTGCGCCTCCGATGTATTAAAGTAGTATATGTGTGACAGTTGCGACGCCAGGTAATAATCCTGTAGGTCCGGCAGTGAACATCCCCCCTCTGTCGTAGGATTTTTTAGTATTTGCCATGCCAATTTATGTCGGCCTGGGCCCCATACAAAGGAGTTTAAGATGGCTTCCATCTGTTTAAAGACTTTCATTGGTATATATAGTGGGGCATGCCATACCATATACAAAATCTTTGGTAATAGAATCATTTTCACTAGGTTGATTCTTCCCATAACTCCCAAGGGCAACCTAGCCCAAGCCTGGGTCCTAGTTTTAATGGTGTTAAATAGGGGATCTACATTCAGTGAGACATAGTCCCTAAGGCTCCTCGTGACCTGCACGCCTAGGTATTTTACTTCTGCAACCCTTTGTAGCGGTAGTTCCGGGAACAGTGGCGGCGGGGGGAAGTGGTCCAGTGGTAGTATTCTGGACTTATCCCAGTTAATTTTGAGACCCGAGTATTTACCCACCTCCTCTATAATATTCAAGGCTGCTTTCAGTGATGGACCCTGGTCTGCTAAGTAGAGGACTGTATCATCAGCATACATTCCAATCTTTTCCCATGTGTCCCCTTTTCTAAGCCCTACCACCTCAGGGTTCATCCTAATGGCAATAGCTAGTGGTTCCGCCGCCAGCGCATATAGTAGAGGTGACAGCGGACATCCCTGTCTCGTGCCTCTTTCCAGAACTATTTGCTCGGATAGCCATCCGTTAACAAATATTCTGGCCCTGGGACTCTGATATAACAGCTGCACCCAACGTATAAATTTAGGGCCAAACCCAAAACTTCTCAAGCATTCCCACAGGTATTGCCATTCAACAGAATCGAATGCTTTGGCCGTGTCTAGGGCCACTATAACTCTAGTCCCTACATTATCGTGCTGGGCCTGGATATTCTGAAACAGCCTCCTAATATTCATGGCCGTATTCTTCCCTGGCATGAACCCAGTTTGGTCCGGGTGGACCAGAGAGAGAATCACCGTATTCAATCTGGAGGCTAGAATTTTAGCCAAGATTTTAATGTCGACCGGCAGCAGAGATATAGGTCTATAGGATTCCGGGTATCCCGGGTCTTTACCAGGCTTAGGAAGAACTATTATTTGAGCCTCCTGCATCGAGGAGGGCAGGACCCCCTCCTCAAATATAGAGTGGTACACAGCTTGCAGCTTGGGGATCAGGGTTTCAGAGTACGTGGCATAGAACTCAAGGGGCAACCCATCTAGTCCCGGGGCTTTAGATTTGAAGATATCCTGGTTTACATAGTGAATTATCATTACTGCCCATCTCATGTAATCCAAGATATAATTTCTCAGTCATCCTATGCCCCTAGTGGACATATGATGACTTTAGACACAAGAGTCATTGGTGAAGCTGAAACAGGAGTACCCCACACACTGCAAGAGCCTCTGGGTCCCACGGGCCATTCCGTTACAAAGTCTATTCCTGATGTACTCCAAAACTGGTGTTGACGGAAGCACTCAAGCCAAGTGTGGGACGTTTCGTCACACCTCATATCCCCTCATATCCCCTTTATATTATCCCTTACCCCTGATAATGTCCCTGAACTCACCGTCTATCCCCTTAATGTCCCTGGACATGTGACATGACACTACTTTTATATCAAGACATCGCTTGTATATCAAGTAAAAATGTATTAAAACATTTTGCTTGTCTTGCAAAATGATCTCAAACCAAGTTACTCTCAAACCAAGGTTTTACTGTATAGCATATATCTAAGATGCTTTAACAGTAGAAGGAATACATGAAGTGGTATCCCCCAACTACTTGCTGGTAATCCATTATAGAAGGATGGATTCAGTAGAGTTGGGGTATATATATATATATACAGTATATATATATATATATATATATATATAGAGAGAGAGAGAGAGAGAGAGTATAGGGGAAGGTGTATAAATAGATATATATATTATACACTTACTCTACTGAATCAATCCTTCTATTATCATCAGGGTGGAATATAAGCAAGGGGATACCACTTCATGCATTCCCTCTATTGTTATATATATGCTATACAGTAAAACCTTGGTTTGAGAGCATTTTGCTAGACAAGCAAGCACATTTTTACTTGATATATAAGCGATGTCTTGATATAAGAGTAGCCTCATGTCACATGTCCAGGCACATTAAAGGTATAGACGGTGAGTCCAGAGACATTATCTGGGGTAAGGGATAATATAAAGGGACGTCCACACTCAGCTTGAGTGCTTCCGTCAACACCAGTTTTGGAGTACATCAGGAATAGCCTTTTTATTTGAGATCTCACATAAATATATACACAAGGATGACAATACAAACTGTAACCAGAAACCTAATAAAAATTAGCTAATTACTAATCATTCAGACAGCCTAGGTGACTCAGAGGCATGGCCTTTACGACAGATTGGCCGTCTTTTAGCTCAGAAGACACAATCAACATTATCATAAATAGAAACATAGAAAACCTTCTTACAATAGCAGAAGTTAATTACAAATAACAATACAAACAGTGATCTCCCCCCTCTTCAGCCTAGTAGGCAACAAACTATAGTAGGAGTAGACTGTCCGGCTCCTACCCAGTTCTAGAAGCCTCTTTATATATATCCTGGGAGATATTGTGGATAAATATTACTGTTATATTTAAGTAACCACCTTCTCATTGTCCATTAAACAGCTGTCCATCATTCTTCTTATTTTCCCTGTGCCTCTAATGGACACAGGGTGAATTAGACATAGTAGGTGCATGGGGAGCTGAAACAAGGGTTTCCCAACCTCTCCAAGGGATTCTGGGTTCCACAGGTCCAGGGAAATTATTGGGGTAAGGAATAATATGAAGGGGATCAGGAGGTGAGTCCAGGGAAATTATCAGGGTTAAGGGTAATATAAAGGGGATATGAGGTGAGTCCAGGGAAATTATCAGGGTTAAGGGTAATATAAAGGGGATAGGAGGTGAGTCCCGGGACATTATCAGGGGTAAGGGATTATATAAAGGGGGTAGGAGGTGAGTCCAGGGACATTATTAGGGTAAGTGATAATATAAAAGGCATATGAGGTGAGTCCAGGGACATTATTAGGGTAAGTGATAATATAAAAGGCATATGAGGTGAGTGCAGGGATATTATAAGGGGTAAGGGATAATATAAAGGGTATAGGAGGTGAGTGCAGGGACATTATAATGGGTAATTATCAATAAAAAGGGGGTATAAGGTGAGTATGGGGACATTATCAGGGGTAAGGGATAGCAAAAAGGGGACAGGAGATAAGTCTGGGGCCATTATCAATGGGTAAGGGATAATAGGAAGGGGATAGGAGATGAGTCTGGGGACATTGCTGGAGTAAGGGATAATATAATGGGGATAGAAGGTAGGGTCAAGTAGGAGATATCTCTCTCCCCTCTAGGAGTAATACGAGTCCTTGGATGCCCCTATGGTCCTATTAGTGGCAGGGTCCGTTCACTCCTTTTCTCTCTAATTCAAATAAGCTTTAGTGGCAAGACCAAATACATTCTCTCATTTACCCCTTCAACCGTCTGGTGATTTAAATCATGCATTTTGTTGGGTTTTTCTTTTTTTTCTGTATATAACATTCTCCCCTCCCCCCCCACACACACACACCGCCGGCACTACCACCAACCTATTTCATAAATTGCTAGAAACCCAAATTCAGGTCAGAAGTCTCTAACTGCATTTACTAGTATGTAGGTCCACATGAAAACATACACAATGGAGATAATTTAATTAGTTGAAGCTCTTTGTAGGAGCTTTATTTAATTTCTAGTACATTAACCTATTTCTCTTAGTGATTGATGAGGAGGGGGACGAAAACAGAGAGAAAGAGAGCGAAAATGGAGAGAGATCAAATAAAGAGAAAAAGAGGTACAGTATGAGAAGCAAGAGAGAGAGGGATAAAGATTGTGAGCAAGCGTGAGAGAAGAGTGATGAAGACAGAGAGGAAGGGAAGAGAAGGAATAGAAGAGGAGAGAAAGCTGGGCCAACTACAACCACCAGTAATAGTCTGGTTTAAAATCTTGAAAGTGTCCTCAACCCAATCCTCCTTTATGGCAGTGCAGTAGGGGGTCCTGTCCCCCACTCAGACCAAGCCAAATTGGAACTCCAGCCCATAAGAAATATCCCATCTTGAATTCTCCATGTCCATCCAAGCACCTGCAACACTGTTTGTCAAGCTCGGCTCTAGAGTACTAACATACCGGGTTCCCCTACAAAACAGCGGCCCTAATGGAAACAGTAATGATGGCAAGAAATGAGATGATGACTGTGAGAGATTAATCAATGAACCTGTCATGTTCAGAGATTGGAGGCTCAAAGTCCCGAATCTACGGCAGTAGAGAGGCTCCAACCGACTACAGGATAGGTATACAAGTAGGTCACCCTGGTGCAGTGTTTCTCAATTCCAGTCCTCACGCCCCCCAACAGGTCATGTTTTCAGGATTTCCATTATTTTGCACAGGTGATTTGATCAGTTATACTGCCTTAGTAATCACCACAGCCTTTTCATCTGAGGGAAATCCTGAAAACATGACCTGTTGGGGGGGGGCTTGAGGACTGGAATTGAGAAACACTGCCCTGGTGGATGATGCTGGCTCAGGTGCAGGGCCTAAACACTAACTGGTGTTCACCATAGCTCTCTTATGGTGGAAATGGGTTTTGCTGCATGTTAGTACAGGTCGTGGTCCTCAGGATCGCTCCACCAGAAAGATATAGCAGACAGGGATTAAGCAGAAGTATAGTAAGTAAACAAGTCAAAGGTTGGTAACAAGTGGTCACAGGCTGGGATCAAGCAGAAGCGTAGTCGAGGAACAAGCCAAAGGTCAGTAACGAGTGGTAAAGCTACAGATGGCAGAAGGAGTAATAAGAGTGGGATATTGGCTGAAGAGAGCACAATCATCTGGCAAACAAAGAGTGCAATGGCATGGCATAAATAGGAAGTTCATGGGATGAGTAAAGAGTAAATATCCAAAAAGACATCTGTGAGCAGGTGGATTTTCAGAGAAGCAGCAATTTAGACGCATGTCTAAACATTGCCTATGAGAGCCCATTGCAATGAATGGGCTCATAACACACCCTAAAAATGCAAAAAACTGACCCTTTTTCGCAACGCGCCATAGTAGTGCGTTGGGCACGCCACAATGCAGATTTTGGGCTTAATACCGCTTTAACTCTAAGGCCTCGTACACACGATCGGACATATCCGATGAAAACGGTCCGCGGACCATTTCCATCGGATATGTCCGATCGGGAGTTTGATCCGATGGCGTGTACACACCATCGGATCAAATTCCCCGCCGCCGGACAGTGCGGTGACGCAGCGGTGACGTTGACGCCGCCACGTCACCACCACGTCACCGCAACAGGAAGTTAAACACTTCCGCGCATGCGCCGAATCCATTCGGCGGCGGCGCGGCGGCGGTGGGGGACGACATGTCTGCTGGTAAGTGTACTAACCAGCAGACATGTCGGTCGGACAGATTCCACCGGATGGATTTCAAAGCAAGCTTTGAAATCTGTCGGGTGGAGAAATCTGTCCGCTAGCCCGTACACACGAGCGGAGATGTCTGCTGAAACGGTCCATCGGACCGTTTTCAGCGGACATATCCCCTCGTGTGTACGAGGCTTAAGAATTTGCACAAGCAGCTCTTTAACAAGAGACATTAATTTCTGATATTTTGGAACACCTTATTTGCTTGACCCCCCCCCCCACCCATACTTTGAAATGCCTTGCTGTAGAATATATGGAGCCTAACTATTTCAGCTTTCCTGGACTAAAGTGGTTAAAGTGCTACAAAATTTGACCCTTTTTCGCAATGCGCCTGAACTGATAGACCAACCTGCCATCTAATCTAAATACACTTTATGGGGGGGGGGGGGGGGCGTCAGAGACATTGGAATATTTTGTTCTCTGAAAAGGGTGATTGACTGTAAAATAATTTCAACACGGATTGTCACAGGCCATGCAGAGACACAGAACTATGAGCTGCGACCTAAAGCGATTATTTTATCTGTTCTGCAATGCAAATAGCGATGAGTTATGGGGTCGCTGATTCAGAAAGCCAGGCTCATGTTTAGTAGATGTGTTATATAGCAATCATTTATCAAAGGCAAACTATATTAATGGGATTATGGAATTAGACGGATCAGGTTGTAGCAGGGAACAGGTTCATGGGAAGAGTAAAAAGTTTGAGGCTGAGCAGAAACAAGCTGCAAGGCAAGGTTGTCTAAGGAGCTGTCAAGCCATCTCAAGTTGTTTAGCAAAGAAGAGACACTGCCAGACACAGCAGAGGTTGCAGGTTCAGATCCAGGTCCTGACAAAATCAGGAAGTCTCAAACCAGCCATAGAGGCAATAAAATACAAGGAGTGCAGAGACTTTGGTGTGATTATAGACAGGGCTTTTTTTTCAGGTGGAACTCAGTTCCACCACCTCTGGCTCAGACCCTTTGGTGCCTGCTCACCACAATCACTTGTAAACACAGAAGTCCAGTTTCTGTGTTTACAAGTCACTGCTCTGCACTCTGTGTGTAATGCAATCCTGATATTTAATGCCCCTTTAAGACCCTCCTACTGTTTGTGAAATCTGACCACACCCACTATTTGATGTGATTTGAAGGGTGTGAGTGTGGATGGATTTGGGGGGTTGTGGTTGAGTTCCAGCACCTATTGTCTAAGAAAAAATACATGATTATAGATAGAACAACTTATTCTGCCTATAAAAAGCTTATTTGAGTTTAAGAGAGAGAGTAAGATGGTGTCAGAGAGAAAAGAGGTAGAGTAAGTAAGAAGGAAGAGAAAGAGGGAGAGACAAGGTATTCAAAACGTTTTTCGGAATACATAGGACTAAGGGGGGGGGAGAGAGAAGAAAAAGTGAGAGAGGAGAAGAGAGAGAAAGAGAGAGAGTGCAGGAGTAGAGAGAGAGAGAGAGAGAGAGGAGAAGAGAGAGAGATAGAGAGTAATGTGGGGAAAAGAAAAAGAGAAATAATTAGAGAGAAGGGGAGAAGAAAGAGAGAAAGAAAGAAAGAAAGAAAGAAAGAAAGAAAGGAAGAAAGAAAGAAAGAAAGAAAGACAGAAAAAAAGAAAGGAAGAAAGAAAGAAAGAAAGAAAGAAAGAAAGAAAGAAAGAAAGAAAGAAAGAAAGAAAGAAAGAAAGAAAGAAAGAAAGAAAGAAAGAAAGAAAGAAAGAAAGAAAGGAAGAGTAACGGTCAGGGGTTAATGCCGTTACGATATTCCATTCCATTCCAACCCACGACAGCTTATCGACACTCTACAATCCATCATTCAGGACCCATAATAATTCCCCAGACAAATGAGACACAGCTCTGTTCTCTGGTTCCAAATGAATAGATCTTTTAATTGCAAACTCAGGCTCTTTTTATACAGTAAAAAGCATGCTGCAGTAATCGAAGAAACAATGACACACTCCACCCACAACATACAATAGGTACTAGCGAGTCCCCCTCAATCCACATCTTAGACAGACATTCTGACTCTGCGATAAGCTATTCTCACCTGCTTCACAATACACATTAGTAAACATAAGTCATATGTCTGACCTTTAAAGTGTGCTAACTCACAACACATATTAGCATCAATAGAACTTTCACACAATACAGTGTTAATTAGCATCACACAATGAAATATCTTAGGAGCCAGAATTAATTAACACTATAACAGTATGTGTCCCCCACATTGAATGAATCACACTATTATTAACCTGTTGGGTTCAGAATTAACCACCTGTATTATTTCAAGATATCCTGCAATACATTGTGAATTATCCTTACTGTCCAATCTCATGTAATTCAAGATATCATTCTTCAGTCATCCTATGCCCCTAGTGGACATAGGATGACCCTAGACCCAAGAGTCATTGGTGAAGCTGAACCAGGAGTACCCCGCATCCTTCAAGAGCCTCTGGGTCCCACGGGCCATACCGTGAAAGAAAGAAAGAAAGAAAGAAAGAAAGAAAGAAAGAAAGAAAGAAAGAAAGAAAGAAAGAAAGAAAGGGATAAGAGAAAAAGAGAAAGGGAAAAGAGAAGTAAAGAAAGAGAATGGTGGAATAGAAAGAGAGAATAGAGAGATTAGGCATGGAGAGGTGGAGACCAATCTTGGTTGGTGGCAGTGATGGCCGAAAATCTACAATTCTGATTTATTCTCCCTACAGAAATGTATTTCCAGTGAATGGGAAAGGGCTGAGCTGTGAGGTTTTTCGCCTTTTATCAGTATGCAGTCGGTGGGAGCCATCTCTGCATGAGTCACCGCCAAGAACGCACTGAGTGATTATACATTTCCGCGTCACTGGAGCACGTTAAAATTACCTCCCAGACAAAACAGGATGTCTTCCTAAAAAGTAAATCCTAAATTTGCTTCTCTGAATCTGACCGCGATGAAGATTCTCCTTCCATTCTCATACCTGAGATTTTTTTTTAATCTTAAGTATATTCAATGACCTGTCTTTGGCCACGCCCATTTTGCACTTCTTTTTTGTGGGTTGCGCTGAGCAGGGTGTGAGGGTGAGAGATCAGTGTTCTCTGATTGCGATTTGCTTGTCGGTGAAATTCTGGTTTCCCTGACCCCCACCCCCCACACCTCAATTTAAAGTATAATATTTTCCTTAGTTAAAGTGTTACTAAACTAATACCGTTTTTACTAAAGCAGCTCTTTAAGAAAAGAGACATTAATTTCTGATATTTTGGAACACCTTTATTTGGTCGACCCCCAAACCATACTTTGAAATGCCTTGCTCATGCCTCCCAACTTTGGGAATGAGGGACACCTATCAGCAAATGTATGCAGGCATAGGCAGTGCCAATCCTGACCTCCCTGGGGCCCTAAGAAAAATTACATGTCGCATTACAGTTTAGAAGAGAAGCGGGGGGGCTACCGAAAATTACATGTCACATTAAAGTTGAGAAGCGGGGGAGGGGGTGTTCTTCTGTCAGAAATTACATCTTACATTTGAAAGCGGGGGGTGTTGAATTCTTATCTCTTTTCCCATGCAGAGTTGAGAAGTGGGGTGAGGGGCCGAAACCAGGCTTCTCACCAGGCGGGGCTTTAGTAATTTGGGAGGCCCTCCGCAGCTTTGCAGAGCCCTAAGCGGCTTGCATGGTGCGCCTATAGGCCGGATTCGCCCTGGGAATAGGACACACCCCTGGCCACACCTCCTTAAAGGGGAATTGTACAAAAAAAAAAAAAACTAGTATTGGTATCGGGACCGATGCCGAGTATTTGCGGGAGTACTTGTACTCCCGCAAATACCCAGGATACTGAAATAGAATACTTCCCCCCCATATTGCAGCGATGCGTCCCTCATACCTTTTTAGATATGCTGACGCCGCCGCTGCCGCATACCGCCGTATCCCCCTGCACAATCGCATAGCACACATTACAAGCATTCATTCTAAATACTTGTAAATGGCCGTGTATTGACACTCCCCTTCTCCGGATTGGAGGGATCCCTCCAATCCCGAGCAAGGGGGAGTGTCTATGCACGAATCCGCGTATAGACACTCCCCCTTGCGTGGGATTGGACGGATCCCTCCAATCCGGAGAAGGGGAGTTTTAATACACGGAGCGCGGCCATTTACAAGTTTTTAGAATGAAAGCTTGTAATGCGCTATGCGATTGTGCAGGGGATACGGCGGTATGCGGCAGAGGCGGCATCAGCATATCTAAAAGGTATGAGGGACACATCGCTGCAATATGGGGGACATACATGGCTGCAATATGGGGGACATACATGGCTGCAATATGTGGGGGACATACATGACTGCATATGGGGGACATACATGCCTGCATATGGGGGACATACATGGCTGCATATGGGGGACATACATGACTGCATATGTGGGGGACATGCATGACTGCATATGTGGGGGACATACTTGACTGCATATGTGGGGGGACATACTTGACTGCATATGTGGGGGACATGACATGGCTGCAATATGTGGGGGACATACATGACTGCAATATGTGGGGGACATGCATGGCTGCAATATGTGGGGGACATGGCTGCATTTGTGGGGGGACACGGCTGCATTTGGGGACACATTTAAAAAAAGTATCAGTATTCGGTATCGGCGACTACTTGAAAAAAAGTATCCGTACTTGTACTCGGTCCTAAAAAAGAGGCATCGGGACAACCCTAGTAGCAATTTAGAAATCAGATGAAAGGTTTAGTGCGGAATTAATTTTTTGATAAATATAAAGTGCATTTTATATACATGTATATAGATCAGACCAAAATGAGGGACAAATGAGGAGGAATGAGGGACAGGGGGACTTTGCTCCAAATCAGGGACAGTCTTTCAAAATCAGGGACAGTTGGGAGCTATGCTTGCTGTAGAATATATGGAGCCAAACTATTTCAGCCTTCTGGGGCTGAAGTGGTTAAAGTGCTAAAAATCGGACCCTTTTTCGCAACGCGCCATGGGCACACCACAAAGCAGGTGCGCTGTCCTAGTGCATTGCATTTGCCAAATGCATAGGTCTAAATGTGCCCTAAAGGAAGATGGAGTCCAACTTTAACATAAAAATGGGTTTTCCCGAGGCTGCTACGACCTGCACTGTGTATAGATGGCAATTACTCTCAGAGCTTTCCTCGACTGATAGACCAACCTGCCATCTCATCTAATTACATTTTATGGGGGGTGTCAGAGACATTGGAGTATTCTGTTCTCTGAAAAGGTGGAGATTGACTGTAACATAATTTCAACACGGATGGTCGCAGGCCATGCAGAGACGCAGAACTATGATCGGCGATCTAAAGCGATTATTTTATCTTTTCTGCTATGCAAATAGCGGTGAGTTATGGGATCGCTGATTCAGGAAGCCAGGCTCGTGTTTAGTAGATGCGTTATATGGCAATCATTTATCAAAGGCAAACTATATTAATGGGATTATGGAATTAGACGGATCAGGCGCGGTTGTGGCGGGGACGCTTTAAGGGCAGAGTGACAAAAGACGCAATTACTGTGATAGACGCAGGTGTATTGTCATCCTGGGTGTAGATTGTAAAGAATGTCAATGTATACAATGTATCTCCAATGTATCTCTACAGAAAATAATAAAAAAGATTCCTTACAGGAAACTCTCTAGATTGGAATAAGTCATTATTGCTAAAAGGGATGATTTACGTTATACAGTATATGTGTTGAATAGCACCCCAGCCCATCAAGGCAACCTATGTGCGTTGTTACATAGTCAGTAAGGTTGAATAAAGACACCAGTCCATCCAGTTTAATCGGTGGTGTGTGTGCGATTTTATGTCAATTTTAACCACTTCCAGTGGCGGCTAGTGCTCAAAATGTTTGGGGGGCCGCAAACAAACAAAAAAAAACATCAATTGCAGACTCACTGTGTCCATCAAACGCAGCCACTGTGCCCATCAATTGTTGCCACTATGCCCATCAATTGTCACCACTGTGCCCATCAATTGTCGCCACTGTGCCCATCAATTGTCACCACTGTACCATCAAACTCAACCACTGTGCCATCAAACGCAGCCACTGTGCCCATCAATTGTCGCCACTGTGCCAGCAATTGTCGCCACTGTACCATGCCATCAATTGTCGCCACTATGCCATCAATTGTCATCACTGTGCCATCAATTGTCATCACTGTGCCCTCAAACACAGCCACTGTGCCGTGCCATCAGTTGTCGCCACTGTGCCCATCAATCGCCACCAGTTTTCCCCCTCAAAAACAGACATCCTCTCTCCACGCTCCTTCAATGTCTTCTCCTGAGTCCCGCCCACGATGTTGCTTCAGCAAATCAGTTTACCAGTAACCAGACCCGGTGAACCTGATTGGCTGAGCATGTGTGTCCCCTGGTTAACTATTTGGAAGCCGATTAGAGCCAACAGGCTGTAATCGGAAATCCTATCAGAGCCGCTGGCTCTGATAGACACTTCCAAAAACCAACAAACTGCTGTTATTCAGATGACCAGGGGGGCCGGCCATTTGAATAGTGGCCGGCGCCGGCGACAATACATAAATTCATGCAATGCATGAATCTATGTATTGTAGACTTGAGTGACGACACAGGGAAGAGAGGGGGCGGCGCTCTTGTGCCCACTATGGGCGCACCGCCGCTGACCACTTCCCAACCAGGCCAATTCTGACACTGCTCACCTACATGTTAAATTCTATATTTTTTTTTGCTAGAAATTACTTAGAACCCCCACATATATATATATATTTTTTTTTTTTTAGAATAAAATAATGGGCGTTTTTTATGTCATAGCAAACAAATTTTTGGGGGGGAAAAATACCCTTTAATTAATTTTATTGCATACAATCACAATATAAATACATTTTTAGGGGTATTTTTTTTTTTAAATTTGGGGTGGAGTTCCCCTTAAAATCCATATCAGACCTGAAGGGATTCTAAGCATTGAAAACAAGCGCTACTTTACAGGCATACTATACACCCCCCCCCCCCCCCCTAGGTACGAAATGTAAAGGAATATTTCACTTTCATTGTTTCACTTAAAGGAATTATTAAAATCACTGCTGCCAAAAAAACTGCAGTATTTAAAACTTTTTTTTGCATTGATACATGTCCCCTGGGGCAGGACCCGGGTCCCCAAACACTTTTTATTACAATAACTTGCATATTAGCCTTTAAAATGAGCACTTTAGATTTCAAACGTTGGAGTTCTAAAGTTCACACGAACTTGCCGCGAACACCCCAAATAGTTCGCTGTTCGGCGAACAGGCAATGTTCGAGTCCAACATGAGTTCTACTCCAACTCGAAGCTCATCCCTAGTCTTGAGTCTGATGAAGGCCACAGAGCAAAAGTAGGAGACACTGGACCTCCCCAATGGGGCACAGTCAACAAGAAAAAGACTTGACCAACATTGTAACCATTTTATCCTTTATGCAAAACCAAAATTCTGGCTACTTCTGTGCCTCAGACGCCTCATTGGGTCCACACAAGCCCATGGCTAGGTATATAGCATGGCTAGGTATATAGCAGATAGGGATCTTGCTTTCTCTATCCCTATGCTATTTCCATTGCTGCACATTGTCACAGGAGGGGGAAACATAGGAGCGTGACAACCTCTCCACCTGAGCAAACTTCCAACCCTTCCTTCGGGGCTGTAGTGACCCAGATATTAAATGATTATACGTCCTAGCATGTTGGCTCGGCCGACCATGGCCGCCTTTATTATCTACTTGGCCAATGAGAACAACCTGCCTTGTATATGGAAGCATCTGAGAACAAATGACTCATTGTAACCTACCTGGTGGCATCTCCTATCTTATTCTTTATAAGCTCGTAGATTTTCAAACCAAAATGTACCTTTTAAGAATGTTCATCTGATTTTCTGATCGTTAGTGGGGTGAAATTAATGTTCGTTTTCGACGGCAGTGATAGAAAATGTTTCTCCTTAATGAATACATTTCTAACATTGTATGCAGTGGCGGTGCGTCCATAAAGGGCTCAGGAGTGTCGTCCCCCCTTTACTGGCACCGCTCTATCACCATCGATAGATTCATGCATTGCTTTTTTTCCATTTTTTTCCCCAAAGTCTTTGCTTTTAGAAAATATATAATGTTTGGGGGTTTTAACTAATCTTCAGGCCTCAAATGATCATATTAACCCCTTGCCGACCGCTTCACAAACATATATACGTCGGCAGAATGGCTCCTGTGACAGGACACTGATTTACTGCTCCCTATCATCTGGAGCAGTGATCAATGTCATGTCACATGTAGCCCAGCCCCAAAACAGTTAGAATCACTCCCTAGCAGGGGCGGACTGACAACTCATGGGGCCCCCTGGCAATAGAAGATTATGGGGGCCCCGGGCTTACTGATGGCCACCACGCCAGGAGGCGGGACAGCTAAAATCTCAGGATTTTCACATCAAAAGCATGTCAGTTTCAGACATTTCAGGGACAGATGTAAAAAAACACAGATTTTTACATACTGTCCCTGGTTTTACTGAGCCTGGCAACCCTGATGGGGCCCCCTAGTGGCGTGGGGCCCTCGGGCAGTGCCCGAGTGACTTAATGGTCAGTCCACCCCTGCTCCCTAGGACACACTTAATCCCTTCACCGCCCCCTAGTGGTTAACTTCTTTCCTGCCAGTGTCATTTACACAGTAACCAGTGCATTTTTATAGCACTGATCGCTGTATAATGGTCCAAAAATAGCTTTAAAAGTGTCCGATGTGTCCGCCATAATGTCGCAGTCACAATAAAAATCGCCGCCATTACTAATAAAAAATAATAATAATAAAAATGCCATAAAACTATCCTCTATTTTGTAGAAGCAATAACCTTTGCGCAAACGAATCAATAAACGCTTATTGCGTTTTTTTTTTTACCAAAAATATGTAGAAGAAAATATATCGGCCTAAAATGAGAAAGAAATTACAGCGGAACCTCGGATTACGAGCATAATCTGTTCCAGGAGAATGCTCGTAATCCAAAGTACTCGCGAGCTCCCCCACCAAAGTCAATGCAAGCCAAAATAATTTGTTCCGCATTGACTTCAATGGCATGCAATACCGCATGCGGCCAGAGGCAGGGGGCACCGGAGAGCCCCAGAAAAGGCCCTAAAGGCCCAAGGACAGTTTGGCTGATTTTCCGAGGTTTGCCTTTCCGGCCATTTCCGAAGCTCTCCAGCATTTCCGACCGGCGCAGAGGTCCCCAGGGCCCCAGATGGCTGCACCCTTTTTTTTATATATATTTTTTATTTATTTATTTGTAAGGGGCCCAGAGGTCCTCAGGGCAACCCCCCCCCCCAATTTGTGGCCCCCTCCACTTAATTCTCAATTTGAGGCGGCAGCACCCCCCCCCCCCCCCTTCGGTTCTCTGCTCCAGGGGGCCCATGCCTGAAGCTATGTAAGGGGCCCCATAATTCTTGATGGCGGCCCTGTCCGGCAGCGTCCGGCTCCGACGCCTCCCCCCACCTCAGGCCAAAAGCGGTACAGCACACCGTTTTGGTCTAAATCCTGCTCGTTTTGAGAGACAACACTCGCAATCCCGAGTTAGAGTCGGTTCACACTGGGGCGACACGACTTCCAGCGCGACTTTCAGAGGCGACTCAGACACGACTTGAGCATGAACCACAGGACGATCTGGGGAGATTTACAACACGACTTGAAGTCATCTCCAAGACAGGAGACATTCCAGTGGCCAATAAAACAACAATCAGCTCTGGGAGAGGGAGGGGGAGGGAGAGGTTTGCCGAAGAAATGTATGTTATCTTATCTAGAAAGTAGCTAGTGATCAGACTTCTGAGGCGACAAGTCGGATTGAAGTCGTACAGGAACCTTTTCTGAAGTCGGAGCGACATGAGTAGTGTGTAATAACACCGCTCCCATTCACTAACATTGTTTTTCTCTACAGCGCGACTTGGGACGACTCAAGTTGGATCCCAGTGTGAACCGACTCTTAGGATTTTTAGAAACACAGCGCTCGTATTGCGAAACGCTCGTTAACCACGTTAGTCGCAATCAGAGGTTCCACTGTAGTTTTTTATACATTTTTTAAAAATATTTATCATAGCAAAAAGTAAAAAATATTGCTATTTTTTTCAAAATTGTCGCTCTTTTTTTGTTTATAGCGCAAAAAAATAAAAACCGCAGAGGTGATCAAATACCACCAAAAGAAAGCTCCATTTGTGGGAAAAGGACGTCAATTTTGTTTGGGAGCCACGTCGCACGACCGCAAAATTGTCAGTTAAAGCGACGCAGTGCCGAATCGCAAAAAGTGCTCTGGTCAGGAGGGGGGCTGAAATGATTATGTAAAGAAAAAAAAAGAAAAAATTCTCTTATTGAGTCAATAAATTGAATACAATTTAAAACTGCTGTTCAATGACATCTGAATGTACTGAGAATTAGTGTTGAGCGGAATACGCCATATTCGATTTCGCGATATTGCGCGAATATATAGAAGAATATTCGCGAATATTCGCTAATATCGAATATTCGTGATATTTTATCCAACAAAATTTTGCGAAAATGATTGCGAAATTCTCATAAACGGAGATCATTTCCTGTATTACTAAACTAATATGCACTAAACACTAACTCTACACTAACTCTACTTAAAAGAAAGGAGAATAAGGGGGCAAAAGAAGGGCGGAGAAGATAATCGCGCAATATTCCTTTTGCCGAATATTCGAGTTATTCTGATTGGCTCTGATGCAAAAGAAGGGCGGAAAAGATAATCGCGCAATATTCCGTTTGCCGAATATTCGAGTTATTCTGATTGGCTCTGATGTAAAAGAAGGGCGCATCAGAGCCAATCAGAATAACTCGAATATTCGGCAAAAGGAATATTGCGCGATTATCTTCTCCGCCCTTCTTTTGCATCAGAGCCAATCAGAATAACTCGAATATTCGGCAAAAGGAATATCGCGCAATATTCCTTTGCCGAATATTCAAGTTATTCTGATTGGCTCTGATGCAAAAGAAGGGCCGAGTAGCTGATGCGATTCTTTTATGTTGCCGAAAATTCGCAATGCGAATTTTCGGCAACATAAAAGAATCGCATCAGCTACTCGGCCCAGAGTCTCTCTCTAATCATACCAGCAATGCTTTTAGACGTCGATGGAGATCACTAGGATGTGATCTGTTTTGCAAATAAATTTGAAAAAATACAAATATTCGCCGCAATATTCGAGTTATTCGCGAATACTCGAATATGCAATATTCGTAGCGAATATACGCAATGTGAATATTCGTGAGCAACACTACTGAGAATATTTGTACACATTCTTGTACAATTTGTTGTGTGAATTCTACTAGTGTATACTCAGCACTGGAGAGATCAACTGATACAAAAAGCACATCCAATATAAAAGAACAGTAAAAAAAATTATATGGGCTTTCCTATCCCATCAGATGGATACAAAGATGGATACAAAGATGGATACAAAGATGGATACAAAGCCTTCAAAGACGTTAAAGTAACTGGCAACATTGTATCTAATGGTTTAATGTAATCCCGTTACTTGCCCATAAACTCCGACCCGCGCCATTCATCGGGGTGGTGATGGAATTGTTACCTCTTCTTAGAGATTGTAAAGATTTTTTAGAAGCCATCATCCCGTCTTTTCCCATACAAGTCATAACTGGCAGTGACTACAGCAGCTGCTGTTTTAATGGCCCTCTCCGATCGTACAAAATGACGCTCTCTCTCGAGAATATTGCATGCAAATATCACAAAAACAGCGGTGGGGGATATCCGAGGCTCATTGGGTAGAACCGACAAATTTATCACTTTTCGCGAAAGATGATCTCAATCCAATCACTACAATTTCAGATTTTTATTACAGCGATGTCCAGGGCCGTCTTCATAGCATCATGGGCATCAGTGATGCTTGGGGGCCCCTACAATGATGACAGTGCAGGTAAACAGACATCAAGTAGGTAGGAGGCAGACTGCCTCCCCTGTGTATCTATCACTCTCAGTGCCATCATGGGGCCCCCAATTTAAGGGCTCAAGGACCAGCTGCTTTGGGGAAAGTGCAGGGGCCCCCTAGGGTGGCCACATTTCCAAACTACCATTCAGGGACACCCCCCCTTCCCAAAAATCAGCTTGTGCTGTAACGAATCACAGCACAGTGATTGGACACAAGAGGCGGGATTTATGATTTCTCCAATCACAAGCAGGGGGTGGGGATTGTGCTCTTCCAGGCATTCCCGGCCAGGACAAGTAATGTCAGTGAGTAAAGCGGTGATATGGTGGCCTTTTTTGGGGGCATCAGATTGGCCCGGGGGGTGGCTGTGTCCGTTTTATTCCGGGACACTGTATTGTCCTGCAATGAATGTGCCCGGGACAGACCTGCAAAATGCGGGACTGTCCCGGGCAATCCGGCACACGTGGTCACCCTAGGGCCCCCCCATGCCCCCCGTGCCCAGGTGTGCCCTCTCATTAGGACAGCCCTGGCGATGTCATTTCATAAAGTTGTAACAGTATTTGAAGTCTGCCTCCCCTTTGCATCTATCACTCTCAGTGCCATCATGGGGGCCCCCAATTTCAGGGCTCAAGGACCAGCTGCTTTGGGGAAATTGCAGGCCCCCCCCATGCAGCTGGGGCCCTTGGGCAGTGCCCAGGTGTGCCCTCCAATTAAGACAGCCCTGGCAATGTCATTTCATAAAGTTGTATTCCCAGTGCCGATCCTGACCTCCCTGGGGCCCTAAGGAAAAATGACATGTCACATCATTAAAGATTAAAGTTGAGAAGCGGGGGGGGGGGGGGTGTTCTGCTGTCGAAAAGGATATCTTACATTGAAGTGCGAAGCGGGGAGTGCTGACTTCTTACCTCTTCTCCCATGCAGCCAGCGAGTTGAGAAGTGGGGTGAGGGGCCGGAAATGACTTCTCACCAGGTGGGGCCTCTAGTAATTTGGGAAGGCCCTCCGCAGCTTTGCAGGGGCCCTAAGCGGCTTGCATAGTGAGCCTATAGGTCCGGATCGGCCCAAGTCTGCGGCTTTCATTATAATAAGCCCTGGTGATCCTGCCATGAAAGTCCTTGTTTAGGCACTTCCTGTTATAGGGTGGCAACGTTCTGAATGTACTGTATGTAATTGCAAGGGGTGCTAGGGTGTGCTGGAGGCAGCAACGTCCATTAGGGACCCCCCTATCCATGCATCCGGCCCCCTGTTCTAAATGCAGGGTGCCGGACGCATGGATTCCAATGGTGGAGGGGTGTTTTTTTAAGCATGTGATTAGAGCCTGAGGCTCTAATAGGCTTCATAAAAGCGTGGGATCGGGGCACAGTGCTCTGCGCCCAGAGCCCACCCTTTTTTGAAGCCTATTAGAGCCTCTGGCTCTAATTACGTGCTTAAAAAAAAAAACACCCCCCACCAGTTGTGTGGCAATGGCGAATGAATATTCAATATCGCCACACTGATCCTCCTCCCAGCCCTCAGGAAGTGGGTCTTGAGACCCGAACACTCGATTGGCTGAAAGGACATCCGATCCAATTGGATGCTTAGGAGGAGGAGGGAGGTGCCGCATGGCGGATGCCACTGTGTTGCAGAATAGGAGGGGAGGACACAGCAGGGTTGCCAACCGCCAGTAAATTTACTGAGAGTTTGTAAAAATCTCTGTTTTTTTTTACAAATGCCAGTAAATTTCAGGGGGGGGGGGGGTAATTTCATGCTGTGTTGACTTTTAAAGTGTAAATCAAGTAAAATACTTTGTTATGGGTATTGTTAGTGTTTCCATATCATGTTTATACTGGTCAAATATTCACTGTGTTAGTTTTCAATAGGAGTTCTGTAATTTCTCAGGTCGTCAGTAAAAAATGTGCTCCGCCAGTAAATTTTCCACGTTTTGTCAGTAAAAAATGCTGCGGGAGGTTGGCAACCCTGGGACACAGGAGCCGCTGCCCGCCACACGTTGAAGCCCACAACCCATCCGTAGGAGCCCACAGCCTGCCCCCCCCCGCAACCTAGATGGGGTAAGTGCCAGGGGTGGGGTGTGCCACAGACCGACCAACTGGGATAGGGGGGTTGGTAGTTTGCCGCTCTCCCTCCCCAAAAAAAAAAACACCAGCCGCCACTGGCTGGAGGGTCTATTCAGAGGCGGCTCTAGGCTTTGTGAGGCCTTAAGCAAAACTTAGACACCATGCCCATAATGGGTAAAATTCAAGCAAATAAAAATAGCTTCAGAAAGTTGCACGGATCTAGCACACAGTGATTGAGCAGAGACAAATTAGGCCCCTGTCAGTGCAGTGCAAATTAGGCGAGGCCCCTGTCAGTGCAAGGCCTCAGGCGACCGCCTAATTTGCCTAATTAAAGAGCGGCCTCTGGGTCTATTAATGCTGGCTGCTGGGGGATCTGTTTTTGCATAGTGGTTTATTGTTTCTGGTTTTCTGTGTGTGTGTTTGTGGGGGGTCGGGTGCTTATGTTGCTGGGGTGGTCAATTGTTGCTGGAAGGGATCTGCTTTTGAGATGGCTGCCTGTTAATACTGGCTGCTGGGAAATCTATTGTTGCTGGAGGGGTTCTGTTTTTGCATAGTGGATTATTGTTGCTGGGGAAGTCTATTGTCGCTAGTTTGCTGGGGGGGGGGGGGGTTGGGGTTGTTGCTGGGGTGGTCAATTGTTGCTGAAAGGGATCTGCTTTTGAGATAGGGGTCTAGCTCCTGGCTGCAGGGGATTTATTTTACTGCTTTTCTTGTTATCATTAACAAATGACTTAGCAACCTAAAATTATACCCGGTTCTGTATTCTCTAAAAGGGACAGTACTGAGAGGTTGGGAGGGGAATCAGTGCTCAGAGGTGGGTAGGGGGTGGAGACAAGAATTGAGTCACAAAGTTTCTGCCTATTACAACTTCAGCTTTAACCACTTAAGGACCGCCTCCTGCATATTTACGTCGGCAGAATGGCACAGCTGGGCACAGGCACGTACAGGTATGTCCTCTTTAAGTGCCCACCTGTGGGTCACGCGTCCGAAGCTCCATGTCCGTGGCCGCGGGACCCGCGGATCTGATCGCCGCCGGTGTCCCGCGATCGATCACCGGAGCTGAAGAACGGGTAAGGAGGTGAGTGTATACACACCTTCCCTGTTCTTCACAGTGGCAGGGTCAGTGATCGTCTGTTCCCTGATATAGGGGAAGGCGATCACTGACATCACACGTTCAGCCCCGCCCCCCTACAGTTAGAAATACATATGAGGTCACACATAAACCCTACAGCGCCCCCTAGTGGTTAACTCCTAAACAGCAATTGTCATTTTCACAGTAATTGTTATAGCATTTTTTTGAAAATGACAATGGTCCCAAAAATGTGTCTGATGTGTCCGATGTGTCCGCCATAATGTTGCAGTCACAAAAAAAAATCGCTGATCACCACCATTAGTAGTAAAAATATATATATATATATATATTATTACATAAAAAATATAATAAAAATGCCTTAAAACTATCCCCTATTTTGTAGATGCTATAAATTTTGCGCAAACAAATCAATAAACGTTTATTGTGATTTTTTTTACCAAAAGTACGTAGAAGAATACGTATCGGCCTAAACTGAGGGAAAAAAAAGTTTTTTTTATATATATATATATATTTTTGGGGGATATTTATTATAGCAAAAAGTTAAAAATATTGATTTTATTTTTTTAAATTGTCGCTCTATTTTTGTTTATAGCGCAAAAAATAAAAACCGCAGAGGCGATCAAATACCACCAAAGGAAAGCTCTATTTGTGGGGAAAAAAAAGGACGCCAATTTTGTTTGGGAGCCACGTCGCACAACCGTGCAATTGTCAGTTAAAGCTACGCAGTGCCGAATCGCAAAAAGGGGCCAGGTCCTTTACCTACAAAATGGTCCGGGTCTTAAGTGGTTAATAGCCAATACAAGAGGATGTGAATTCATTCACGAATCTTTAGTGGGCTGAATGGATTCTATATAGCAGCTTTTTGCCAGAGATGGGCCGGAGTTGCCCTTTAAATATCTTAACGCTACAATGTTGCATTTTGATAACGAATGAGCGGGATCTGTGGGGACAACATGGCTTCCGCTCCATCAGGTGAATTAGGCACTAGACACAAACACGGCTCCTGTGCCATGTCCAATTACCAATAATTGAATGCAAGGTGCGGATGTGCATTGTGTGCTGTCACTCTCTTTAGTCCGGCCAGGTTGGGTTCACGTTCCGCGGATTGTTTCCTGGTGATACGCGGGAATTCCCAGTAGGTCCTCCAAACCCATCATACTCTCCCTGGCGTATTATCTTGCTGGATAAATACAATGGAGGTGGAGGGGGGAACATTACACATCCAGGCTTGTGTTCGATTCCCCCGACAAGGAGAGCAGTCACATTACAGGCGCTCGCACAAAATGGAGTCTTGCTTCGCGCTGCCAATCAGAATTCAACTGCTGTTGATCGTTCACTAAACAACCTTCTTCCCTTCAGTAGATTACAAAGTCCAATAATCATTTCCTTTTTTTCTGATGGTCTTAGTCCCAAGACTAAAGCTGGCCATGCACTGGTAGACTTCCAACAGACAACTGTAAACACAAACAGGAGGGTGCAAACGCCAAGGGGCATTGTCAAACAAACTTTATTTAAAGTACACGTGCCAAAATGCTGACAAGTGCAATTTGAACCAAGGGTATCTAATCACATAATCTTGATCCAAGGGCCACGTCACACACTGCCCTTAGATCAGTCTCCCTATCACAGCCCCCCCCCCCCCTTACATCAGGGTCCCCATGCCAGACCCCCCTTCCATCTGGGTCCTTGTCAGAGCACCCCTTACATCAGAATCCCCATCCCAGACCCCCATTACATCTGGGTCCTCATCAGAGCCCCCCCTTTATCAGGGTCCTGATCAGAGCCCGCCTTACATTAGGATCCCCATCACAGCTCCCCCCCCTATACATCAAGGTCCTCATCATAGCGCCCCTTACATCAGGTTCCCCATTACAGCCCCCCCCCTAAATCAAGGTCCTCATTACAGCCCCCCTTACATCAAGGTCCCCATCACAGCCCCTCCCTTACATGAGGGTCCCCATCACAGCCCTACTTACATTAGGTTCCCCATCAGAATCCCCCTTACATCAAAGGTCCCCTTACATCAGAGTACCCATTTGAGTTGTTTGACTATTGCACTGTGGATGTTTCATGACATTAGATACTCTAATGCTTTTAATCCTACAGACCATTTGTCTTTTGTCCCCTTCTTGGCCACAGCTGGCATAGCACAGGTCCTCTTTAAGGGTAGATGTCCAATCCAGCCGGCCCAGTACAGGTCGACATTGGTTTTACTTTGGATGGGTTGTGGACCAGTTAGAATCTCATGACCGGCACAGGAATTAAAGGCAATCTCCTTAATGGGGATCCAGATAGCAGATACCTTCTGGTCATTGCTCACTCTATCCATGACCAAAATGAAATATATATTCGTCTGTAGCTGTACCTAATGACATTATCATTTGTCAATCAGTTTTGTTACAATCAAAGATATATTCTAAGATCAATGAATCAATGAAGTGCTATTAAAGGGAACCATAGAAACAGCTGACTTGACTTGAGTTGACGCTCAAGCTAACAATCTGCTGCTCCTCCCCCACCTGGCTCTCCCCCCTCCCCGTATATAATGTGGGGTCTGAATTACTTCCACTAATTATCCTATAGCACACACTATCACTATCACTCTGTAGCAGCCATTCTCAACCTTTCTATTATGAAGGAACCCTTGAAATCAGTTTCAGGTCTCAGGAAAAACCTACTAATAATTACCATCTACAGCTCATGGCACCATGGTGAGAACCGTAAGCCCGTTATGCCGCGTACACACGGTAGTTTTTTGCGATGAAAAAAAACGTTGTTTTTTAAAACGTCATTTAAATTGATCGTGTGTGGGCAAAACGTCGTTTTTTGTCTTAAAACAAACGACCCAAAAAAAATTCCAACATGCTTGAATTTTTTGTGTCGTTTTTCAAAACGTCGTTTTTTGTTTCACAAAAAGTCACCGTGTGTAGCAAAAACGTCGTTTAAAACGACGTTTTTCAACCCGCGCATGCCCAGAAGCTAGTTATAAAGCGAGCTTCAATGGAAAAGAGTGGTGAACGTAACCTCGCTTTTTGTTAAAAAAAAACGATGGTGTGTATGCAACATCGTCTTTGAAAAGTGACGTTTCAAAAACGTCGTTTTTTACTTCACAGAAAACGTTTTTTTTTTTTCATCACAAAAAATGATCGTGTGTACGCGACATTAGGCTCTGTGCCCCCCTTACATCAGTGGTCAGTGAAATTCTCCCTTATATAAATAGCCTGTGGGGATAGGCTACCCTAGACTGGTAGTCAGTGGAAGAACGGTCCCTTTAAATTGGTGGTCAGTGGGAAGAATGTTCCTTACATTGGTGATCAGTGAAAAGAATGTCCCTTACATTGGTGATCAGTGAGAAGAATGTTCCTTACATCAGTGATCAGTGAGAAGAATGTCCCTTACATTGGTGATCAGTGGGAAGAATGTCCCTTACATTGGTGATCAGTGAGAAGAATGTTCCTTACATTGGTGATCAGTGGGAAGAATGTTCCTTACATTGGTGATCAGTGAGAAGAATGCTCCTTACATTGGTGATCAGTGAGAAGAATGTCCCTTACATTGGTGATCAGTGAGAAGAATGTCCCTTACATTGGTGATCAGTGGGAAGAATGTTCCTTACATTGGTGATCAGTGGGAAGAATGTTCCTTACATTGGTGATCAGTGGGAAGAATGTCCCTTACATTGGTGATCAGTGGGAAGAATGTCCCTTACATTGGTGATCAGTGGTAAGAATGTCCCTTACATTGGTGATCAGTGAGAAGAATGTCCCTTACATTGGTGGTCAGTGAGAAGAATGTCCTTACATTGGTGATCAGTGGGAAGAATGTCCCTTACATTGGTGATCAGTGGGAAGAATGTCCCTTACATTGGTGATCAGTGAGAAGAATGTCCCTTACATTGGTGATCAGTGAGAAGAATGTCCCTTACATTGGTGATCAGAGGGAAGAATGTCCCTTACATTGGTGATCAGTGGGAAGAATGTCCCTTACATTGGTGATCAGTGGGAAGAATGTTCCTTACATTGGGGATCAGTGGGAAGAATGTCCCTTACATTGGTGATCAGTGAGAAGAATGTCCCTTACATTGGTGATCAGTGAGAAGAATGTCCCTTACATTGGTGATCAGTGGGAAGAATGTTCCTTACATTGGTGATCAGTGAGAAGAATGTCCCTTACATTGGTGATCAGTGAGAAGAATGTCCCTTACATTGGTGATCAGTGAGAAGAATGTCCCTTACATTGGTGATCAGTGGGAAGAATGTTCCTTACATTGGTGATCAGTGGGAAGAATGTCCCTTACATTGGTGATCAGTGGGAAGAACGTCCCTTACATTGGTGATCAGTGGGAAGAATGTCCCTTACATTGGTGGTCAGTGAGAAGAATGTCCCTTACATTGGTGATCAGTGGGAAGAATGTTCCTTACATTGGTGATCAGTGGGAAGAATGTCCCTTACATTGGTGATCAGTGGGAAGAATGTTCCTTACATTGGTGATCAGTGGGAAGAACGTCCCTTACATTGGTGAACACAGGATCAATGTCTTCCATACTGACAGAAAGGCGATCTGCCTTGCTTACATAGCCCGACCACTGTTCTGCCTATGTACATAATGATCAACCGGTACCGGTTGGAGTCTGCTGGAGCCGATGATTGACTACCATACCCAGAAATGCAGGATCACTGCTGCCCCTGTTCAAATCAAATCCAGGGACAAAACCGGGGACAGACTTGGTCTGGGGACAGTGTCCTCAATCCAGGGACTGTCCCCAGAAACCGGGGACATCTGGTCACCCTAGTTTAGCTGTCACATCCCGTTGTTTAGGCCCAAATCAGGTTTCAGGAGCTGACGCAGGTCCATGGAATCCCTTTCTGGCTCCTAGGGACAGTTCTGGGCCAATCAAAAGTAACATAGAGATGTCATATTGGGGGAGGGGGAGGAGTGACATGCTGGTCGCTAAATGGAGCAGCTTAGAAGCAAGGAAAGGTGAGCACATGGTGGGTTCCTTTAAGGTAAGACTCTCCTGTGTGAGAGACCTCAGATGGAAGCTGCACTCCCGGAGCTCAGCCTGACTGTCAATTTGCATCACCAAAGTCATAGAATGCCAATTTCGACCTGAAGCTTCTCACGCAAGTATTTTGTTTTTTTCTTGTCGGCTCCCTTTTGCAAGGAGGAATCAAAATGAGCCACCTTTTCTTCTCCCTCTGCCACTTTGTTGAATTATTCACCGCTCCTCTTGTGGTTGTATGAATATCGCCTTCAGAAAAACCCCTACAGCTCAATAAAATTTACATTTTTTCAGTCTGCCTTCCTCCACGGCTCTCTGTGAACCTTCGACGGCACGAAATATCCATGACAAGATATTATGGGAGAGCCGGGGCATGAGAAGAGCTTATTTCTCACGGCGATTGGGGTTGGGAGGCTGCACCTGCAAAAGACGCCTGTACGCCGATTAGGAACCTCAGTCCACATTCCACACTTCTTAAAAAAAAATAAAAATGGGTCTTGGATATTGGACAGAAAGATCCCCAAGGGCCTGCCTCTTCAAATTGTCTATTTATGTGAAACAAGAGCAGCTGAGAGAGGGGATGACAATTCCAGAATGAGCATGAGAGCTGGTACATATGAGCCTCATAGACAGTGGGGGGGGGGGGGGGTGAAGTCCTCCACAAGACACTTCTACCTGAATATAAACATGGATGGACGGATGGAAAAAAAGGAAGAAAGGAGGGATGGAAGGATGAATGAGTGGATGGAAGGCAGGAAGAAAGTTTGGATGAATGTGGATGAATGGATTGATGGAAGGAAGGATGGACGGGTTGATGGATGGATAGAAGGAAGGAAGGATGAAGAGCTGAGAGACGGGATGCCAATTCCAGAATGAGCATGGAATCTGGTACATATGAGCCTCATAGACAGTGGGGGGAGGGATGGAGTCCGCCACAATTATCTACTACCTGAATATAAGGAAGGAAGGAAGGAAGGAAGGAAGGAAGGAAGGAAGGAAGGAAGGAAGGAAGGAAGGAAGGAAGGAAGGAAGGAAGGAAGGAAGGAAGGAAGGAACGAACCACTGGCATCAAGCATAACATGCTTTACTACCAGTCTATCTAAATACAAGTCACCAAAGAACTTCTGTTAAAAAAAAAAATGTGGGTGCCCCACAATCAACTACTGCCTGAATACAAACACATATTCATGGAAGATAGATAGATAGATAGATAGATAGATAGATAGATAGATAGATAGATAGATAGATAGATAGATAGATAGATAGATAGATAGATAGATAGATAGATAGATAGATAGATAATTATGAATGGGTGGTTGCAGAGCTTTTTTTCTCAGAAAATAGGTGCAGGAACTCAACCACGACCCATTCAGATTTCACAAACAGTAGAAGGGTCTTAAAGGGGCATTAAAGCGGATCTCCACCCTAAAGTGAAGATCCGCTGATCGGAACCCTCCCCCCCTCCGGCGTCACATTTGACACCTTTCAGGGGGGAGGGGGGTGCAGATACCTGTCTAAAGACAGGTATCTGCACCCACTTCCGGCCCGCAGTCTCGGGCAAAAGACGGGCTTTTCCCGTTGTGTGCTGGGAACTCTCGGCTCCCAGCACACAGCGGGAGCCAATCGCCGGGCGCAGCGCGACTCGCGCATGCGCCGTAAGGAACCGGGCAGTGAAGCCGCAGCGCTTCACTTCCTGGTTCCCTCACCGTGGATGGAGGGGGGAGCAGCAGGGTGACGAGCGATCGCTCATCCTCTGCTGCGGACGCCGCTGGACTCCAGGACAGGTAAGTGTCCTAATATTAAAAGTCAGCAGCTGCAGTATTTGTTGCTGCTGGCTTTTAATATTTTTTTGGGGTGAACCATCCGCTTTAAATACCAGAATCGCATTACATACAGTGTTCAGGGGGTTACAAAGCAGTCACTTGTAAACACAGAAACCAGACTTCTGTGTTCACAAGTGATTGTGGTGAGCGGGCACCAAAGGGTCTGAGCCAAAGGTGGTGGAACTGAGTTCCACCAAGTTCCCCCAGAAAAAAAGCCCTGGGTGGTTGGTTGGTTAGTTAGATGGATAGTCAAAGCTCTCTCGTGCATCATAATATACAACTGGCATCAAGCAGAAAACCCTTCACTTCCACTCTTAATACAAGCCTCCTACAAAGCGGTGGACAAATTCCCCATAGGGCTCCTGCCCACATTTTTGGGCCCACCACACTCAACTATTGTCCACGTAAAAACATTTATTCCTGTGGACAGACAGATGCTTACAAAATCAATCTTTGTGAACATATTATACAATCGAAGGCAAACACACCCTTTGCTTCCAGTCCGAATGGCATCAAAAAAAAAAAAAAAAGAAGGTAGATCCGTCCTACATATCTCACGCTGGCCTGACCCACATCTAGTATTAATGGGCACAAGTGCCACGCACGCCCTTGCTGATACACGCTCTCCAAAATGCGCTCAAGGAGGTATTTTAAAATTTTGACCAACCCTTCTATTTGTGTCAAACACATGGCTTGTTACAAAGTTTAAAAAAAAAAATCCATCTTTCTGCACACATATCGAAGGATTACTCTGTGCCTGTGTTTCCCCACATCTCCTGCTGCGACCAAATGCAACACTAAAATAAAATAATCAACCATATCGGTGGAGGAGAATGAAAGGAATGGATATTGCTCATCCCAGAGTGGCTCCTCTACTGCCGTATTGGTTCATGGTCTTTGCTGTGGCTCCAAAGACCCATTTAATAGGGTTGTTTGAAAAACACGCCATCTCTGGCAATAAAACAATATTCAGACGAGGGCTAAAGTTTACGACCAATGGAACCCAACACAACAGGAAAAATAAATAAACGCTTTCAAGACCAAGCTCTTGTCTTTTTGCTGCAGCCAAGGCACTACAAGCCCCAGTGTTGGCTCACTGGGGCTTGCAGTTGGCATATCAGAGATTGTAGTTGGCATATCAAGGCTTGCAGTTGGCATACCGGAGATTGTAGTTGGCATATCTGGTCTTGCAGTTGCAATACCGGAGACTGTAGTTGGAATATCAAGGCTTGCAATTGCAATACTGGAGATTGTAGTTGGAATATCAAGGCTTGCAGTTGGCATACCGGAGATTGTAGTTAGCATATCGGGGCTTGCAATTGGCATACAGGAGATTGTAGATGGCATAGCGAGGCTTAGGGTTGCTCATCATCTTCATGAAGATGAGCCTAAGAGTAAAACATATACTTCGAAAGAGCAGGAGCTTGGCAGCGTACGATAAAAATATGTGGGGGAGAATGAAAGGGAATGGATATTGCTCATCCCAGAGTGGCTCATCTACTGCCGTATTGGCTCATGGTCTTTGCTGTGACTCCAAAGACCTGTTTAATAGGGTTGTTTTAATAACACGCCACCTCTGGCAATAAAACATCATTTAGATGAGGGCTAAAGTTTACGACCAATGGAATCCAACACAACAGGAAAAATAAATAGACGCTTTCAAGACCAAGCTCCAGTCTTTTGCTGAAGCCAAGACTGGGGCTTGCAGTTGGCATACCGGAGATTGTAGTTGGCGTACCGGGCTTGCAGTTGCAATACCGGAGACTGTAGTTGGAATATCAAGGCTTGCAGTTGCATTACCGGAGATTGTAGTTGGCATATCAGGGCTTGCAATTGGCATACTGGAGATTGTGGTTGGCGTACCGGGGCTTGCAGTTGCAATACCGGAGATTGTAGTTGGCATACCGAGCTTGCATTTTCAATACCGGAGATTGTAGTTGGCATACCGAGCTTGCATTTTCAATACCGGAGATTGTAGTTGGCATACCGAGCTTGCATTCTCAATACCGGAGATTGTAGTTGGCATACTAGGGTTTGCAATTGGCATACCGGAGATTGTAGTTGGCATACCGGGGGCTTAGGATTGCTCATCATCTTCATGAAGATGAGCCTAAGATTAAAACAAATATTTAGCAAGAGCAGGAGCTTGCGATAAAATTAGAAAGGCAATGGAAAGCTCACAAAATTCTGGTGTTGAAGAGTAAGCCAACACAAGCCAATCTCAAGACTCTTTAAAAAAAAGAGAGCAATGGAATAACCCCCCCCCCCCCCCCCAAAGAAAAGAGGATCTCTTTACGAAGGCTTGCTCTCTGGAGCTTGTTCTGTAGTGACAGGAGGAACAGGGAGAAAAAATTGCAAATCACAACCATTTTTTCCTTGACATGTGCTTGCCGATGTGAGCCTTTGCAGTTCCATCTGGCTTAAGACAAGGTTTTTTTTTTTTTTTTTGAAAGCTACTTCACCTCTCTCCCGGCTTTTATACATTTTCTAATACAATATTACCCGTGGTACATACATCAACCGTAGCCAAGAAGACAGCAATTAGATGAAAGATCTAGGCTTGGCGATAGCCGCGCACAAATCCATCTCCTCCATGCAAACCTATTCGGAGGACAGTCTACTTAATTACGCGCTGTCACCGGGATAAAAAAAAAAAAGGTGCTCTGGGATTTTTTTTTTTTTTTCGAAAGCACGGTTCTGCAGCGTGGAAAAAAGGAGGTTAAGCTGCCTCCTCTTTCGTCTTCTATTCTCCGTGATCCGGTACCTGTAGCTAAACCTAAGAACCTTTACGAACCTCCACCCTATATAAATATTCATTCTTTTAATAACGGTTGGCTCCAAGTTAGCTTTTAATACTGGCACAAGTAATGGATTTTTTCCCCCCCTCAGCACCAGGGAGACTCCCTTTGCTCTTCAAAAAAAAAAATATATATATATACAGTATTTCTATGGAAGTCACCAATGCAATGTAGCAAAGAACATTTTTTAATGAATACATAGGAAGCCAATAAAAGGCACCAGGAGCAGAGTACACTATCTGAACCCAAATTAGCTCCATCCCTTATTCCAGTCACATATGTAGACAGATGCATTAGAAGGATGATATCCAAGCTTGCGCTGGTCGAGGGGGGGTTAGATTTGATTGAGAGTGGACAGTGCAGAGGGGAGGAAGATGGGGGGGGGGGTACGGCATTGGGGATTTAAATAAATAAAAGTTTTTTCATGTGACATTTCAATGGCAGAATGCAATGTGACATTCAGAAGGATTAATGGGTCTCCTCTCTGAGGATCGACTCAGCTTGGATATAGGTGATTGATTTAAGACCCCCCCCCCCTAGTGCTTCTGCAAAGTCTTCAGTGCCCCCCTTTTTTTCCTTATGCTAAAATAAAAAATAAAAAAAATCCCCTGCATGATTTTTTTCCCCCATTGCAGGAATGCCATCAACCCCCCCCCCCCCCCCCTATAGCCGTATCCCCCTACCTCCACCATCATGACTGCAATCAAGATGCATTCCCTTACCTTATAGAGGATGCAATGCTGAGATCAGGGTCCAGTCCTCTTGTTGCATCAGTTGAATCTCCTTTTTTTCAGTAAAGATTTTTTTTAAGGATCCAAGCCTGTGTCCACCCTGTAGGTTCCTTAAAGCCAAAAGCAGGAGAAGCTGGGCATTCCCCCCCCCCACCACCAACAGTAGAAAATCCTTTAGCAGTTTCGGTCCAGTGAGAGAAGCAGCAGCAGCAGCAGCATCAGCATCAGCAGAGGCAACCTCAATCACAGCATCAGCATCAGAGGCTGTACCGGCTCCTCTGCAGGCCACATCTCTCATTGCTTCTACATCACTACCGCATTCCTGCTAATAGAGCCGCCCCATACCCCAAGATGCTGCTACTCCTGCTGCTTCGCCTCTGTGCAGCCAAAAGGCAGCAGCAATAATGTCCCCTGAGGACGGGTCCTGGCATCCAGCACAGACAAGGGCAAGCTGGCAGATTTTTTATTTTTTATTTATTTTTTTCCCCAATGAGGGCAAATATATCCAGCTGGCCCAGATAACAGGACTCTAAGCCTCCTGTACTCCCATTGCCAGGAAGGGGGGGGGGGAGCGAAAAGGGTGCTTTAACCCTTCCCAGACTCAGCTGTTGCAGTAATCCAGCAGCTGTCACCCATTGGTGAGGGTAGGCTGATTTTGGAGGCTTAAAGGGTCAGTCCACCCAAAAGTGATAGGAGATGCTGGCAAGTTAAAGTCTATCTCCAAGGAAATTAAAAATCTGCACTGACAAGGCAAGGGTTAAAGATGCTTGTTTAGGTCTTGAGCGGCGCAGCCCCCTTTAAGAGTCTGAAAAATCTGGAGGCTCCCCAGTCTGAAATGTTTCATATCCATGGGAAACCTGAGCCTGGGAGGATGCACACAACTGCCTTAGATGAAATTAACTTCACACCAGAGGTTCCCCATCATATCATAGCCCCCTTCACATCATAGCCCCCCCCCACTCCATCACATCAGAAGCTTCCCTTCACATCAGAGCCCCCCCTATCACTTCCGAAGCTCCCTATCACATTAGAGGTCCCCCAACACATCAGAGTCCTCCCTATGCATCAGAAACACCCCTATACATGAGATCCACCCATCAGAATACCCCCATGACCAGAGTCCCCCCTTACATCAGGTTCTTTCTTCATGTCGGGGATCACCGAAAAAACAATCAGAGCCCTCTCCTTCCATATCAGAGGTTCTGCTGTCACATTATGTCCCTTTTATGTCAAAGCCCCCTCATCACAGAGTTCTTTACTCACATCACATTCCCCCATCACAGAGCCCCACAGTCACACAGTCTCCATCACTAGGCTCCCCAATCAGACAGCCCCCCCAATCACACAGTCTCCCACAATCACATAGTCCCCCAAAACAGAGCCCCTAGTCACAGAGTCCACCAATAGAGAGCCCAAAATCACCCTGCCCCCTCCCATCACAAAGTTCCCAATCACACAGTCCCCCCATTTCAGAGTCCCCACCTGCACAGCTCCTGATCACAGAGCCCCCAAAACACACAGTTCCCCATCACAAAGTCCCCCTATCACACAGTCTCCCATCGAAGAGCCCCCCTAATCACACAGTTCCCCATAAGAGAGCCCCCCAATCACACAGTCTCCCATCAAAGAGCCCCCAATCACACAGCCCCCCATCAGAGCCCCCAATCACACAGCCCCCCCCCCCATCACAGAGCCCCCAAAAACACAGCTCCCCATCACAAAGCCCATCAATAACACAGCTCCCGATCATAAAGCCCCCAATCACACAGCTCCCCATCACAAAGCCTCCCAATCACACAGCTCCCCATCACAGAGTCCCCCAATCACACAGCTCCCGATTATAAAACCCCCAATAACCCAGCTCCCCATCACAGAGCCTCCAATCACACAGTCCTCCCATCACTGAGCTCCAAATTACACAATTCATCACAAAGCCCGCAATCACATAGTCACCCATCAAAGAGTCCCCCAATCACACAGTCCTCCCATAACAGAGTCCCCCAATCATACAGTCCTCATCACAGAGCCCCCCAATCACACAGTCCCCATCACAGAGCCCCCAATCACACTCCTCATCCCAGAACCCCCCAATAACACAGTCCTCATCAAAGAGCCCCCATCACACAGTCCCCATCAAGGAGCCCCCCAATCACACAGTCTCCTATCATAAGTCTCCCATCACAGAGCCTCCAATCACACAGTCCCAATCACAGATCCCCCAATTACACAGTCCCCCATCACAGAGCCCCCCAATCACACATTCTCGCATGACAGAACTGCCCCATCACACAGTCTCCCATCAAAGAGCCCCCAATCACACATTCCCCATCACAGAGTCCCCAACCATGCAGTTCCCCATCATAAAGACCCCCAATCACACAGTCCTCCCATGACTCAGCTCCCAATTACACAATTCATCACAGAGCCCCCAATCACACAGTTTCCCATCAAAGAGTGCCCCAATCACACAGTCCTCCCATTACAGAGCCCCCCGATCATACAGTCCCCATTACAGAGCCTCCATTTACATAGTCCCCCATCACAGAGCCCCCCAATCACACAGTCTTCATCACAGAGCCCCCCCCAATCACACAGTCCTCATCCCAGAGCCCCCAATCACACAGTCCCCCATCACATCACAGAGCCCCCCAATCACACAGCCCCCCATCATTGAGCTCCTCAATCACAAAGTCTCCCATCACAGAGCCCCCAATCACACAGTCCCCATCACAGAGCTCCCAATCACAAAGTACCCCATTACAGAGCCCCCCAAGCACTCAGTCCTCATCACAGGCCCTCCCAATCACACAGTCCTCATCACATAGCCCCTGTCACACAGCTCCCCATCACAGAGCCCCCCAATCACACAGTCCCCATCACAGAGCCCCCAATCACACAGTCCTCATCAAAGAGCCCCCATCACACAGTCCCCATCAAGGAGCCCCCCAATCACACAGTCCCCCATCATAAAGCTCCTCAATCACACAGTCTCCCATCACAGAGCCTCCAATCAGACAATCCCAATCACAGAGCCCCCAATCACACAGCCCCCCATCATTGAGCTCCTCAATCACAAAGTCTCCCATCACAGAGCCCCCAATCACACAGTCCCCATCACAGAGCTCCCAATCACAAAGTACCCCATTACAGAGCCCCCCAATCACTCAGTCCTCATCACAGGCCCTCCCAATCACACAGTCCTCATCACAGAGCCCCTGTCACACAGCTCCCCATCACAGAGCCCCCCAATCACACAGTCCCCATCACAGAGCCCCCAATCACACAGTCCTCATCAAAGAGCCCCCATCACACAGTCCCCATCAAGTAGCCCCCCAATCACACAGTCCCCCATCATAAAGCTTCTCAATCACACAGTCTCCCATCACAGAGCCTCCAATCAGACAATCCCAATCACAGAGCCCCCAATCACACAGTCTCCCATCACAGAGCTTCCCATCACACAGTTCTCATCACAGAGCCCCCAATCACACAGTCTCCTATCACAGAGCCCCCCCAATCACACAGTCCTTATCACAGAGCCCTCCAATAACACAGTCCAGATAACACAGCCCCCCAATCACCCAGTCCCCATCACACACCCCCTAATCACACAGTCCCCATCACAGAGCCCCTCAATCACAAAGTCCCCTATCACAGAGCCCCCCAATCACACAGCCCCCCATCACAGAGCCCCACGGACACACTCAGCTTAGAAAACTGCAGCCAGCAACCCTTTTGGGAAGCCATAGTCCAGTCTGAATCATGTGTCCGGGTTTTGACCTGGACGCGTGATTCAAAACCCAAACTATCCGGGTGAATCCCAGACAGGTGGCAACCCTATATGAGTACAGGGTTGCACGACCGCGCAATTGTCATTCAAAGTGCATCAGTGCTGAAAGCTGAAAATTGGCCTGGGCAAGAAGAGGGTAAAATTGCCCTGGTTAATTCAATTAGCATATTGATATGGGGGGGGGGGGGGGTTATTACCTTTAATGTGTATTTTATCTGCTTTGTGATCTATATTCTATCAGTCTCAGTGGTCAATGTAGGATGTGTATACAAACCTGTGAAGGTATATATTCATCCTCAGAGACGCAGTGTTTGTATGCAGTCACTCGTGTGATTTGTAGGAAGTGCATACGCTGTACGTCCATCATCATCCAGCCCCCCCTCCCCCCATCCCGTCCAGACTAAATTCTGCGATTGTCAATCACGGTGGCATTTAAACACGCAGATCTGACTGTAGATGGAATATGGGGGTCGTGGCCAAATCATTATGCTCCGTCATATCTGTTTATTAAAATAGTTTTCTCAGCCGGCAGGAATGTGGAGGTTTTATTTGCCGTAAACTTGTCACCATGGACAGCAATTAGAACGAATCATAAAGTGGACCTCTCAGCAAACCTGCCTAAGTAAATTCCTGGCATTGGACTTTATGCCGCAGTATATCGTATATTTTAAAATAGCTCCATCTTCTATCATTAAAGAAAGCTCCAGTCAGTGACCTTGCCTAGGCTGAGATGATTTTATTGGTCTGCTGCAGGCAAGAGGAAGCATTTTCTCAGTCTCCCCTCCCACTGGTGATTAGACTGTACATTGTAACTTTGTGGCCAGTCACAGGGTGAAAGACTGCAGCAAAGGCTGATACGTTGTTTCTTCTTGTTAGGTGGATTGTGGGTGGGTTGTCACAATAACTGGGGCAGAGACAAGGGAGGCTGCTCGGAGGTAGGTGGGAGGTGGAGACAATGTATGCTGCTCATAGGTAGGTGGGAGGTGGAGACAAGGAATGCTGCTCATAGGTAGGTGGGAGGTGGAGACAAGGAATGCTTCTCATAGGTAGGTGGGAGGTGGAGACAAGGAATGCTGCTCAGAGGTAGGTTAGAGGTGGAGACAAGAAACGCTGCTCAGAGGTAGGTGGGAGGTAGAGACGAGATGCTGCTCGGAGGTAGGTGTGAGTTGGAGACAAGGAATGCTGCTCATAGGTAGGTGGGAGGTGGAGACAATGTATGCTGCTCAGAGGTAGGTTAGAGGTGGAGACAAGAAATGCTGCTCAGAGGTAGGTTAGAGGTGGAGACAAGAAACGCTGCTCAGAGGTAGGTGGGAGGTGGAGACGAGATGCTGCTCGGAGGTAGGTGGGAGTTGGAGACAATGTATGCTGCTCAGAGGTAGGTGGGAGGTGGAGACAATGTATGCTGCTCAGAGGTAGGTTAGAGGTGGAGACAAGAAATGCTGCTCAGAGGTAGCTTAGAGGTGGAGACAAGGAATGCTGCTCAGAGGTAGGTGAGAGGTGGAGACGAGATGCTGCTCGGAGGTAGGTGGGAGTTGGAGACAAGGAATGCTGCTCATAGGTAGGTGGGAGGTGGAGACAAGGAATTCTGCTCAGAGGTAGGTGGGAAGTGGAGACAAGGAATGCTGCTCAGAGGTAGGCTAGAGGTGGAGACAAGAAATGCTGCTTAGAGGTAGGTTAGAGGCGGAGACAAGAAATGCTGCTCAGAGGTAGGTGGGAGGTGGACACAAGAGATGCTGCTTGGAGGTAGGTAGGAGGTGGAGACAAGGAATGCTGCTCATAGGTAGGTGGGAGGTGGAGACATGAAATGCTGCTCAGAGGTAGGTCAGAGGTGGAGACAAGGAATGCTGCTCGGAGGTAGGTCAGAGGTGGAGACAAGGAATGCTGCTTGGAAGTAGGTGGGAGGCAGAGACAATGAATGCTGCTCAGAGGTAGGTGGGAGGTGGAGACAAGGAATGCTGTTCGGAGGTTGGTAGGGGCGGAGACAAGGGAGGCAGCTAAGAGGAAGGTGGGGGCAGAGACAAGGGAGGCTGCGCTGTGTAGGAGGGGGCGGAGACAAGGGCTACCTCAGGGGCGGGGAAGTATCCGCACCTATTCATTTAAAAAAATCCTGTGTAAAGCACTATGGAAATTGACAGCTCTATAAATACCTGTTGTGACAGACTCACCCGGGACAGAGGCTTTTGGAGGGGACTGAATGCTATCCTCTTGCCTTGCGATCATGGGCCCTGGCATTTGGGGGAACGGTGCTCTTTGTGAGCTGTATGCCTGGGGACCCTGTATATGCCATATTAGAGTGACTGATTCATACAGTTGGGACATACAATGTAAGGAGATGCTAATGCCCTAACCTCCAGCCATCTGTCTGTCCTCTGTGCTAATTGACCCTGCTATTGTGTGAAGATGTCCTGTGTTTACACCTATGATAATATGTATTGTATAGCAGGTGAGCGAGGAGACGTGACGTCTACCATGAAAGGACACATCTATGAGTCACCTAGTCTGGGTAAATGATTAGTTAATTAGCTCATGTTAATTTATGTTCTGGTTACCTTCTCTTTAACTGTATATCAGGCTGTATTCTTGGTTCTATTAAACACTCCATGTTCAGCAGACAAACAAGTCTCGTCTCGCTGTGTGCTTGAGAGCAGCTGGAATATCTGATATCTATATCTAGACTGATAGGAAGCAGTATATGATGGAAGCACTCAAGCAGAGTGTGGGACCTCTGCCCAGTATCTATAGCAGGGATATGCAATTAGCGGACCTCCAGCTGTTGCAAAACTACAATTCCCATGAGGCATAGCAAGACTCTGACAGCCACAAGCATGAACCCAAAGGCTGAGGCATGATGGGACTTGTAGTTTTGCAACATCTGGAGGTCCGCTAATTGATTATCCCTGACCTATAGCATCTTTTGGGTTCCATGGAGAGGAAATGGTGAACCCCTATCCCCAGACACCAGTTGTAGAGACAGGGGATTTAATAGACTTTTGTGCTGAGGAAGAACAACCTGAGGAGCCTCCAGCAAAAGAGCTGGTATCAGGGCAAAACTTCACTGTGCTCTGCCCAGCACCAAGGGCAGTATCTGTGGAGTTGCAAGGAACTTCCCCAGCTGAAGCGCTGGTCACCGGACAGAGGGTTCAAGACCTCTGCCCCACAGCTATGGCAGTTTCGGAGGCTCAGGATGAGAAGGTGGCGATCACTTCCCAGCAGCAGATACAGGGGGAGAAGGGAGAGGAAGTGCCCACGAGTGCCACCTATTAATGCCCACGAGTGCCACCTATCAATGGCCAAGAATTCCACCTATCTATGCCCTCCAGTGGTGCCAATCAGTGTCTCATCAGTGCCACCTAGCAGTGCTGCCTATCAGTGTAACCTACCAGTGCTGATCAGTGCCCATCATTGTCACCCATCAGTGCCCATCACTGCCACCCATCAGTGCCCATCACTGCCACCTATCAGTGCCACCTAGTAGTGCCACTTCTCAGTGCCCACCAGTGCCACCTATCAATGCCCTTCAGTGGCACTCATCAGTACCACCTCTCAGTGCCTGCCCACCAGTGCCTCCTATCAGTGCCCACCCTTACCGCCTTATCAGTGCCCATCAGTGCAGCCTCATCAGCGAAAAATTACCTGTTTGCAAAATTTTATAACAAAATATATATATATTTTTAATTGTCTTTTTAATTTTTTTTAACAATAAAATAAAAACCACAGAGCCGCAGAGGTGATCAAATACCACCGAAAGAAAGCTCTATTTGTGGGGAAAAAATGATAAAAATGTCATATGTGTACAGTGTTGTATGACCGCGCAATTGTCATTCAAAGTGCATCAGTGCTGAAAGCTGAAAATTGGTCTGGGCAGGAGGGGGGTTTAAGTGCCTAGTAAACAAGTGGTTAAAAAGTTAGGAAAAGTTCTGAAATGATTTATCTTTGTCTCATTTTTTTACATCACAGAAACACAATATTTTACTACCCGGGGTGTGTAGACTTTTTATATCTGCAGTATTTGTAAGGTATCGCTCGTCTTTCTTAGGGATGGGGGGGGGGGGGGCGGAACGCTTAACCAACATTTTATTTCTTGGTTCCCGGTGCGCACCGCTCAGAGGGAACTTTGTTCTGTAATAGTTTTCTAAAATAGACAAAAACCATTTCACAGTCAGGACAACATGATTGATTCATCATTGCTGTACGGTAAAGATCCGCGTCAAACGGCGCCCGAGCCCTGCTCTTCAAATCACCTTAACCGCTTGTCCAACTGCGCAATTTTTTATTGTTTTTCCTTTCTTGCACACAATGTAAAATTCACATTTTAGGCCCGAAGTTTTGTTAAAACCCCCAAATATTATATATTTTCTGAAAGTAAAACAAAGGGGGTATCTCCCATGTGACTTTGTTGCGGCAATAGAATTCAAACCAACACAGTTTTTATATAAAATTCAAAAAAGTTTATTAATACAAACAAAGTAAAAAAGATAAAATTCTGGTCTAGACAGTCCAGTCTCAGGCCCTGTACACACGACCGAGCTTCTCGGCAGAATCCAGCGAGAAGCTCGCTGGGAGACATATTCTGCCGAGGTTCTCGGTCGTGTGTACACTTTCGGCGAGCGTCCCGTCGGGAAGCTCGTCGAGCCAAAATAGAGAGCATGCTCTCTTTTTCCTCGTTGTTCAATGAGGAAATTTGGCTCGACGACCTTTTCGACCGCTCATCGGGAACCTCGTCGGGCGGAACGATGGGTTTAGCCCGACGAGGTTCTCGGACGTGTGTACGCGGCCCTAGTCTATTGTACACAATGATTATCTATTATAGAAGAGGTCTCCAAACTGAGGCCCGAGGGCCAGATGTGGCCCTTTGCTAGCCTTTATGCGGCCCTTGGGGCACTATTCCTTCCACTGATATGAGGCACTATTCCTTCCACTGACACCAACAAGGGGGCGCTATTTCTTCTACTGATATCAATGATGGGATACTATTCCTCCTACTAATAGGAGCCCTACTCCTCCTCCCACTGACCACCAACCCTGAGGCCACATTTATTCTCACCGTTGCTGGGCTCGGGACATTTTCTGCCCCCGCTGGCCACAATCCGGCCCTCCTAAGTTCTGAAGGACAATAAAGTGGCCCTTTGTTTGAAAACTTTGGAGACCCCTGTATTATAGCAAACAAGAAAAGCAAAAATCTATAGTACAACCACCAGTGGCGCCGCTCCATAAGGGGCGCAGGGGGGCGACGCCCCCCTAATCCATGCTCCAGGGCAGTGGTCATCAACCCTGTCCTGCAGGGCCCACTAACAGGCCAGGTTTGCAAGATAACTGAAATACATCACAGGTGATATCATTTGCTGCTCAGTGATTGCAGAATTCCAGTCTGCATCTCCCCCAAGGTAATACATAAAACCTGGCCTGTTAGTGGGCCCTGCAGGACAGGGTTGATGACCACTGCTCCAGGGCACCGGACGCATGGATTCCAATCGGGTTTTTTTTTTTAAGCACATGATTAGCCACTTGCCGACCAGCCGCCGTACTTTTACTGCAAGAGGTTGGCGTGCATGTGAGATTGCGGGCGCGTGCGTAGACACGTGCAGAAGGAAAACATTTTTTAGTTCCGTTTAGTTTTGATTAATTTACATAAATTCGTTTAGTTAAATTTGTTTTCAGGAATCATTTTGCTTGTTCGTTTTCGAATCAATTTGAATAGTTTTCGAATTCGATAAATTATTGAATTTGAAATGTTATCCATTTCCCAAAAAGTTTTAGAATTGCAAAAGTTTTCAAATTTGAAATGTATTCCAATTTCCAAAAAATATAAAATAGAATAGAAAAAAATATATATATTTCTACCCTATTCCTTTATTTTCTATTCTTTTTTTATTCTCTTTGGAAATTGGAAAACTATTTGAATTCGAAAAGTATTTGAATGCCGTCCGAATTCGAAATTTCGTTAATTCGGGTTCGTTTAAATACGGTACTATTCTAATGTTTAATTCGGAATGAAAAAAACCGCACATGTCTACGCACGCGTGCCCGCTTGCGGGCCGCGGGAGTGTGCCCACGGGTCCAACGGACACGGCGTCCGCCGGCCTCCCTCATTGTGCACAGAGGCAGAATGGGGATCTGCCTTTGTAAATAAGGCGGATCTCTGTTCTGACAGGAAATATATATGAGATTTTCTGTACCCAGTGATCTCTGTCATGCCCCAGTAAGCCCATCAACAGTGAGAACACACTTAGGGAACACAGTTAACCCTTTGATCGCCCGCTTTTACATTGATCAGTGCATTTTTATAGCACTGATCAATGTAATAATGTCACTGGTCCCCAAAAAGTGTCATTTGGGGGTCAGATTTGTCTGCCGCAATGTCGCAGTCTAAAAATCGCAGATCGCCGCCATTACTAGTAAGAAATAAATAAATGAAAGTCCATAAAACTATGCTGTAGTTTGTAGACGCGATAAATTTTATGCAAACCAATCAATACACTTATTGCAATTTTTTTTACAAAAAATAGGTAGAAGAAAACATATCGCCCTAAACTAAATTGGTCTAAACTGATGAAGAAATGATTTATTTTTTACATTTTTTGGGGGGAGATATGTATTATGGCAAAAAGTAAAAAATATTGTTTGTTTGTTTTTTTCAACATTTTTGCTCTTTTTTTGTTTATAGAGGTAATCAAATACCACCAAAAGAAAAATCTATTTGTGGGGAAAAAAGGACGTCAATTTTGTTTGGGTACAACGACACACGACCGCGCAATTGTCAGTTAAAGCGACGCAGTGCCGAATCGCAAAAAATAGCCCGGTCATCAAGGGGGCAAATCCTTCTGGTCCTTAAAGGGGTTATAAATGTAAATATTTTTTCACCTTATTACATTCTATGCATTAAGGTGAAAAAACATCCGAGCATTAACGCCCCCCGAGCCCCCCTTTACTTACCTGACCCCTCGAAAGTACCGCGCCGTGAACGTGCAGGTTTCTGGGCCGGCTTCTCTGCTCATTCATTGGTTGATTAAAAGCAGCGCAGCTATTGGCTAGCGCTGCTGTCAATTATATACAATGACGCGGCGCACCGAGGGGCGGGGCCAAGTGATACAGTAGGCTGCCATAGCCGCTCACTGTATCACAGGAGTGCGCCTGCAAGGTCTTTCCACCATGCGAGCTCGCATGAGGGTGGAAAGTTCTTGCAGGTGGGGAGCCGAGACAGCCGCCAAGGGACCCCAGAAGACCCCAGAAGATGTGGATCGGGGCCACTCTGTGCCAAACGAGCTGCACCGTGGAGGTAAGTATAACATGTTTGTTGTTTTTTTTTTAAAGAAAGCTTTAATGTTCCTTTAAAGGAGTTCTATGAGCTAAAACTTTTAACCCCCGCTGTGCCCGGGCTGTAAAACTATACAAAATAAACTTGCACTTACCTGCCTACGATCTCCCGTTATTCCGGTATCGCCGCCCGTGCACCGGTCCCTGCCAGCTTCCTCTTCCTGCGGGTCGGTGACTCATCCTGCGCTCAGCCTATCAGCGGCAGCAGCAATGTCCCGCCGCGGCCGCTGATAGGCTGAGCGCAGGATGAGTCACCGACCCGCAGGAAGAGGAAGCTGGCAGGGACCGGTGCACGGGCGGCGATACCGGAATAACGGGAGATCGTAGGCAGGTAAGTGCAAGTTTATTTTGTATAGTTTTACAGCCCGGGCACAGCGGGGGTTAAAAGTTTTAGCTCATAGAACTCCTTTAAGTGGTTAAAGCCTAAAGCTCAAATTTGCTTTAAAAAAAGGGTGTGATTGGGGGGCGCAGAGCACTGTGCCCCGAGCCCACCCACTTGTGTGATGTGTGTGGCAGTGGTTGGAGCTAAGAGGAGAAGTGGAGGAGCGGAGGAGGAGGTGGGGGGGAGCTGGCGGCAGCCAATGAGTGTGCAGTCTCCGGCGGTAATGGGCGGAGGCAGAGTTGTCGTGCAGCTAAGCTGGGAGAAGAAAGATGGACATTTCTGTGGTTGGAGTGTGCCGCAGAATCCCCCCATGTGATGCTGAGCCTCCATGATTGAAAGAACTGAAATCCAATGAATGAAAGGGGCGGGGTCAGGGACAGTCAGGCTGGGGAGGAAAATGCTAGATGATAGTGGATGTCCTCCAGCCATGAAATGAGGCATGCCTGCAGGCCGCCCAAGGTAATACCCACTTGTGCTGCTGAGCTTCCATGAATGAAGTAACTGAAAGGCGCTAGAAGATGCTTGGCGTCCTACAGCTAGGAAATAAGACAGGCTCTATCTGACTTCTAATGCACATTGTGAGAAGCTCACCAAAAGCGTTGCTAGGTGGGTGCGGGCCGCACCCAGTTGACACCCGCCAGAGGGGTGACACCCGTGGGTAGCAGCACACACCTCTAACAGCGCCCGCTGCCCCTGATTAGCTGTGCCTCGGCTCGGGCCGCTGTGTACCTTAGCGGCGCCGACTGAAGCCACCTCCTCCTCTGTTTACATCCATAGAGGAGGAGGAGCCTGCGCTCAAGGGACAGACATACAGTGTGTGTAGCACAGCGCTGTTCTGAGGTATGTAAGGGGGGGCGTCTATACTGCTGGGGGGTCTGTACTACTGAGAGGGGAGGGGTCTAAACTGAGGGGGGTCTGTAATGCTGGAGGTCTGCACTAGGGTGTGTCTGTACTGAGGGGTGGTCTGTACTGCAGGTGGGGGGTCTGTAGTTAGTAGAGGGGGGTCTGTAGTTCGTGGAGGGGGTCTGTACTGTGGGAGGGGGGCTTTAGTTAGTTGAGGGGGGTCTTTAATTCTGGGGGGTCTGCACTAGGGGTGTGTCTGTACTGAGAGGGGTCTGTACTGTGGGATGATGGTCTGTAGTTTGTGGAGGGGGGGGGGTCTGAACTGCAGGAGGGGGGTCTGTAGTTAGTGAAGGGGGTCTGTACTGTGGAAGGGGGGGTCTGTAGTTAGTGGAGGGGCTCTGTACTGTGAGAGGGGGGCTTTAGTTAGTGGAGGGATGTCTGTAATGCTGGGGAGTCTGCACTAGGGGTGTGTCTGTACTGAGGTGGATCTGTACTGCGGGAGGGGGGTCTGTAGTTAGTGGAGGGGGGTCTGTACTGTGGGTGGGGGGTCTGTAGTTAGTGGAGCTTGTCTGTACTGTGGGAGGGGGACTTTAGTTAGTGGAGGGGGGTCTGTACTGCAGGAGGTGGGTCTGTAGTTAGTGGAGGGGGGTCAGTACTGCAGAAGGGGGGTCTGTAGTTAGTGGAGGGGGTCTGTACTGTGGGAGGCGGGTCTTTAGTTAGTGGAGGGGGGGTCTGTAGTTAGTGGAGGGGGGTCTGTACTGAAATAGGAGGGTCTGTAGTTAGTCGAGGGGGGTCTGTACTGCGGGAGGGGGGTCTGCACTGAGGTGGGACTATAGTGGGACAATTTTTTTGATGCCACTGAAGCTCACAGTGTGCGGTGAAATCAGAGGAAGCCATTTCAGTCCAGGAGAGGAGGCGGTACAACTGTGCCGGACTGGAGGGAAGGCCGGAGGTCAGATTCAACCCTTTTCCCATCATTATAATCCAATCTCTTGCATTGAAAACAATGTATCAGTTATATATCTGATCTCTGTGTTCTCCTATGAGGGATCTGATCATACAATAACAATAACTCTCAGCTCTCTTCCCCAACCGAGGATGCCAAAAGACCCCGCAAGCTGTCGCGATTCCCCCCCCCCCCCCCCAACCATGAAACTCCTGATGTGTGACTCTCTTGTCACTTAAATCTCTTTTAAACAGTTTTCATTTCATTTAACATCTTTGGAAACATGCGTGAAAGTGGGAAATAAATGAGTGGTACAGAATCTGTGAAAAATGTCGTTAATTAAAGTTAATTTGTGAAACAGCCGAATCCCGTTCGGGGAAGATGCGGCTTGTATTGTGCATGATGGGTTGGAGATCTGTGATGGCGCAATTAAGAGCAAGCCACGGTCACATTTCAGGGGTCCCCCCGCCCCCCCCTGGATCTTTCAAGGGGCCCACATTGCATAGTATATATAGTAAATGGTTGCAATGATTTCATCTATGACCTAGAAACAGAAGTTTAAAATATTTATTTTTATTTTTTATTTTATAGACTTATTATTATTTATAGTATTACATAGTTACATATGTAGTCTGATTGAAAAAAAGACACAAGTCCATCTAGTTCAATCAATAAAAGGGAAAAATAATATCATACAATCCCATATACACAACTTTATACCCCACAGGAAGGCGAAAAACCCCAGCAGAACATGATCCAGTTTACTACATCAGGGGAAAAAATTCCGTCCTGATCCCCCGAGAGGCAATCGATTTTTCCTGGATCAACTATAAATATAAATGTCAGTACTCAGTTATATTATGTACATTTAGGAAAATATCCAGACCTTTCTTAACCACTTCAGCCCTGGACCATTTTGCTGGTCAATGACCAGGCCACTTTTTGCGATTCGGCACTGCGTCGCTTTAACTGACAATTGCGCGGTCGTGCGACGTGGCTCCCAAACAAAATTGGCGTCCTTTTTTCCCCAGAAATAGAGCTTTCTTTTGGTGGTATTTGATCACCTCCGCGGTTTTTATTTTTTGCACTATAAACAAAAATAGAGCGACAATTTAACCACTTCCTTACTGGGCATGTAAACCCCCTTCCTGACCAGGTGAAATTTCAGCTTGCGGCACTGCGTCACTTTAACTGACAATTGCGCGGTCGTGCGATATGGCTCCCGAACAAAATTGGCGTCCTTTTTTCCCCACAAATAGAGCTTTCTTTTGGTGGTATTTGGTCACCTCTGCGATTTTTATTTGTTGCGCTATAAACAAAAAAGGACGACAATTTTGAAAAAAATACAATATTTTTTACTTGTTGCTATAAAAAATAGCCCAATTTAAAAAAAAAAAATCAGTTTAGGGCGATACGTATTCTTCTACATATTTTTGGTTAAAAAAAAAAAAAAAATCGCAATAAGCGACTGGTTTGCGCAAAAGTTATAGCGCCTACAAAATAAGGGACGGAATTGTTATTTTTTATTATTTATTTTTTTACTAGTAATGGCGGCGATCTGCGATTTTTATTGCGACTGCGACATCATGGCGGACACATCGGATACTTTTGACACATTTTTGGCACCATTCACATTTATACTGCAATCAGTGCTATAAATATGCACTAATTACTGTATAAATGTGACTGGCAGGGAAGGGGTTAACACTAGGGGGGTGAGGAAGGGGTTAATGTGTTTCCTGCATTGTGTTCTAACTGTGGGGGGAGGGGGGGTGACTGGGGGGTTGACCGATCTGTGTCCCTATGTACAAGGAACACAGATCGGTATGCTCTCTCTATGACAGGACGCTGTCATTGTGTGAGCCGGCAATGAGAGATGATCTCGTATGTTTACATATGAGATCATCTCTCATTGGCCCATCAGATCGCATCGCAAACGGCCACTCTGATTGGCCGTTCGCGGCGATCTGTGATTGGCTGTGTCCAAGGGACACGGCCAGTACACAAGTTCCCCGCTGCGCGCTCTGGAGCGCGCGCTGGGAACGAGGAAAGGGGCTGCCGTGAAAACACGGCAGCCCGGAGATTTAGAACCACCCTGCGGCCGCATATAGTCGTACGGCCGTAGGGAAGTGGTTAAAAAAAAGAATATTTTTTACTTTTTGCTATAATAAATATCCCCAAAAAAGATATAAAAAATCAAATCGGAAAGGAAACAATTTTTTTCCTCAGTTTAGGCCGATACGTATACTTCTACATATTTTTTGTAAAAAAAAAAACGCAATAAGCGTTTATTGATTGGTTTGCGCAAAAGTTATAGCGTCTACAAAATAGGGGATAGTTTTATGGCATTTTTACAAATATATATTTTTTTACTAGTAATGGTGGCGATCTGCAATTTTTATCGGTACTGCAACATTATGGCGGACGCTTCGGACACTTTTGACACAGTTTTGGGACCATTGCCATTTTTTTAGCGATCAGCGCTATAAAAATGGATTGAATACTGTAAAAATGTCACTGGCAGGGAAGGGGTTAACACTAGGGGGCGGGGAAGGGGTTGATCGTTTTCCCTGGGTGTGTTCTAACTGAAGGGGGGTGGTACTGACTAGGGGAAATGACAGTTTGCTGTTCAGACATTGTTCTTTGAGGATCTGAAAAAAATAATTCTTGCTCTACATAAAGATGGTCTGGGCTATAAGAAGATCGCCAAGACCCTGAAACTGAGCTGCAGCACGGTGGCCAAGACCATACAGCGGTATAACACGACGGGTTACTGCGTTCACCAGACATAACACAATTTCTATCCGCTCCGCACGTGTTAACCTCGGCGACATGTCAATGGCTGAAAAAAAAAAAAAGAAAAACGTGTAAATAACTAATGAATGTATAAAGTTACGTTAAAACCAAGCACACCATTGTTTGCTTCACTGCCCGGTTCCCTATGGCGCATGCCCGCATTCTGCCCGAGAATGCTGGGCCGGAAGTGGGTGCAAATACCTGTCTTTAGACAGGTATCTGCACCCCCCTCCCCCCTGAAATGTGCCCCCGGAGGGGGGGGGGTTCCGATCAGCGTGAGTTCCACTTTAGGGTGGAGCTCCGCTTTAATATCACCAACCCATTTTCTTAAGGTGTATCCATATAAATGGCCCACCCTGTACATTAAATGATACTGTAATAGAGTGGATTATAGCATTTTAACTCAGTTCACACTGGGGATTCCTGACAGGCAGGGAGGGAGAGGGGGAGAGAAGACAGAACATTACATGGTAAGACCTACTCCCAAAATAAGCCCTACTGTATCTTTTGTTGCCAAAATTAATATAAAACCTGGGCTTATTTTCGGTAAAACATGGTATATATATATATATATATATATATATATATATATATATATATATATATATATACACACACACGCTTAGCTGATTTTACCTAGCAGAATTCATGAGCAATGTTCTAGCAAAATGATATAGAGACAATGATGTTCAAGGGGAAGCAAGAAAACAGAGCTCATCCATCACTTGATGCCTATTGATTGGTCCACATGCAGCACTTTGGCTGTAGAAGCTGATTAAAGCCGTTGTCGGAGAATCCTCCTCCCTTGTACGTTCTGCTGTCTGTAGTTGTAGCAGGGTGAAGTCCTCTGTTACCTTAGGTCTCCCTTGTTTTATTGGTGCAGCCCCTGTCATTCAGCAGAGGTAGGAGGAGGTCAATGAAGGTGTGGAGTTCAACAGGAGAGTAGAGGCACCGATGAAGGCAGGACATACAGTGCACCAACGTGCGATTTCCCCTTCTTCCGGAGAGATGTGGGGTCAATAAGACCTCACATCTCTGATCCAGGCTGGAGGGCATGAGATGGAGAAAAAAAATTCACTGATCTCATGCCGACAGCCGCGATCGCTGCTTTGTTTACATTCGGGATCCCGGGCGTGACGTCACAACGTCGCGCCCGGGCCTCTGATGGTCATAGAGATGACTGGTGATCATCTGGTCACTGGAAATCTCTATTGTCGTGAGCCGGCGCCGGCTGATTCGTTCGGGCTGATCGCCGTTAAGAACGATCAAACGGTGGAACTGCCGCTATGATCGTTTTTATCGTGTGCAGAATCACCGGCTGCAAAGAGTTATATCTGAATGATGCCTGTAGCTGCACCCAGGCACGGATTTCCCACAAGGCCACCGAGGCCAGGCAGGGTGCCGAAGGGTGGGTGGCAGCGGCATGGAGTCCCTTGACGGCCAGTTTAGGGTGGTAAGTTGCTTTCTGGAATCCGCTCGTTTGGTAACAAGTAAAATGTGTGCTGCCATCTGTCCTCCCCTCTCCCCCCCCTCATACCTCTCTCTACTGGCTCTGTCTTTGGGACTCCATCCTCCCCCAGGCCACCAAGTCTGTCTCCTGTGACTGTCCCTGCCACCAATGTACACAGTGAGAGGGGTGAGCTGTGCTCTTCCCATCTCAGCTGGGACAGGAGTTCTAGCACAGTGCTAGGACTCCTTTTTTTAAGGTGACAGGGTCAATAAAGAGAACCTGTCACCTCCAATTGCTATCACACAGGAATTCGTTTTCTCCTGTGTGATAGCAATAAAGTTAAGTGAAAAAAAATTGACAATAAATAAATAAACAAGAAATAATAATAAATTATTAAAAAGTAAATAATAAGAAAAATAATATAGAAAATAATAAGAAAATTATACAAAAAAAAGTAAAGGAAAAGCTACAAAAAAAGTGATAAAAAAAGAAACAAAAAATATTTGAACTAACCGTGCCACCCCTGCTATCCGGTTGCCATTCTCAGTTTTTTTTTTTTGGGGGGGGGGGGGGTGGTTCGGTTGGCGGGGGGAGGCATTGCGGAACCTGGCCTTGGGGTGGCAGGGAGAGCAAATCCAGCCCTGGCTGCACCCATCATTAAGATATCCCCCCTAAAGTCTAGGACATTATATGACGGCCGGGGGGGGGGGTGGTTTGGTTGGCGGGGGGGGTGCATTGCAGATCCTGGCCTTGGGGTGGCAGGGAGAGCAAATCCGGCCCTGGCTGCACCCATCATTAAGATATCCCCCTCTAAAGTCTAGGACATTATATGACGGCCTGTGACAGGAGTTCTAGCACAGTGCTAGAACTCCTGTTTTGAAGGTGACATGGTCAATAAAGAGAACCTGTCACCTCAAATTGCTATCACACAGGGAATTGTTTTCTCCTGTGTGATAACAATAAAGTTAAGTGAAAAAAAATTGATAAAAAAAAACAAGAAATAATAATTAAATTATTAAAATTAAAAAGTAACTAAAAGGTAAAGAATAAGAAAAATAATATTAAAAATAATAAGAAAATTATACAAAATGAAAAAAAAAAGTAAAGGAAAAACTACAAAAGAAAAAAAGTGATAAAAAAAAAGAAACAAAAAATATTTGAACTAACCGTGCCACCCCTGCGATCCCGGTTGCCATTCTCAGTTTTCTTTTGGGGGGGGGGTGGTTCGGTTGGCGGGGGGGTGCATTGCGGAACTTGGCCTTGGGGTGGCAGGGAGAGCAAATCCGGCCCTGGCTGCACCCATCAAGATATCCCCCCCCCTAAAGTCTAGGACATTATATGATGGCCGGCGTTAGGGAAGTGGTTAAAAACATTAAGAAATTAATGAGAATGCCGGAAAAGGGGTCAAATGTGACCAATTCCTTACCGAAAGTACTTTGTAACAAACATAAGATCCTGCAGCGTTATCTGTAGCCAGGCCGCTGTGTCCTGTGTGATCGGTGAGCCGGGGGCTCCTCATCGCTTCCCCTTAATAGCCTTTCACATATGTGTCCTGGAGTGCGCAGAGGAATCGATTCCCCCCCACCAGACCAAAGGTTATCTCAGCTCATTATTGGAGTACAGGGATGTGATGCATTCTTTTTTTGTCTGTGCTATACTTAGTCATCGATTTCGGTGTATCACCTGGAGATTACCATGGGAGATAGCGACATAAAAGGGAAAAAAAAAAAGTAGAGCGCCTTTCCATGGCGGGAAGCTCGCAGGGCCGGCATAGATGGAGCAAGCGGGTTGATTTGATAACACACTGCAGTTAAAGGGGTTGTAAAGGCACCATTTTTTTCTCCTAAATATCTTCCTTTACCTTAGTGCAGTCCTCCTTCACTTACCTCATCCTTCCATTTTGCTTTTAAATGTCCTTATTTCTTCTGAGAAATCCTCACTTCCTGTTCTTCTGTCTGTAACTACACACAGTAATGCGAGGCTTTCTCCCTGGTATGGAGTGTCGTGCTCAACTCCTCCCTTGGACTACAGGAGAGTCAGGACACTCTACATTGCAGATAGAGAAAGGAGCTGTGTGTTAGTGGGCGTCCTGACTCTCCAGTAGTCCAAGGGAGGGGGCGAGCACGGCACTCCACACCAGGGAGAAAACCGCAGAGGTGATCAAATACCACCAAAAGAAAGCTCTATTTGTGGGGGGAAATGTCAATTTTGTTTGGGAGCCACGTCACACGACCTCGGAATTGTCAGTTAAAGCGACACAGTGACGAGTCACAAAAAAAGTGGCATTTTGCCAGGATTCTCGGGGGGGGGGGGTTTGAACACCCCTGACCCCCCCCCCTTATCTACGCCCTTGTGAGAACCTACTGTAGGACCCAGTCTATGGGAGACAGAATTATTGTTGGTTGGTAGGGGATCAAATAATTATTTTACTCACTGAATTGAACTGCACTCAACTTTTTTAAGTGAGTATATCTTTATTCATTAGTTCATTAATAATCTCTATACCTCATTATTCTTTGCTTATTTTCATTTCCTTTTTTTTTTGTCTCATTCGTTTTTCCTCTTTTCTGTATTATTCTTTCAGCTGGGTCATTTTATGCCATCTGTGGTTATTATTTGAGCCCTTGACCCTTTTTTGGGCACCTGCATGCCCCCTGGCTGGGCAGTGGTCACCACTAGGAGGTCCTCTCTGGCTTGTCGAGTGTCACTCCTCCTGTGGAGGCAGATGCATTGATTATTTGTACATGGCTACTGCTATTAGTATCAGTGGTGGCTGGTGCTCAAAATTTTTTTGGGGGGGGGCGCAAACAAACAAAAAAAACACCAATTGCCGCCACTCTGCCCATCAATTGCCGCCATTGTGCCCAGCAAACGCAACCACTGTGCCCATCAAACGCAGCCACTGTGCCATAAAATTGTCGCCACTGTGCCATGCCATCAAACACAGCCACTGTGCCCATCAATTGTCACCACTGTGCCCATCAATTGTCGCAACTGTGCTATGCCATCAAACGCAGCCACTGTGCCTATCAATTGTCACCATTGTGCTATACCTTCAAACACAGCCACTGTGCCCATCAATTGTCGCCACTGTGCCCATCAATTGTCGCCACTGTGCTATGCCATCAAACGCAGCCACTGTGCCTATCAATTGTCACCATTGTGCTATACCTTCAAACACAGCCACTGTGCCCATCAATTGTCGCCACTGTGCCCATCAATTGTCGCCACTGTGCCCATCAATTGTCGCCACCGTGCCATGCCATCAATTGTCGCCACTGTGCCCATCAATTGTCGCCACTGTGCCCATCAATTGTCGCCACAGTGCCATGCCATCAATTGTTGCCACTGTGCCCATGCCATTGTCGCCACTGTGCCCTTTTTTGGGGGGGGGGGAACACTTTTTTAATAAAAAAATAAGGCAACCGTAAAGTTAGCCCAATTTTTTTTTATACTGAGAAAGATAATGTTATGCCGAGTAAATTGATACCCAACATATCACGCTTCAAAATTGCGTCAACTCGTGGAATTGCGACAAATCTTTACCCATTTAAATCTCCATAGGCGACGTTTAAAAAATTCTACAGGTTGCATGTTTTGAGTTACAGAGGAGGTCTGGTGCTAGAATTATTGCTCTCGCTCTAACGATCGTGACGATACCTCACATGTGTGGCTTGAATACCGTTTACATATGCGGGCGCTGCTCACGTATGCGTTCGCTTCTGCGAGCGAGCTTGGCGGGACGGGGCGTGTTTTTTTGGCTCCTAACTTTTTTAGCTGGCTCCTACAAGCAAATTTGTCAAACCCTGATCTATGGGATGAGGTGCTGCCAGCAGTAATTTTTCTCTGGTTCACATTCATATCATGGTTTTTTTTTTCTGAGTTTTTGGTTGATCTTCTGTCTCTATCATATAAAATACACTTATGATAAAAAATTATAGACCCTTCATTTCTTTTTAACTGCTTGCCGACCAGCCGCCGCATTTTTACGGCGACAGGTCGGTTTGGCTGCACAAAATCACGTAATATTACGTGATTTCGCATTTCAGCCACTAGGGGCGCCCCCTGCTCGCCCCTGGTGCCGCGTGCGTGCCCGCGATCGCGCGTTACAGAGCGAGAACCGGGAGCTGTGTGTGTAAACGTACAGCTCCCGGTCCTGTCAGGGGGAGAAATGACTGATCGTCTGTTCATACAATGTATGAACAGCGATTAATCATTTCCCCCCTGTCAGTCCCACCCCCCCCTTCAGTTAGAACACACCCAGGAACCATAATTAACCCCTTCCTCGCCCCCTAGTGTTAACCCCTTCCCAGCCAGTGGCATTTTTATAGTAATCAATGCATTTTTATAGCACTGATCAGTATAAAAATGACAATGGTCCCAAAAATGTGTCAAAAGTGTCCGAAGTGTCCGCCATAATGTCGCAGTACCTATAAAAATCGCTGATCGCCGCCATTACTAGTAAAAAAAATATATATATTAATAAAAATGCCATAAAACTATCCCCTATTTTGTAGACGCTATGGGCCAGATTCAGGATGGAGAGCGTATCTTTGTGCGGGCGTAGAGTATCCTATTTACGCTACCCCTCCGCAACTTGGACAGGCAAGTGCTGTATTCACAAAGCACTTGCTCCGTAAGTTGTGGCGGCGTAGCGTAAATGGGCCGGCGTAATTCAAAGTAGGCTGGTAGTGGGCGTGTTGTATGTAAACTGATTGTGACCCGACGTGAATGATGCGCCTAACGAACTGCGCATGCGCCGGCCATGGACGTATCCCAGTGCGCATGCTCAAAATCACGTCGCAAATAGTCATTGATATCGACGTGAACGTAACTTAGGCTCAGCCCCATTCTGAATCGGCTTACGCAAACGACGTAAACGACATACAATATGACGCTGTCCCAACGTCCATACTTAACATTGGCTGCGCCTCATATATCAGGGGTAACTTTACGCCCATCCGACGCCTTACGTAAACGACGCAAATAGATACGCCGGCCGCAACTACGTTCGTGAATCGGCGTATCTACCTTATTTACATATTCAACACGTAAATTGACGGAAGCGCCACCTAGTGGCCAGCGTAAATATGCAACTAAGAAACGGCGGCGTAAGAGACTTACGCCGCTCGTATCTTAGCACAAATCCGGCGTATCTTGTTTTCTGAATACAGAAAAAAGATACGCCCGCGCATTCTAGAATTTACGTGGCGTATCAACAGATACGCCGTGTAAATTCTTTCTGAATCTGGCCCTATGACTTTTGCGCAAACCAATCAATAACCGCTTATTGCGTTTTTTTTATTTTTATGTAAAATATGTAGAAGAATACGTATCAGCCTAAACTTTTTTTTTATATATATATATATTTTTGGGGGATATTTATTATAGCAAAAAGTAAGTAAAAAGTAAGCAAGTAAAAAATATTCATTTTTTTTTTAACTTGTCGCTCTTTTTTTTGTTTATAGCGCAAAAAATAAAAAACCTCGGAGGTGATCAAATACTACCAAAAGAAAGCTCTATTTGTGGAAAAAAAAGGACGCCAATTTTGTTTGGGAGCCACGTCGCACGACCGCGCAATTGTCAGTTAAAGCGACGCAGTGCCGAATCGCAAAAAGTGGCCCGGTCATTGGCCAGCCAAATGGTCCAGGGCTGAAGTGGTTAAGTGGGCAAATTTACAAAAAAAATTTTCCCCCACTGTATGTGAATGGGGCCTCTGGGGGGTTTTGAACACCCCTGACCCCCCCCCTTATCTACGCCCCTGTGAGAACCTACAGTAGGACCCAGTATGTGGGAGACAGAATGTAGAGTTCCAAGATTCCCTATGAAAGGGAAAATAATTTGTTACATTGTTTCAGTCTGCTGTACAACATTGTGTCTGATTCACTTTCCTCTGACCGCTCTGCCAATAAAGACAGCAAATGACCCCCCCGGGCATTCTCATATTCTGTGAAAAATACTCCTCCAAGACCCTTACACTGCATTTATTACTACCGCCGCCGCCGCGTCCATCCTCCAGCTGGATAATGTGATCTATCACCTGACTTCTCGCCAATAACTTATTTATTAAACAATATCCGTGTTACACGGGGAACCTGATAAAACGATAATGACGCAGGTGAGCTGACAGGGAGAGGGGGAGGGGTGGGCATCATTGATTGGCTCTGGAGGGGTGAGGGGGGGGGGGTTTGATAATTGAGGTTACAATGAAGAAAAGGGCAGGGTAACCATTAATAACGCGCCCCCCGGCCTTCCCCTTCTATGGAATAATCAATGAGCATCTGGAGCCGTCTTCTAACCGAAACCTCTGATGCCCAATTATTGCGCGTTACGTCCCGGGGTTGCTATGGAGAGAACGTCACATGTGGGGGGGGGGGTTACATCTGAAATAGAAGGAATCACCTTTTATTGTAAGCTCTGGGGGGGGGGGGGGATCCTAAGACATAAGGAAAATAATGATCCCGTTTTGTTGCGCTCTGTAATATTTCGCCGCTACGTTTGTATCCAGTTCACGGCGGTTCGGAAGGGGAAAGTCGCGGCGGCTAAAAGACGAGAGGAAAAGAAATCGGTGAAAAAGAATTGATTATAGGAGGATAGTGATGGGGGGGGGGGGGGGATTATCAGAAAAGTCTTTGTGGACCCGGAAAGTCATCAGCGGAATCGATCTTTCCTATATTAACCCCTTCAATACCGGGGGGCACTTTCACCCCCTTCCTGCCCAGGGCAATTTTCAGCTTTCAGCGCCATCGCACTTTGAATGACAATTGCGCGGTCGTGCTACACTGTACACATATGACATTTTTATAAAAAAACTGAGTCGGATAGAGCTTTCTTTTGGTGGTATTGAATCACTGATGTGTTTTATTTTTATTTTTTTGCTAAACAAATAATTATTTTATTACCTTTTGGGGGGAAAAGAAAACGTTTTATGCGTTTCTGTTATAACATTTTGCTAATAAGGAATTTTTCTCCTTCACTGACGGGCGCTGATAGGCTGCATTCATGGGCACTGATGAGCAGCACTGATAAGCTGCATTGATGGGCACTGATAGGCTGCACTGATGAGGCTGCACTGACAGGGACTGATAGGCTGCACTGAAGAGCACTGATAGGCAGCACTGCTGGGATGCATTGATAGGCACTGATGAGGCTGCACTGATGAGCAGTGATAGGCAGCACTGATAGGCTGCCTTGATGGGCACTGATGAGGCTGCAATGATAGGTTGCACTAATGAACACTGCTAGGCTGCATTGATGGGCACTGATGAGGCTGCAGTGATGAGCACTAATAGGCAGCACTGATCGGCACCGATTAGGTTGCAAGGACGAGGCTGCATTGACGGGCACTGATAGGCTGCATTGATGGGCACAGTTGAGGCTGTATGAATTAGGCTGCACCGATAGGCAGCACTGCTAGGCTGCATTGATGGGCACTGATGAGCACTGATAGGTTGCACTGATGAGTACTGAGAGGCTTCATTGCTGGGCACTGATAAGCAGCACTAATAGGCTGCAAGGATGATGCTGCACTAACGAGCACTGATAGGCTATACTGATGGGCATTGGTAGGATGCATTAATGGGCATTGATGGGCACTAATGAGGCTGCACTGATGAGGTGGCACTAAATAGGCTGCACTGATGGACACTGATTGGCACAAATGGGGCTGAACTGATCTTCAGTGTAAATGTCCCGTCACAGGAAAGCTGGTTATCGGCTTTCCCTTCCTCACACACTGACAGCGCTGAGGAAAGGAAATGCTGATAACCGCACTAGTTGAAAGAATGGGGGGGGGGGGGCAAATTGGGCCTTGTATACATAGACATTGACAATCAAACTCCTGTCCAGCACATAGATGGCCTCAATCTGATGGAACCCACTTCCTCTGAGCCCAGGCCATCCCAGACCTACCCCCCAACCTGCAACTAAACAGTGAAAAGAAACAGCACAGCAAGCGGCTCATCTCTCTGCCATTCTGCTCTCTCCTCCAATCAGCACGCTCCTTGTGACCACATGAACTGATTCTTCCTCTCACACTCCACACCCTGCACATTTGGGGACACTTCCACTGCTTGTATGTAGCAAATACATCAAATGACGCATTAATAAATATAGAGTTGTATCAATGTGTGTTTTATAGATCTGCCTGGAGCCGATCCAAATCCAATCATTAAAATCTCATATAGCCAGAAGTTTTTTACATTTGCATAACTCCTCCCAGGGGTCAGCCCCCTGCTTTCATGAGGACTCTTAACCACTTGCTTACTGGGCGCATATACCCCCTTCCTGCCCAGGTGAAGTTTCAGCTTGCGCTTTAACTGACAATTACGCGGTTGTGCGACGTGGCTCCCGAACAAAATTGGTGTCCTTTTCCCCCACAAATAGAGCTTTCTTTTGGCGGTATTTGGTCACCTCTGCGGTTTTTATTTTTTGCGCTATAAACAAAAAAAGCAACAATTTTGAAAAAAAAAAAAAAACAATATTTTTTACTTGTTGCTGTAATAAATAGCCAAATAAATAAAATAAAAAAACATTTTTTTTCTCAGTTTAGGGCGATGCGTATTCTTCTACATATTTGTGGTAAAAAAAAAAATAATCGCAATAAGCGACTGGTTTGCGCAAAAGTTATAGCGCTTACAAGATATAGGACAGGATTATTATTATTTTTTATAATTTTTTTTTTTACTAGTAATGGCGGCGATCTGCGATTTTTATTGGGACTGCGACATTACGGCGGACACATCGGACACTTTTGACACATTTTTGGCGCCATTCACATTTATACAGCGATCAGTGCTATAAATATGCACTAATTACTGTATAAATGTGACTGGCATTGAAGGGGTTAACACTAGGGGGTGAGGAAGGGGTTAATGTGTACCCTGCATTGTGTTCTACATAAGGGGGGAGGGGGGGTGACTGGGGGAGGTGACCGATGCTGTGTCCCTATGTACAAGGGACACAGATCGGTCTCCTCTCTCCCCTGACAGGACGTGGAGCTTTGTGTTTACACCCCATCATTACACACAGAGCTCCACGTTTACACACAGAGCTCCACGTTTACACACAGAGCTCCACATCCCTGCTCTGTCTTTGCCGATCGCGGGTACCTGGCGGACATCGCGACCACCAGGCACGCGCATCGGCATCTGGCCGGAGGAATCGAGGACGTCATACGACGTCCTGTTGGATTTCCAGAGCCACCGTGAGGCCGTCTTTTGACAATGGCCTGGCGCTGAAGTGGTTAAGACTTAAAGGGGGGGTTCACCCTTAAAACCACTTTCTCCCATCCCATCCAGCATACTGGCGTCAGCGCCAGTATGCTGTCTTTTTTTTTTTTTTATAGTTGTACTTACCTCTTAATAGATAATTTAATTTTCGTCCTACCGCGGGGTATGGCGCCGCTATATAGCGTCACGCCTTCCGAAAACAGCCGACTAGCACTCGGCTGTTCTCTGAGCTATACGGCGCCTGAGCACAGACCTAGGAGCTGACTGCGCAGGCGCCATATATAGCCGCGTCACGCCCTCCGAAAAAAGCCGAAATAGGCTGAATACGGCACCTGCGCAGTCAGCTTCTGGGTCTGTGCTCAGGCGCCGTATAGCTCTGAGAACAGCCGAGTGCTAGTTGGCTGTTTTCGGAAGGCGTGACGCTATATAGCGGCGCCATACCCCGCGGTAGGACGAAAATTAAAATATCTATTAAGAGGTAAGTACACCTATAAAAAAATAAAAAAAGACAGCATACTGGCGCTGACGCCAGTACGCTGGATGGGATGGGAGAAAGTGGTTTTAAGGGTGAACCCCCTCTTTAAGAGGAGAACTGAGGCAGGGCGAAGGGATGTTTTCAGGAAGCTCCGCACAGCACCAGACGTGTGCAATTCGTTTTGTTCCTAAAAGAAATTCGGACGAATTTTCATTTTTCGGATTACAATAGTACCGAATGTAAACAAAAGATTGAACGTAGTTCGACTAAGGGTCCTTTCAGACGTGCCGACCGTTCGTCCGTTTTTTAGACGTCCGTTTACGGACTGCAATGCTTCCCTATGGGATATCGTACGTTAGCGGATGAGCATCCGCTAACGTCCGTTAACATCCGTCTCCGTTAAGCTCCGTTTTTTTGTACGGAAGAAAACCCTATTTTTCCCGTCAAAAAAAACGAACGGACGAAAAACGGACAATCCGTTAACATCCGATCCGCTAACATCCGTTTTTCATCAAAAAGCTGATTAAATAAAGTTCTAACCAAAAAAAAACGGATAAAAAAACAGATGAAAAAACGGATAAAAAAACGGATGAAAAACAGATCAACTGATGATAAAAAAACTGATCTAAAAAACGGTCCGCACGTGTGAATATAAAATAGATTCAAATAGTTTTCTAATCAATTAAGAAAAGTTTCAGATTACGATAGTTTTCTTCAACTTTTTTAAAGTTGAGGAAAGATTCTATAATCCAAAGCGGTGGTCGACCCTCATAAATAAAATAAAAAAATTGCCAAAAAGACACCAAAAAATGTGAAAAAAATATAATGGGCCAGATCCACAGAGAGAGTACGCCGGTCTATCTCCTGAAACGCCGGCGTACTTTCAAATTTGAATCCTCAAACCATGATACGACGGTTTCGGGCTTCGATCCGACAGGCTTACGTCTTCGTACGCCTTCGGATCTACGCTGCAATCTTTTTGCGCCCGCTGGGTGGAGTTCGCGTCGTTTTCCGCGTCGGATATGCAAATTAGCTTTTTACGGCGATCCACGAAGTTACGATCGGCCGTCGCATTCTCTAGTCGGCTTTTTCCGGCGTATTGTTAAAGCTGCTATTATCCGGTCTATAGTTAGACTTGCCATGTTAAGTATGGCCGTCGTTCCCGCGTCGAATTTTCAATTTTTTTTGCGTAAGTCGTCCGTGAATAGGAATGTACGTAAATTACGCTACTAAAAGAAAAAATTAAGTTTCGACGTAATTTGGCGCAATGCACGGCGGGAAATTTCTGAACGGAGCATGCGCAGTTCGATCGCCGCGGGGACGCGCCTAATTTAAATGATTCACGGGCCGAAATCTTCCTGGATTCGACTTAGAGCCAGGTAAAGTACGGCGGCGTAGAGTATCTCTGATACTCTGCGGGAATCTATTTGTATGTGGATCTGTTCCACGGTGATCTTCTCTTTCTCCTCCTCGCATTGCCTCCTGGGAAATGGGGCGCGCTGTCTTCTCGGAACTGTGGGCCAGATTCACATACAATTACATTGGCGCAGAGTATCAGAGATACACTACGCCGCCGTATTTTACCTGGCTCTATGACGAATTCAGGTAGATTACTGCCCGTAAGGTACGGCGGCGTAGTGTATTTCTCGCGGCGGAATCGAAATACGCGATTAGGGGGCGTGAAGCATTTAAATTAGGCGCGTCCCCGCGGCGATCGAACTGCGCATGCTCCGTTCAGAAATTTTCCGCCATGCATTGCACGAAATAACGTTGTTACGTCATTTTTTGTTTGAGTAGCGTCGTTTACGTACATTCCTATTCCCGGACGACTTACGTAAAAAATAAAAAAAGACGTTGAAATTCGACGCGGGAACGACAGCCATACTTAACATGGGCCGTCTAATATTAGAGCAGATAAAAGCTGGAATAACTTTACGCGGCAAAAAGATGACTACAGATGCCGTAAGAGATTGCGAACGACGCTCGTAACTTTGTGGATCGCCGGAAAATGCTCATTTGCATACGCGGAAAACGACGGGAACTCCACCCAGCGGCCGCAAATTTATTGCAGCGTAGATCCGAAGGCGTACGAACACGTAAGCCAGTCGGATTGAAGCCCGCAGCCGCCGTTTCATGGTTTGAGGATTCAGACTAATGAAACAACGCGCGTAATAATTTGAAAGTACTCCGGTCTAACGCGAGATACACGGTAGTAATCGCTCTGTGAATCTGGCCCTGTGTGAGGGGTTCTACTTTACAGCCTCCTCTGTGTGGACAGTTGGGCGCTGGCGGAGAACGCACGGTTCCTGTAAGTCCGGGTGCAGAGCGGGTTGTGCGCTCCATACATCACGCTCATATATATAATATAATGAATGTCGATAGCGAGGAGGACGGATGGCGCACTGATCGGCAGCGAAGCTCCTAAGCTCACCTGTCACTCTCCCCGCCGTCCATATCGATGTTCACGTTAGCGGCCGCGCTCAGCGCTCTTCTCTTTATGACATGTGAAGATGGGGAGACCGGCTGATTATTGACTTCTTTTAAAAGCCTATTTTGACGTCTCGGGGATGACAAAACGCGGCGAGCAGAGCAGCCGGTGGGGCGGGGAACTCCCAAGGGACCAGAACTAGATGAGCGTCCTCGTCTCCTAACCTTGGCTGGAAAAACCCCATAAAATGAAGGTTCAGCTGGACTGGAGCTCCTCACCTGAGAGTTTTGCAGACGCTCGCACTTTTTTTTTGCACGCATTTACGATATACGCAAAAAAGCGATTGTCGTCCTTGTGGTGCCGTCATACTTTTTAATCCGTGCAAAAAAAAAAATGTGCAACAAAACACATCAAAGTGCGTGGTTAAAAATAAAACACATAAAGATCAACGCGGAAAAAAGGTTACATGAGCTACTCTGCCGCATTTATCACACGTAGGGCCGCCCACTTTAATGAATGGGCTAGACATGTGCAGAACTAAAACATTTGTTTCGTTTCGATTTGTGATATGCATAAATTTGTTTGGTTAAATTTGTTTCATTCGATGAATTTGTTTTTCTGAATTCGTTTTTTTTTTTTTTTGTTATTCAGTTTCGAATTGATTCAAATTTTTTGAATTCGGATCGACTTTTTTTCGGATCAATTTCGAATAGTTTTCCAATTTCCAAAGAGAATAAAATAGAATAGAAAATAAAGTAATAGAATAGAAAAAAATATATACATATATATAGTATTTTATTTTATCCTCTTTGGAAGATATTTCCAAAGAGAATGAAATAGAATAGAAAATTAAAGAATAGAATAGAAAAAAATATATTTTCTATTGTATTTTATCCTCTTTAGAAATTGGAAAATTATTCGAATTCAAAAGGCATTCGAAAACAATTTGAATTCGAATTTCATCTGAATTTAAAATAGAATAGAAAATAAAAGAATAGAATAGAAAAAATATATTTTCTATTGTATTTTATCCTCTTTAGAAATTGGAAAATTATTCTAATTCAAAAGGCATTCGAAAACAATTTGAATTCGAATTTCATCTGAATTTAAAATAGAATAGAAAAGAAAGGAATAGAATATATATATTTATTTATATTATATTCCTTTGTTTTCTATTCTTTTTTTATTCTCTTTGTAAATTGGAAAACTATTCGAATTTCATCCGAATTCAAAATAGAATAGAAAATAAAAGAATAGAATAGGAATATAAATATATATATATATATATATATATATATATATATTCATATATATATATGTGTATGTATGTATTTTATATTCTATTCCTTTATTTTCTATTCAATTTTATCCTCTTTGGAAATTGGAAAACTATTCAAATTCGAAAGGCATTTGAAAACGATTACATTCGAATTTCGTTCGAATTTAAAATAGAATAGAAAATAAAGGAATAGAATAGGAAAAAATATATTTTCTATTCTATTTTATCCTCTTTGGAAATTGGAAAATTATTTTACTTTAAAAGGCATTCGAAAACAATTAGAATTTTGTCTGAATTTAAAATAGAATAGAAAATAAAAGAATATTATATATATATATATATATATATATATATATATATATATATATATATTTTTCTACTCCTTTATTTTCTATTCTTTTTTATGCTCTTTGGAAATTGGAAAAGTATTAGAATTCGAAAGGGATCCAAAAACCATTCGAATTTCGTCCGAATTTAAAATAGAATAGAAAAAAGGAATAGAATAGAATATATATATATATATATATATATATATATATATATATATATATATATATATATATATATATTCTCTATTATATTCCTTTATTTTCTATTCTATTCTATCCTCTTTGGAAATTGGAAAACTTTGAATTCGAAAAGTTTTGGAATTTGAAAACTATTGGAAAACTATTTTAATTTCATCCGAATTTGTATTCTGTTATTTCGGAGCTATTTAAATTTGTTTTACTATTTTAATGCAGAAATTCGGATACATACAAATTTCTGAAAAAAAAAAAATAGGCCAAACCGCACATGTCTAGAATGGGCTTTGCCCTTTTTGTCCGTAGCGCATAATGGCGGCACGATTTTGCGCGCATTCCCTAGGTGTGAAGGCAGACTTAGAGAAGACCGATGGCGCCCGGATCTCTGATTGCAACAAAATAAAATAAAATAAATCTTAATCATTTTTCAGGCTATGCGATAAAATAAAAATCCTGGTGACTGGATTTAGCGTCAGTCTTATTGGTGGTGTGAGCGATCGGCTGATCTGGGGATTGATTGATCGGTGGATGATGTCCCATTGATCACTGTTACTATGAAGCATGTGATGGAGATAATAATCATGTTATGCTGAGTAATGACACGGAGGTTCCGGCCTCCGGTAAAGGTTCCCACGTGACATGTGACAATATTTTGCCCTTTTAATCAATTCTCACATCTCTATTACTCAGCGGAGGATTGCCGAACACTAGGGAGGCATCATCAATAGGTCGCCATGGCAACCCGCTAATACATACAAATCACCTCCCGCCACCGTATGTGTGAATGACAGCGGTGGGGGTGACGCCACAATTATTTCCAGGGCTTTTTTTCAGGGGGAACTTGGGGGAACTCAGTTCCACCACCTCTGGCTCAGACCCTTTGGTGCCCACTCACCACAATGACTTGTAAACACAGAAGTCTGGTTTCTTTATTTACAAGAGACCGCTCTGCACTCTGTGTGTAACCCCCAGAACTCTGCACTCTGTATGTAATGCAATCCTGGTATTTAATGCCCCTTTAAGACCCTTCTACTGTTTGTGAAATCTGAACGGGTCGTGGTTGAGTTCCTGCACCTATTTTCTGAGAAAAAAAGCTCTGATTATTTCGGTGGTGTTGTGAGATTTTAGTAGTAGTTTTTCGACTTCTCTTTTAAACAGCTTTGCGCCTATATAACCCACTTGGCATAGAAGACTTTGGGGTCTGTTTCTAAAAAAAAAAAAATATGTGAATAGATATTCATCCACACCATCTGCATGTGCATTCATTCTGTGCAAATCGGACAAAAAACGAATGCTCTTTAGGCTATTTTCACTTCTGAGGGAACGTTTTTTTATTATGGGCAGTAGAAAAATACAACACTATGGCCACTAGATGGGGCTGAGGATCATAGGAAAAATATACATTCCTCGGCCACTTTATTAAAGCGGTGTTCCGCTCGAAATGTGCACCCCCTCGTGTGTTACATGTACTGGGATATGTAGTGTCATTGGCTGCAGCCCCTCTGTGTCTCAGCAACATGTCAGCTTGTGGAAACAGGAGCTGGGATCAGGTAGGAAGACCTCCTTTACAAGTAGGGGCTGTGAAGGAAAGGGAGGGGGGCTGTTTGTGTGCAACGAGGGGCCAGAGCTTTGTGTGTTTACACATGTGTATATGTGGGGAGCTGACATGTATACAGGTGTGAGGGGGGCCTGACATGTATACAGGTGTGAGAGGGGCCTGACATGTATACAGGTGTGAGGGGGGCTGACATGTATACAGGTGTGAGGGGGCTGACATGTATACAGGTGTGACGGGGGGCTGACATGTATACAGGTGTGAGGGGGGCTGACATGTATACAGGTGTGAGGGGGCTGACATGTATACAGGTGTGAGGGGGGGCTGACATGTATACAGGTGTGAGGGGGGGCTGACATGTATACAGGTGTGAGGGGGGAGCTGACATGTGTACAGGTGTGGGGGGCTGACATATATACAGGTGTGAGGGGGGCTGACATGTATACAGGTGTGAGAGGGGGCTGACATGTATACAAGTCTGGGGGGAGCTGACATGTATACAAGTGTGATGGGGGAGCTGACATGTATACAGGTGTGAGAGGGGGCTGACATGTATACAGGTCTGGGGGGAGCTGACATGTATACAAGTGTAATGGGGGAGCTGACATGTATACAGGTGTGGGGGGCTGACATGTATACAAGTGTGAGGGGGGGCTGACATGTATACAGGTGTGAGGGGCTGACATGTATACAAGTGTGAGGGGGCTGACATGTGTACAGGTGTAAGGGGGCTGACATGTGTACAGGTGTGGGGGGCTGACATGTATACAGGTGTGAGGGGGCTGACATGTGTACAGGTGGGGGGGGCTGACATGTATACAAGTGTGAGGGGGCTAACATGTATACAGGTGTGGGGGGGCTAACATGTATACAGGTGTGGGGGGCTGACATGTATACAGGTGTGGGGGGACTGACATGTATACAGGTGTGGGGGGACTGACATGTATACAGGTGTGGGGGGACTGACACGGACACAGGTGTGAGGAGGGAGCTGACATATATACAGTACAGGTGTAAGGAGGGGGGCTGACACATATGCAGGTGTGAGGAGAGGGGCTGACATATATACAGGTGTGAGGAGGCGGGCTGACACATACACAGGTGTGAGGAGGGGGGCTGACATATACAGGTGTGAGGAGGGGGGCGGACATGTATACAGGTGTGGGGAGGGGGGCTGACATGTATACAGGTGTGAGGAGAGGGGCTGACATATATACAGGTGTGAGGAGAGGGGCTGACATATATACAGGTGTGAGGAGGGGGGCTGACATATATACAGGTGTGAGGAGGGGGCTGACATATACAGGTGTGAGGAGGGGGGCTGACATATATACAGGTGTGAGGAGGGGGGGCTGACATATATACAGGTGTGAGGAGGGGGGCTGACATATATACAGGTGTGAGGAGGGGGGCTGACATATATACAGGTGTGAGGAGGGGGGCTGACATATATACAGGTGTGAGGAGGGGGCTGACATATACAGGTGTGAGGAGGGGGGCTGACATATATACAGGTGTGAGGAGGGGGCTGACATATACAGGTGTGAGGGGGGCTGACATGTATACAGGTGTGGGGAGGGGGGCTGACATATATACAGGTGCGAGGAGGGGGGCGGACATGTATACAGGTATGAGGAGGGGGGCTGACATATACAGGTGTGAGGAGGGGGGCTGACATATATACAGGTGTGAGGAGGGGGGCTGACATATATACAGGTGTAAGGAGGGGGGCTGACATATATACAGGTGTAAGGAGGGGGGCTGACATATATACAGGTGTAAGGAGGGGGGCTGACACATATACAGGTGTGAGGAGGGGGGCTAACATTTATACAGGTGTTAGGTGGGGGGCGGACATGGATACAGGTGTGAGGTGGGGGCTGACATATATAAAGGTGTGAGGTGGGGGGGCTGACATATATACAGGTGTGAGGAGGGGGGCTGACATGGATACAGGTGTGAGGAGGGGGGCTGACATATATACAGGTGTGAGGAGGGGGCTGACATATACAGGTGTGAGGAGGGGGGCTGACATATATACAGGTGTGAGGAGGGGGGGCTGACATATATACAGGTGTGAGGAGGGGGGCTGACATATATACAGGTGTGAGGAGGGGGGCTGACATATATACAGGTGTGAGGAGGGGGGCTGACATATATACAGGTGTGAGGAGGCGGGCTGACATATATACAGGTGTGAGGAGGGGGGCTGACATATATACAGGTGTGAGGAGGGGGGCTAACATTTATACAGGTGTTAGGTGGGGGGCGGACATGGATACAGGTGTGAGGTGGGGGCTGACATATATAAAGGTGTGAGGTGGGGGGCTGACATATATACAGGTGTGAGGAGGGGAGCTGACACATATACAGGTGTGAGGAGGGGGGCGGACATGTATACAGGTGTGAGGAGGGGGGCTGACATATACAGGTGTGAGGAGGGGGGCAGACATGTATACAGGTGTGAGGAGTAGTGTTGAGCAGAATATGCCATATTCGAATTCGCGATATATCTCGAATATATAGTCGAATATTCGACATATATTCGCTAAATACGAATATTCGTGATATTTTTTGGAAATGAAATGATTGCGAATTTTCGCTATCGCGAATTGCGAATTGCGAATTGCGAATATTCGAGAAATGCGGAATGGAGCATTCTGATTGGCACAGAATATTCGTGATATATTGCAATATAAAATAATTGCGAATATTCGAGAAATGCGGAATGGAGCACTCTGATTGGCTCAGAATATTCGTGATATATTACAATACACAATAATTGCGAATATTCGGCAAATGCGGAAGGAGCACTCTGATTGGCTCAGAATATTCGTGATATATTACAATACACAATAATTGCGAATATTCGAGAAATGCGGAAGGAGCACTCTGATTGGCTCAGAATATTCGCGATATATTACAATACACAATAATTGCGAATATTCGGCAAATGCGGAAGGAGCACTCTGATTGGCTCAGAATATTCGCGATATATTACAATACACAATAATTGCGAATATTCGGCAAATGCGGAAGGAGCACTCTGATTGGCTCAGAATATTCGCGATATATTACAATACACAATAATTGCGAATATTCGGCAAATGCGGAAGGAGCACTCTGATTGGCTCAGAATATTCGCGATATATTACAATACACAATAATTGCGAATATTCGAGAAATGCGGAATGGAGCACTCTGATTGGCTCAGAATATTCGTGATATATTACAATACAAAATAATTTCGAAATTTCGAGAAATGCGGAATGGAGCACTCTGATTGGCTCAGAATATTCGTGATATATTACAATATAAAATAATCGCGCGATATCGCTATTGCCGAATAATCGCATTGCGATTTTTTCGGCAATATAAAATGAGCGCTGCAGCTACTCGGCCCAAGGTCTCTAATCATACCAGCAATGCTTTTAGACGTCGATGGGGATCTCTAGGATGTGATCTGTTCTAAAAAAAAATTGAAAACATTCGAATATTCGAAATAGCGAATATTCGCCGCGATATTCGCGATATTCGCGAATACTCGAATATGCAATATTCGTAGCGAATATTCGCAATGCGAATATTCGTGAGCAACACTAGTGAGGAGGGGGGCTGACATATATATATACATGTGTGAGGGGGGCTGAGTGCGGTGGGATGGCCCTACACCACACCTTTTTGTATCTATGCCATGAAGAATGATGGCAAACGGGGGTCCAACCCACCACTATTAACCGCTTCAATACTAGGCTTTTATACCACCTCCATACCGGGCCTATTCTGACACTTCTCTCCTACATGTAATAATCATCATTCTTTTGCTAGAAAATTACACAGTACCCCCAAACATTATATATGTTTTTTTTAGCAGACACCCTAGGGAATAAAATGACGGTCATTCCAAAGTTTTATCTTGCACGGTATTTACGCAATTATTTTTCAAACGCTTTTTTTTGTAAAAAAAATTGTTTTATGAATTAAAAAAATAACAAAACACTAAAGTTAGCCCAATTTTTTTGTATTATGTGAAAGATTATGTTACACCGAGTAAATAGAGACCCAACATGTCACGCTTTAATTATGCGCACACTCATGGAATGGCGCCAAACTTCGGTACTTAAAAATCTCCATAGGCAACGCTTTATTTATTTTTTACAGGTTACAGTTTAGATTTACAGAGGAGATCTAGTGCTAGATTAGTTGCTGGCACTCTAACGCACGCGGCGATACCTCACATGTGTGGTTTAAACGGCGTTTACATATGTCGGCGGGACTTGCGTGTGCGTTCGCTTCTGCACGCGAGCTATCGGGGACAGGGGCGTTTTCATTTTTTTTTTTATCTTTTATTAATTTTTTTTACTTATATTTTATTTATTTTTACACTTTTTTTCATATTTTTTTTTTTTCCACTTTTATTCCTATTACAAGGAATGTAAACATCCCTTGTAATAGGAAATGTGTGTGACAGGTCCTCTTTATGGAGAGATGTGGGGTCAATAAGACCTCACATCTCACCTCCAGGCTGGAAACCATGAGATCGGTGAAAAAAAATTCACCGATCTCATGAATGGTGACTTACAGCCGCAATCGCGGCTTTGTTTACATACGGGGACCCGGGCGTGACGTCATCAGATCGCGCCCGGGTCCTCCGACGGTCATAGAGATGACTGGTGACCATCTGGTCACCAGTCATCTCTATGCTTCCTGCCGCCGCCGACGATTCGTTCTCCGGGCCCCCGAAGGTACAGGTAAGCCCGGAGAAGCACCGGATGGCGGCGGGAGGGGGGGATGTCCCCTCCCGCGGCCTGTAAGAACGATCAAGCGGCGGAACCGCCGCTATGATCGTTCTTACTTTGTGCAGAATCGCCGGCTGAAGAGATGGATATCTGGATGATGCCTCTGGCTGCAGGCATCGTCCAGATATTCGCCTGCAATACCCAGGCCGTCAATTGACGGCCACTTAGGATGGTAAATCCCATCCCAGGCCGTCAATTGTCTATGGCTGGGTATTGAAGTGGTTAAGATCAGGGCAGCCATTACAAATTTTCGGGCCCCTTACACAGCTTTAGGCAGGCCCCCCCCCCTGGAGCAGAGAACCATTGTGCCCCTTACAGGTGTAATGTAATAAATAAATAAAAACAGCCTGTAAGGGCCCCTGGGGACCATCGGGCCCCTTATAGGTGTAATGCCTGTAGCCCCCTGATGGCGGCTCTGAGTAAGGTGTACCTAAAGTGGCTGGTGATTGGACGCCTCTGTAACAAGAGATACAATGTTGGTCATTTCTTTTTCCATAAAAAAAAAAGGTTTGTTGAAATTTAAACTTTTCCATCCTATAAGACAAAATATTTTTTTATTAAAAAAAAAAAAATTATCAGAAGTTGCCGGTCATTAAATTTGCATAAAAATATAAAAAAAAAAACATAAAAAGAATCTGAAAGAGAAAGTTCTTCTTGTCTTAAAAAATGAAATTAATTCCTTTTCTGACGTTGATTGGCACATTAATTTCACATCTCCATAGAGGTCACGAATGAGATTGCCGAAGTCTTAAATTGGACTGTTGCGTGTTGACTGTCAGATGTCGCTCAGATGTGAGGAAAATCATAAATCTATAAAAAGGAGAAGTTGCAGATTATCTCACTATAAAAGAGGAATAATTGGTATAGAAGTATAATCAACCAATGGATACACTCATAGGCGTGCCCAGGGGGAGTGAACGTTTTAAAATGTAGTAGGATAGTGGATGATGTCAGTAGTTTTTTATTATTATTATTCTTTTTGTATTTTTTTTTTTACAAATTTTTTTTATTATTATTTTTTAAAATTCTTAGAAGCCTTGGTGAAATTTTTTTTTTTACAATTTAATGTATTTTTTTTTTTTTTTAGAAGCCTTGGTGAAATATCAGCAGGGGGAATCTGTGCATGCACAGGGTGATTAGGGTGCACACCCTAATCACCCTGTGCAGCACAGATTCCCCCTACTGATATTTCAACAAAGCTTCTAAAAAAAAAAATACATTAAATTGTAAAAAATAAATAAAAAATACAATGATAATAATAATAAACTACTGACATCATCCACTATCCTACTACATTTTAAAATGTTTACACCCTAATCACCCTACACTCTAATCACCCTGTGCAGCACAGATTCCCCCTGCTGATATTTCACCAAAGCTTCTAAAAAAAAAAAAAAAAAATACATAAAATTGTAAAAAAAAAAAAATACAATAATAATAATAAACTACTGACATCATCCACTATCCTACTACATTTTAAAATGTTTACACCAGTCATCTCTATGATCGTCGGAGGCCCGGGCGCGATTTTATGACGTCACGCTCGGGTCCTGGAATGTAAACACAGCCGCAATCGCGGCTGAAAGCATTAGATCGGTGAAATGATTTCCAGCCTGGAGGAGAGATGTGAGGTCTTATTAACCCCGCATCCCTCCATAAAGAGGACCTGTCACACACAGTCCTATTACAAGGGATGTTTACATTCTTGTAATAGGAATAAATGTGATCAAAAAAAAAAAATCAAAAAAAGTTTAAAAATAAATTGTGTAAAATAAAAAATAAAATAATAAAAAAAAAATTTTTAAACGCCCCTATCCCTGGTAGCTCGCGCTCAGAAGTGAACGCACGCGTAAGTCCCGCCCACTGATGTAAACGCTGTTCAAACCACACATGTGAGGTATCGCCGCGTGCGTTAGAGCACCAGCAACAATTCTTGCACTAGACCTCCTCTGGAACTCTAAATTTGTAACTTGTAAAAAAAAAATAAGCGTCGCCTATGGAGTTTGGCGCCATTCAATGAGTGTGCGCAGTTTTAAAGCGTTGTTAGGTATCTATTTACTCGGCTTAACTTCATCTTTCACATTATACCAAAAAATTGGGCTAACTTTACTGTTTTGTTTCTTTTTAATTCACAGAACCGTTGTTTTCCCAAAAAAAAGGCTTTTGGTAAATGATTGCGCAAATAATGTGCGAGATAAAAAGTTGCAATGGCCGGCATTTTATTCCCTAGGGTGTCTGCTAAAAAAACATATATAGTGTTTGGGGGTTCTGAGTAATTTTCTAACAAAAAAAATATGATTTATGCATGTAGGAGAAGTGCCAAAATAGCCCCGGTATTGAAGCGGTTAAAAAAAAAGTGTAAAAAAAAAAAATTACAAAAATAATAATAATAATAAACTACCTACATCATCCACTATCCTACTACATTTTAAAATGTTTACACCCTAATCACCCTACACTCTAATCACCCTGTGCAGCACAGATTCCTCCTGCTGATATTTCACCAAAGCTTCTAAGAATTTTCAAAAATAATAAAAAAAGACATTAAATTGTAAAAAAAATTAAAAAAATACAATAATAATAATAATAATAAACTACTGACATCATCCACTATCCTACTACATTTTTAAAATGTTTACACCCTAATCACCCTGTGCAGCACAGATTCCCCCTGCTGATAGTTCACCAAAGCTTCTAAAAATTAAAAAAAAATAATAATAATAATAATAATAAACTACTGACATCATCCACTATCCTACTACATTTTAAAATGTTTACACCCTAATCACCCTACACTCTAATCACCCTGTGCAGCACAGATTCCTCCTGCTGATATTTCACCAAAGCTTCTAAGAATTTTTAAAAATAATAAAAAAATACATAAAATTGTAAAAAAAATACAATAATAATAATAATAATAAACTACTGACATCATCCACTATCCTACTACATTTTTAAAATGTTTACACCCTAATCACCCTGTGCAGCACAGATTCCCCCTGCTGATAGTTCACCAAAGCTTCTAATTTTTTTTTTTTTTAATGTAAAAAAAAAAATACAAAAATAATAATAATAATAAACTACTGACATCATCCACTATCCTACTACATTTTAAAATGTTTACATTTTTTTCGTGTGTGTATATATATATATATATATATATATGTGCACACAAGTGTGTTTGCGTTTTGGGGCGCACACCCTAATGCTATAGGCTGCGCTCACCTATGGATACACTCTATTATGCAACTCCTGGCAAATATTTGAAACCCCCTTCGATTTGTGCATTCCTCAAAATATTTTTTAATGTGTAAGAACCTTACATTCGCCTTTAACCACTTCAATACCGGGGCATTTTCACCCTCTTCCTGCCCAGGCCAATTAAGCCGCCAGTGCCATCCATCAGTGCCAGCCAGCCATCTATCAGTGCTGCAGATCAGTGCCACCTAACCTGTATTGTGCTTTGAGAAACTGTCACATGACATTTAAAATATCGGTAATCGGTATCGGTGAGTACTTGAAAAAAAAGTATCGGTACTCGTACTCGGTCTTAAAAAAATGGTATAGGGACAACCTTACCAGGTGCTAAGTATCATCTCTGGGCCAAGATGTCTCTCTTTCTCAACATCTGATTGGGTATGAGTATTCACCCACTGGTCAATGATCCTACCTTAAAACCAATGTGTCTGGACCAACATTATGATTAGCAGTGGTGGTGCGTCCATAGAGGGCGCAGGAGCGCCGCCCCCTCTTCTGCACCTGTCAATCAACAATAGATAGATTCATGCATTGTCGCCGCTGCTGTCCACCTATTCAGGTGTCCGGCCCCTTGTAGAGCGCCGGCCATCTGAATTACAGCGGTGGGTGTGTTTTGGAAGTACCTGATTAGAGCCATAGGCTTCCTGATTAGAGCTATAGGCTCTAATAGGCTTCCAAATTGGTAAGGAGCGGGCCCACTGCTGTGCGTTCTCTGCTTACACAGTGCTGTGTTAGGGAATCGCTTCCCTAACACTAACCCGTCTCTCAGCCAATCAGGTGCACTGGGTCTGGTTACCAGTCACCTGATTGGCTGAAGCGCCAGGCTCTGTAATTAGACGCCTGTCAGGCGTCCAATCATAGCAGAGATAACTTTAAGAGGAGGACTCGGAGGGAGCGTGGAGGACAGCACTGACCTGAGAAAGGTAAGTGCCGGGCGGTGGGCAAACTGGCATCATTTAATGGGGCAAACTGGCATCATTTGATGGGGCACACTGGCGGCATTTGATGGGGCACACTGGAGGCATTTGATGGGGCAAACTGGGTGAATTTGATGGGAACAGTGGCTGCATTTGTTGGGGCACACTGGCATCATTTTATGGGGTACACTGGCGGCATTTAATGGGGCACACTGGCGGCATTTAATTGGACAAACTGGCATCATTTGATGGGAACAGTGGCTGCATTAGGTGAGGCACACTGGAGAAATTTGATGGGGCAAACTGGCATTATTTGATGGGAACAGTGGCTGCATTCGATGGGGCACCCTGGTGGCATTTTATGGGGCAAACTGGCATCATTTGATGGGAACAGTGGCTGCATTTGGTGGGGCACACTGGCGGCATTTAATGGGGCAAACTGGCACCATTTGATGGGAACAGTGGCTACATTTGATGGGACAAACTGGCATCCTTTGATGGGGCAAACTGGCTGCATTTGATGGGGCACACTGGCATAATTTGATGGGAACAGTAGCTGCGTTTGATGGAGCACACTGGCATCATTTGATGGGGCACACTGACATCATTTGATGGTGAACATTGGTGGCATTTGATGGGGCAACTGGCATCACCTGATGGGGCAAACAGGCTGCATTTGATGTCGCAAACTGGCTGCATTTGATGTCGCAAACTGGCTGCATTTGATGGCGCAAACTGGCGGCATTTGATGGGAACAGTGGCTGCATTTGGTGGGGCACACTGGCGGCATTTAATGGGGCGAACTAGTATAATTTGATGGTAACAGTGGCTGCATTTGATGGGGCACACCGGTGGTATTTGATCGGGCAAAATGGCATCATTTGATGGGGCAAACTGGCATCATTTGATGGGTCAAACTGGCTGCATTTGATGGGGCAAACTGGCTGCATTTGATGGGGCACACTGGCGGCATTTGATGGGGCAAACTGGCATAATTTGATGGGGCAAACTGGCATAATTTGATGGGGAAAACTGGCTGCATTTGATGGGGCACACTGGTGGCATTTAATGGGGCAAACTGGCATCATTTGATGGGAACAGTGGCTGCATTTGGTGGGGCACACTGGCTGCATTTCATGGGGAAAACTGGCATCATTTGATGGGAACAGTGGCTGCATTTGGTGGGGCACACTGGCGGCATTTGATGGGGCAAACTGGCATCATTTGATGGGAACAGTGGCTGCATTCAATGGGGCACTCTGGTGGCATTTAATGGGGCAAACTGGCATCATTTGATAGGAACAGTGGCTGCATTTGGTGGGGCACAGTGGCTGCATTCAATGGGGCACTCTGGTGGCATTTAATGGGGCAAACTGGCATCATTTGATAGGAACAGTGGCTGCATTAGGTGAGGCACACTGGAGAAATTTGATGGGGCAAACTGGCATTATTTGATGGGAACAGTGGCTGCATTCGATGGGGCACCCTGGTGGCATTTTATGGGGCAAACTGGCATCATTTGATGGGAACAGTGGCTGCATTTGGTGGGGCACACTGGCGGCATTTAATGGGGCAAACTGGCACCATTTGATGGGAACAGTGGCTACATTTGATGGGACAAACTGGCATCCTTTGATGGGGCAAACTGGCTGCATTTGATGGGGCACACTGGCATAATTTGATGGGAACAGTAGCTGCGTTTGATGGAGCACACTGGCATCATTTGATGGGGCACACTGGCATCATTTGATGGTGAACATTGGTGGCATTTGATGGGGCAACTGGCATCACCTGATGGGGCAAACAGGCTGCATTTGATGTCGCAAACTGGCTGCATTTGATGTCGCAAACTGGCGGCATTTGATGGGAACAGTGGCTGCATTTGGTGGGGCACACTGGCGGCATTTAATGGGGCGAACTAGTATAATTTGATGGTAACAGTGGCTGCATTTGATGGGGCACACCGGTGGTATTTGATCGGGCAAAATGGCATCATTTGATGGGGCAAACTGGCATCATTTGATGGGTCAAACTGGCTGCATTTGATGGGGCAAACTGGCTGCATTTGATGGGGCACACTGGCGGCATTTGATGGGGCAAACTGGCATAATTTGATGGGGCAAACTGGCATAATTTGATGGGAAAACTGGCTGCATTTGATGGGGCACACTGGTGGCATTTAATGGGGCAAACTGGCATCATTTGATGGGAACAGTGGCTGCATTTGGTGGGGCACACTGGCTGCATTTCATGGGGAAAACTGGCATCATTTGATGGGAACAGTGGCTGCATTTGGTGGGGCACACTGGCGGCATTTGATGGGGCAAACTGGCATCATTTGATGGGAACAGTGGCTGCATTCAATGGGGCACTCTGGTGGCATTTAATGGGGCAAACTGGCATCATTTGATAGGAACAGTGGCTGCATTTGGTGGGGCACACTGGCGGCATTTAATGGGGGAAACTGGCATCATTTGATGGGAACAGTGGCTGCATTCAATGGGGCACTCTGGTGGCATTTAATGGGGCAAACTGGCATCATTTGATAGGAACAGTGGCTGCATTTGATGGGGCACACTGGCATAATTTGATGGGAACAGTGGCTGCATTTGATGGCACAGTGGCAGTAATTTATGTTTTTTTTTTCAGTTTGTTTGCGCCCCCCCCCCCCCCTCAAATATTTTGAGCGTCATTCTCGAGGACTAAGGTAAGAAGAATTGGTGGCTCACTGCGTGGAAGGCTGAGATCCCAAACCTCTGTATCCCGCAGCCCGGAACCCTTATCAGCCAACCTGTCAAGAGGCTCGCCGACTGTCTACAGCATGATTTTGTAATTAGCTGTGTGTGAAGGAGACTACACGGCTTAGCGGACTGGAACAAGGAGGCCGCGAATCCTATCCAGGCAGGCGATTGACCGCAGAACATTACTGTCCGAGAGACGCTCGTGGTGCGGCGCGCTCGCCGGCCCCCGGCCCCGCTCCCAGGAGGGGAGAAAACGTTCACTTTGCTTCATAAATTCACTATTATAGATGGCACATCGCTCGCTGGATTAAATGGCGGCGAGACGGCGAGAATTTAACCTCCTTCTCAGGCAAATGAGCAGGCAGGAGATTAAAACAAATTTTTCATTTCACGTGTTTTCTACTAGACTGCTAAGGTCATGTTGCTTCAAGAAATCAAAGGCAACGCGGCGGATCTATTACAGGTTATTACAGTCCGTGAATTTCCAGTGATGGGCAAAACACAGATGTAAGCGGCGCTAATGATATCGGTGTTATGGCCGCCATTTAAAGGAGGTCAGGTGACAGAGTTTTCAAGTTCAACTCTGATTTTGTTAAAACAGTTACACAAGGTACACTATTTGGTCAAAAGTATTGGGACGCCGGCCTTTACACGCACATGAACTTTAATGGCATCCCAGTCTTAAAAGTCAACTTTTTTATCCAATAAAATAAATAATAAAATAACCGTTAAAATAAACCAATTCATCAGAAGTCAATGACAAATGTGCCTCTTACATTGGTGGTCAGTAAGAAAAATGACCCCCCCCCCCCCCCCCTTACAGAGAGATAAAATGATAATTGGTGTCATGTTGTTGATGGCTTTGTCCAGTGTTGTTGGTCCTGGAGCTATATAGGCCCCATTAGATGGAAGATCAATCAGCCGAAGCTCAGGAGCCCCTTAGCAAACTCTAATGCCGCGTACACACAATCATTTTTCAGCATGTCCAAAAAACGACGGGCCCCGATACGTTACGCCGCTGTAAATAATTGCGCAAGTTCTTTATTTAGAAAGAACTTGCGCCATTATTTTCGGCGGCGTAACGTATGTGTGGCGGCGTAAGGCCGCGCAATTCAAATGAATGAAGTGGGGGCGTGATTCATGTAAATGAATCATGACCCAACGTAATTCACGTTTTGGACGCATGCGCAAAATCACATCGCTTTTTTCTCAATGTAAACGACGTGAACGTAACTAACGTCGAGACCCATTCCCGAATGTTCTACGCCAGTGGTCTCCAAACTGCGGCCCGAGGGCCAGATGCAGCCCTTTGCTTGCCTTTAACCGGCCCTTGGAGCACTATCCCTCCCACTGATACGAGACACTATTCTGCCATCTGACACCGAAAATGGAGCACCATTTCTCCCACTGACACCACTAATAGAGTACTATTCCTCCCTATGATACTATCGATGGGGCACTATCCCTCCCCCTAATACCAAATGTTTGCTAACTATGATGCCAGGAAAATTTCCACTCCCACTGGCCAAAGTCCGGCCCTCCAAGAGTCTGAAGGACAATAAACCGGCCCTTTGTTTGGAATGTTTAGAGACCCCTGTTCTACGCAAACGACGTAACCGACGTTCAATTAGACGCGGTCCCGACGTCCATACCTAACATTGGCTGCGCCTGCTATAGCAGGGGTAACCTTACGCCGGTCTCACGCTTACGCAAACGACGTTACAAGTATGCTCGTGAATCTGCGTAAATATCTAATTTGCATAATTTACGCAAAGCGCCACCTAGTGGCCAGCGTAAATATGCAAGTTAAGATACAATGGTGTAAGCGAATTACGCCAGTCGGATCTTAGCGTAAAACCGGCGTAACCATGAATAAGCACTGATCCAGTGCGAAACGCGTCGGCTGTTCCTTGTTTCCACTGCTGTGACCCTATTTTTGTACATGCTGTCTATTGAATAAAAAGACCACCCATCAGGTTTTGGAGTGCGGCTACCCATTTTTCTTTGTCTTCATTTTGCTTAGTGCACCGCCAGCACCCTCGGTATCCTGCACCACCTGTAACCATTTAGTGATCCCACCTGGAGCGGTGACTCCTTTCTCTCTATGTTTTCTGAATAGAAAACAATGATACGGCGGCGGGAAATACGAATTACGCCGGTGTATATGCAGATACACCGGCGTAATTCTTTTCTGAATCTGGCCCGACGTTTTCCCAACTTCATCATTAAAACGGCCTTGCCCACACACCATCGTTTTAAAAAAAATGCTCTAGCAAAGCGCAGTGACGTACAACACGTACGGCGGCACTATAAAGGGGAAGTTCCATGCGGATGGCGCCACCCTTGGGGCTGCTTTAACTGATTTTGTGTTAGTAAAAGACGATTTGCGCTTTTTTGTCTCTTACAACGTGATGAATGTGCTTACTCCATTACGAATGGTACTTTTACTAGAACGAGCGATCCCTTCTCATAACTTGCTTCTGAGCATGCGCGGGTTTTTCACATCGTTTTAGCCCACACACGATCATTTTTTACAACATGAAAAACGGCATTGTTTAAAACGACGTTAAAAAATGCAGCGTGTTCGATTTTCAGAACCTGATGTGAAGCCCACACACGATCGTTTTAAATGAAGTTTTTGAAAAAACAAAGTTTTTTTTTCATGCCGAAAAATGATCGTGTGTACGCAGCATAATACTGCGTACACACGATGATTTTTCGGGTTGTAAAAAAAAAAAAAAGTTATGAGACGGGATCGCTCGTTCTGGTAAAACTAGCGTTCGTAATGGAGTAAGCACATTCATCACGCTGACCTATTCAGGTGGTCGGCGCTCAATGTCCGACCACCTGAATAACGGCCGCTGGTTGGCTGTGCGGAAGTGCCTGTCAAAGCCAGCGGCTCTGATAGGATTTCCGAGTACAGCCCTCAGGTCCCGGGTGCTTTATCCAGGGAACGTACGGGGTGCGTTCCTTGGATAAGACTGACAGCCGTCTCAGCCAATCAGGTCACCGGTTCTGGTTAACGGTAACCTGATTGGCTGACGCGTCATCGAGGGTGGGAGAAGACATTGAGGGACGAAGGAGTAAGGTAAGTGCATTTTAAAAGGCACAGCGGTGACAATTAAAGGGCACAACGGTGACAAGTAAAGGGCACAGCGGTGGCAAGTAAAGGGCACAGCGGTGACAATTAAAGGGCACAGCGGTGAGAAGTAAAGGGCACAGAGGTGACAAGTAAAGGGCACAGCGGTGACAAGTAAAGGGCACAGTGGTGACAATTAAAGGGCACAGTGGTGACAATTAAAGGGCACAGCGGTGACAATTAAAGGGCACAGTGGTGACAATTAAAGGGCACAGTGGTGACAATTAAAGGGCACAGTGGTGACAATTAAAGGGCACAGTGGTGACAATTAAAGGGCACAGCGGTGACAATTAAAGGGCACAGTGGTGATAAGTAAAGGGCACAGCGGTGACAATTAAAGGGCACAGCGGTGACAAGTAAAGGGCACAGTGGTGACAATTAAAGGGCACAGCGGTGACAATTAAAGGGCACAGTGGTGATAAGTAAAGGGCACAGTGGTGACAATTAAAGGGCACAGCGGCGATAATTAAAGGGCACAGTGGCGACAAGTAAAGGGTACAGTGGTGACAATTAATGGGCACAGTGGTGACAATTAAAGGGCACAGTGGTGATAAGTAAAGGGCACAGCGGTGACAATTAAAGGGCACAGCGGTGACAAGTAAAGGGCACAGTGGTGACAATTAAAGGGCACAGCGGTGACAATTAAAGGGCACAGTGGTGATAAGTAAAGGGCACAGTGGTGACAATTAAAGGGCACAGCGGCGATAATTAAAGGGCACAGTGGCGACAAGTAAAGGGTACAGTGGTGACAATTAATGGGCACAGTGGTGACAATTAAAGGGCACAGTGGTGATAAGTAAAGGGCACAGTGGTGACAATTAAAGGGCACAGTGGTGACAATTAAAGGGCACAGCGGTGACAATTAAAGGGCACAGTGGCGACAAGTAAAGGGCACATTGGTGACAACAGGCACAGTGGCTGCATTTGATGGCATGGCACAGTGACTGTGTTTGATGGCATGGCACAGCGACTACGTTTGATGGCATGGCACAGTGACTGCGTTTGATGACATGGCACAGCGGCTGCGTGTAATGGCATGGCACAGTGACTGTGTTTGATGGCATGGCACAGTGGTGACAATTGATGGCACAGCGGCTGCATTAGATGGCATGGCACAGTGACTGCGTTTGATGGCATGGCACAGTGACTGCGTTTGGTGGCATGGCACAGTGACTGCGTTTGGTGGCATGGCAAAGTGACTGCGTTAGATGGCATGGCACAGTGGTGACAATTGATGGCACAGTGGCTGCGTTTGATGGGCACAGTGAGGCTGCAATTTTGAGCACCAGCCGCCACTGGTTGGTATACAGAGTTATTTTTGCCAACCGAAATGTTGATGGGCTAGGGCAGTGATAGAGAACCTTGGCACCCCAGATGTTTCGGAACTACATTTCCCATGATGCCCCAGCACTCTGCATTGTAGTTAAGCATCATGGGAAATGTAGTTCCAAAACATCTCGGGTGCCGAGGTTCGCCATCACTGGGTTAGGGCATACATCTCCTTTTTACGCTAAAAGAGAAGAGCAAGAAAACGTTTTTTTTTTTTAAATCTGCATGACGGGAATTTGCTGGCTCAGCCTGGACCAACCCCCCTAGAATGCAGAGCAATTAGCAGAAGAGCGGTGATCAGCCCGTGTATAGCCAGAGGCCCCGTTCTTTTCTGCCCAGAGAGAACTCAGGAATTCCAGCCAGGTCCTCCGCTAATTAGAATAATTTGCATCAATAATCGTGTGGAGTTCAGTGATGGGAAAACAAGGCAAGTTTTAGTTCAAAGTCACTAAGCCACCCCAACTTGAATCGCAGAGAAATGATAATGGGCCAGACCGGGGCATCCAGGTCGTCTACCACGTAATCAGACAAAAAAGGGAACAGAAATAAAGAGTGAACACGTAAAGAACGTAGAGGATGCGAATGACCAAAGAGCAGTGGCGGTGCGTCCATAAAGGGGCGCAAGAGCGCCGCCACCCCCTCTCCTGGCACCGCTCTAATTACCATAGATTCATGCATTGCATGAATCTATCTATGGTGGCGGCTGACACCCCCTATTCAGGTGCGCGGCCCCTTTTCGAGCGCCGGGACGCCTGAATTACTGCAGCAGGGGTGTTTTTTAGAGCTATTGGTTCTAATAGGCGCCCAAAAATGTGAATAGTGAGCGCAACACTGTGCGTTCGCTATTCACTCACGTGTTTTCTACTAGACTGCTAAGGTCATGTTGCTTCAAGAAATCAAAGGCAACATGGAGTGCTGGCGGATCTATTACAGGTTATTGCAGTCCGTGAATTTCCTCATGTAGGCTGCATATGATGGGCACTTGTGAGGCTGCATTTGATGGGCGCTGGTGAGGCTGCATTGAAGGGCACTTGTGAGGCTGCAGTTCATGGGCGCTGGTGGGGCTGCATTGATGGACACTGGTGAGGCTGCATTGATTGGCACTGTAGACTGCATTTGATGGGCACTGGTGAGGCTGCATTGATGGGCGCTGGTAGGCTGCATTGATGGGCGCTGGTAGGCTGCATTGAAACGCACTGGTGAGGCTGCATTGATGGGCGCTGTAGAATGCATTTGATGGGCGCTGGTGAGGCTGCATTGATGGGTGCTGGTGAAGCTGCATTTGATGGGTGCTGTAGGCTGCATTTGATGGGGGCTGGTGAGGCTACATTTGATGGGCGCTAGTGAGGCTCCATCTGATGGGCGCTGGTAAGAGCTGCAATGATGGGTGCTGTAGGCTGCATTGATGGGCGCTGGTAGGCTGCATTGAAACGCACTGGTGAGGCTGCATTGATGGGCGCTGTAGAATGCATTTGATGGGCGCTGGTGAGGCAGCATTGATGGGTGCTGGTGAAGCTGCATTTGATGGGCGCTGGTGAGGCTGCATTTGATGGGCGCTGGTGAGGCTGCATTTGCTGGACGCTGGTGAGGCTGCATTTGATGGGCGCTGGTCAGGCTGCATTTGATGGGCGCTGGTCAGGCTGCATTTGATGGGCGCTGGTGAGGCTGCATCTGATGGGCGCTGATGAGGCTGCATTGATGCGTGCTGTAGGCTGCATTGATGGGCGCTGGTAGGCTGCATTGATGGGCGCTGGTAGGCTGCATTGATGAGCACTGGTGAGGCTGCATAGATTGGCACTGTAGACTGCCTTTGATGGGCACTGGTGAGGCTGTATTTGATGGGTGCTGTAGGCTGCATTTGATGGGCACTGGTGAGGCTGCATTTGATGGGTGCTGTAGGCTGCATTGATTGGTGCTAATAGGCTGCATTTCATGGGCGCTGGTGAGGCTGCATTTGATGGGTGCTGTAGGCTGCATTTGATGGGCACTGGTGAGGCTGCATTTGATGGGCACTGGTGAGGCTGCATTTGATGGGCGCTGGTGAGGCTGCATTGATGAGTGCTGGTGAGGCTGCTTTTGATGGGCGCTGGTGAGGCTGCATTTGATGGGTGCTGTAGGCTGCATTGATTGGTGCTAATAGGCTGCATTTCATGGGCGCTGGTGAGGCTGCATTTGATGGGTGCTGTAGGCTGCATTTGATGGGCACTGGTGAGGCTGCATTGATGAGTGCTGGTGAGGCTGCTTTTGATGGGCGCTGGTGAGGCTGCATTTGGTGGGCGCTGGTGAGGCTGCATTAGTTGGGGGCGCTTCCTTAAAAAGGTGGGGTTTACATGGGCCGGGGAAAGGGGGTGGGATTAGGGGTGGAGCGAAGGGGGGGCAGCAAAATTAGGTTTCGCCTAAAGTGTCAAAAATCCTCGCACCAGCATGATAAAGTCATCCCTGTTCTCCTCCCAGCATGTTCACAGTGTTAGACTGACAACTCCGCGGTCAAGTATTTTATCAGCGCAATAACAGGACCAAACCAGCCTTCTGCCAGTCACGTCAATAGACCCCCCCCCCTCCCCTCCCCCCGCGCCCTCCCCGGCCAATTTGTAGCCGTTGGGGCCCGCAGCACACAAAAGCAATGCTCCTCTCCATCGTTTGTATACATTTCTTGCTTGAACGCTCCCTGCGCTCCCGGCAGCGAATAGAAAATGTTCCCATTTGGCCCCTCTATGGGGAAGGGGGCCGCTCTCTCCACACAGATGTACTTTACATGTGGCCACAGAGCAAATCATTTATTCGGAGACGTCGTATCTCCGGTGCGGGAGGGAGGGAGGGAGGGAGAGCGCATTGTATATGAAGCAAGCGAAAGAGACGCTCGCCTGTGTAATCTGCTCCATTAACGCGGTGACATGGGTGTCAGAGAGCGCCAGCTGTTTCCCCTCCTAATAAGTTTCTGTAAATGTTAAGTGGAAATGCAAATAATGAGATAGCGGCGGCACTATTACCGCCGGTGAATGTAACATGCAATTCCAAAGGTGGCTTTTCAAAGAGGGGATGAAAGCGGCCCGGGCGCGGCTGAGAAGTCACTTTGAGGGGGGAAAAAAACGTTCCATAATGGCGTCCTTTAGAAGACGGCGCCGCGCCTGTGCTGACAGGAGTACTGTCGCTGATAACCCAGAAACGCCAGTCTGCCTGCGAATGGCCCTCAACCACTTCAGCCGCCGGACCATTTGGCCGCCCAATGACCGGGGCCACTTTTTGCGATTCGGCACTGCGTCGCTTTAACCACTTAAGGACCGCCTCCTGCACATATGCGTCGGCAGAATGGCACGGCTGAGCACATGCACGTACATGTACGTCCTCTTTAAGTGCCCAGCCATGAGTCGCGCCCGCGGCGCGTGCCCGCGACCTGGTCCGAAGCTTCGTGACCACGGGACCCGCGGACCCGATCGCCGCTGGAGTCCCGCAATCGCACCCCGGAGCTGAAGAATGGGGAGAGCTGTGTGTATACACAGCTTCCCTGTTCTTCACTGTGGCGCCGTGATCAATCGCGTGTTCCCTTATATAGGGAATCACAATCAATGATATCACACCTACAGCCACACCCCCCTACAGTTAGAAACACAGATGAGGTCACACATAACCCCTTCAGCGCCCCCTTGTGGTTAACGCCCAAACTGCAGTTGTCATTTTCACAGTAATCAGTGCATTTTTAACCACTTAAGGACCGCCTCCTGCACATATACCTCGGCAGAATGGCACGGCTGGGCACATGCATGTACAGGTACATCCTGTACCAGTTCCCGGCCGTGGGTCACGGGCGCGCCCGCGACCCGGACCGAAGCTCCGGGACCGAGGGACCCGCGGACCCGTTCACCGCTGGAGTCCCACGATCGGTCTCCAGAGCTGAAGAACGGGGAGAGCTGTGTGTAAACATAGCTTCCCCGTTCTTCACTGTGGCGCTGTCATTGATCGTGTTATCCCTAATATAGGGAACATAGGCGTGCGCACAGGGTATGCCAGGTGTGCCCAGGCTCACCCTAATCACCCTGTGCAGCATAGATTCTCCCTACTGCCCTAGCACCTCCCTTGCACCGCTTCCGGCTTCCCTCCTCTCCCGCTGACTGTTGTTGAAGGGGTGTTTTAGGATGTATGGGGGGAAGGGGCCAGTAAATATGTTATTTATTGGCACCTTCCCTTTCTGAATGAAGATAGTGAGCGATCCGTAGGTATGGTTTGAGCTTTGGGGTGCACACCCTAATGCAATAGGCTGCGCACACCTATGATAGGGAACCACAATCAGTGATTTCACACCTACAGCCACACCCCCCTACAGTTAGAAACACAGATGAGGTCACACATAACCCCTTCAGCGCCCCCTTGTGGTTAACTCCCAAACTGCAATAAACAATGCATTTTAAATGCATTTTTCATTGTGAAAATGACAATGGTCCCATAAATGTGTAAAAATTGTCCGAAGTGTCCGCCATAATGTCGCAGTCATGAAAAAAAAAATCGCTGATCGCCGCCATTAGTAATAAAAAAAAAATGCAATAAAACGATCCCCTATTTTGTAAACGCTATAAATGTTGCGCAAACCAACCGATAAACGCTTATTGAGATTTTTTTGACCAAAAATATGTAGAAGAATACATATCGGCCTAAACTGAGGATTTTTTTTTATATATTTTTGGGGGATATTTATTATAGCAAAAAGTAAAAAATATTGAATTTTTTTCTAAATTGTCGCTCTATTTTTGTTTATAGCGCAAAAAATAAAAACCGCAGAGGTGATGAAGGACCACCAAAAGAAAGCTCTATTTGTGGGAAAAAAAGGACGTCAATTTTGTTTGGTAGCCACGTCGCACGACCGCGCAATTGTCAGTTAAAGCGACGCAGTGCCGAATCGCAAAAACTGTCTGGGTCCTTTAGCTGCCTAAAGGTCCGGGTCTTAAGTGGTTAAAAGGGTTGTAAAGGCACTATTTTTCCCCTAAATATCTTCCTTTCCCTTAGTGCAGTCCTCCTTCACTTACCTCATCCTTCCATTTTGCTTTTAAATGTCCTTATTTCTTCTGAGAAATCCTCACTTCCTGTTCTTCTGTCTGTAACTCCACACAGTAATGCAAGGCTTTCTCCCTGGTGTGGAGTGTCGTACTCTCCCCCTCCCTTGGGCTACAGGAGAGTCAGGACGCCCACTAACACACAGCTTCTTTCTCTATCTGCAACATAGAGAGCGTCCTGACTCTCCTGTAGTTCAAGGGAGGGGCCGAGCACGACACTCCATGTTACAGGGCACAGTGGCGACAATTGATGGCACAGTGGGTGCGTTTGGCTTTGGGGGCAATCTGGCAGCATGTTACAGGGCACAGTGGTGACAATTGATGGCATCTGGCAGCATGTTACAGGGCACAGTGGTGACAATTGATGGCATCTGGCAGCATGTTACAGGGCACAGTGGTGACAATTGATGGCATCTGGCAGCATGTTACAGGGCACAGTGGTGACAATTGATGGCATCTGGCAGCATGTTACAGGGCACAGTGGTGACAATTGATTGCATCTGGCATCATGTTACAGGGCATAGTGGCAACAATTGATGTCACAGTCGGTAAGTTTGGCATTGGGGGCAATCTGGCAGCATGTTACAGGGCACAGTGGCGACAATTGATTGCACAGTGGGTGCGTTTAGCATTGGGGGAAAACTGGCAACATACATACTTACAGGGCACAGTGGTGACGATGGGCACAGTGGTGACAATTGATGGCACAGTGGCTGTGTTTGATGGCATGGCACAGTGGCGACAATTGATGGCACAGTGGCGACAATTGATGGCACAGTGACTGCGTTTGATGGACACAGTGGCTGCGTTTGATGGACACAGTGGCTGCGTTTGATGGACACAGTGGCTGCGTTTGATGGGCACAGTGGCTGCAATTGATGGGCACAGTGAGGCTGCAATTGTTTTATTTTATTTTTTTCGTTTGTTTGTGCCCCCCAAAAATTTTGAGCACCAGCCGCCACTGTCACCAGGACTACTTTCTCTTCTAGGCTGAAGCTCTTCCAGCTCCTCATTTCTACTCGCCCTTCAAAAAAGAATCCATAAAACAGATTTACCTGTAAAGTTTTATTTAAAAAAAAAAGAAAAAATAAAGTTGAAGAGCACTTCTGTCACTTGGCCCCTTTGCTCGGCAATACTGCCAATAATTCAAATTCAGTTCAGTCTTTGGATCCAACATTCTGTCTGCACAGGCAGGAAAGGGAAGCAGTGGATAGAATAATAATAATTAGTCAGCCGTAATATTCTTAATTTTCCATCTTCAGTCTTTTCTCTCTTTTTTTTTTTTTTTGTACCTTTCCAAATTTTAATTATATTTTTATTACAATTTAGCGCGCATGAAATCGTGTTTTTCTTTCTCGAAAGATAATGAGGTCACTCGGTCTGAACCCGAAGCTTGTGCCGCATAGAGATCAGGAAATTGTTTTCTTCTTGATAAATTAATATTTTATTGTCCTCAATTTGTCTGTGAATGATATTTTTATGTCGCTTTTCCACGTTGTTTACACTTTCCACCATCGCGGCGGAGAGGTGCCAGAAATCAGCCGTTACGAGGGCTTTAAAAACGTCAATTAAACTCTCGTTTTTTTTTTTTTCCCTATCAAAGTATCGCCATATAATAAAAGAATAAAAACTGTTGGTCTTGGTAAGTCGTTAGCGCACTACGTCTCCTCGTTATATGACTCTTAAAAGTTCTCGGAGATTACGGTCGATGTAAGCATTCCATAATTGATATAATTAATACGGCGTGATATACGGTGTGTTTGTTTTATGGCCTTCAGCTGTGACGATATAGCAGGGGTGGCATCGCCTGGGAGGCAGCGATTCGGCAATTAAACCGCCATTCCTAAAATAACAGGCGATATAAAGTCAGGGATTAACTCGAGAGCGCGGGGTTAAAGGTGGGGGGCACGGGTCCTCTTGTGTTGCCATGGTAAGCATCGTCTAATCGAGATGAGACCCCTAAGACTTTAATAGTCCTCCTCTGTCCCTCCTCCTCCCACCTTCTCACCTCTCCTCATTATTTCTCAACAAAACGCTTGGCTGCAGCTGTCCGCGCTCAATGTAAAGGTATCCCCGACGTTAACACTTCAGCTCTCGAAACAGCAGAGCCCTGCAATTAAATATATACTGTATAGTGCTGTATCTGTTGGCAGGATCCCACATGCAAGGTGCAAGAGTTTACAGTAAATTGCCAAAAGTTTGAGGTTACCTGACCATCTTACTGTAGGGCCAAAAGAAGGTGGTCCCCCTTCCAAATGATTGAGTATTGAGTTCAGGTTTATGGTGGATTTGGGACCCCTTACACAGCCCCTGGAGCAGAGAACTGGGGGGGGGGGGGCTGACGCAAGATAATAAGTGAGGGGGTAGGGGTTGGGGACATCGGGCCCCTTACAGGTGTAATGCAAAAAAAACGAAATAGGAGGGGGGCCAGCCAGGCCTGTAAGGGGCCCTGGGGACCTTCGGGGCCCCTTACAGGTCTAATGCAGAAAAATATAAACATTTTAAAAAAAACGGGAGGGAGGCCAGCTTGGCCCCTGGGGACCATCGGACCCCTTACAGGTGTAATGCCTGTACCCCCCTGTTGGCGGATCTGGCTATGGCTGCCACTGTGCCCTCAATTGCAACCACTGTGCTATCAAATGCTGCCAGTGTGCCCATCAAACGCAGCCACTGTGCCATCAAAAGCAACCACTGTGCCTATCAAAAGCAGCCACTGTGCCATCAAAAGCAACCACTGTGCCTATCAAAAGCAGCCACTCTGCCATCAAAAGCAGCCACTGTGCCCATCAAACGCAGCCACTGAGCCCATCAATTGCAGCCACTGTGCCCATCAATTGCAACCACTGTGCCCATCAATTGCAGCCACTGTGCCATCAAAAGCTGACACTGTGCCATCAAACGCTGAGACTGTGCCATCAAATGCTGAGATGTGCCCCTCAAACGCTGCCACTGTGCCATCAAATGCTGCCACTGTGCCATCAATTGCAGCCACTGTGCCATCAAAAGCAGCCACTGTGCCATCAATTGCAGTCACTGTGCCATCATGACTGTGCCGAATTCTGCTGGTGTGCCAGTGTGAGTGTGCCCCCGCCCACTCGCCGTCTGCCCGACACTTACCCTGTCTTGTGAGGCAGCGGGTGACGGCGATAAGCGAGGTCCTTCATGTCTCCTGCAGTTCTTCTCCTGTCAGGCATCCAATAACGGTGCCTGTTGTTTCAGCCAATCAGGTGTCAAGTAGGAACTAGACCTAAACTCTAATCTGGAAGCCTATTAGAGCCCCAAATGGGTCCACGAATAGCCCAGAGTCTATGGATTGCTGTATTCCATTGTTAGCCCCAAACATCGGGACCGATCTGATTGTGAGTGCGGCCGAAAGTGCCCGAGTGCCATAGGTCCCGTTTTCTGGAGCCTGCAGCGCCAATGCCATTGCCAGGACCGCGGGACGTGTGACGTGATGTTCATCACAGTCTGCAGGCTCCAGAAGGTGGGAATTACAAATGTAGCTGCCGCTGCACTACGTCCCTGCTCCCCACTCGGGCGGGCGGCTCTCCTCTCCTTCCCGGCTCGACACCTCTCTGACGAGTGACTGACTGCCTGCTCCCTGCTGTGACCGCACACCACGGCTGAGCTGAGGTAGGTTAGTGTGTGTATATATGTCATTGTCAGTAGGTCAGTGTGTGTAGGTCAGGCAGGTCAGTGTATGTAGGTCAGTGTAGGCAGGTCAGTGTATGTAGGTCTGGTACGTAGGTCAGGCAGATCAGTGTATGTAGGTCAGGTAGATCAGGCAGGTCAGTGTATGTTGGTCAGGTAGGTCAGGCAGGTCAGTGTATGTAGGTCAGATACGTCAGGCAGGTCAGTGTATGTTGGTCAGGTAGGTCAGGCATGTCAGTGTATGTAGGTCAGGTACGTCAGTGTATGTTGGTCAGGTAGGTCAGGCAGGTCAGTGTATGTAGGTCAGGTACGTCAGTGTATGTTGGTCAGGTAGGTCAGGCATGTCAGTGTATGTTGGTGAGGTACGTTGGGTAGGTCAGTGTATGTTGGTCAGGTAGGTCAGGCAGGTCAGTGTATGTTAGTCAGGTAGGTCAGGCAGGTCAGTGTATGTTGGTCAGGTAGGTCAGGCTGGTCAGTGTATGTTGGTCAGGTAGGTCAGGCAGGTCAGTGTATGTTGGTCAGGTAGGTCAGGCAGGTCAGTGTATGTTGGTCAGGTAGGTCAGGCAGGTCAGTGTATGTTGGTCAGGTAGGTCAGGCAGGTCAGTGTATGTTGGTCAGGCAGGTCAATGTATGCTGGTCAGGTAGGTCAGACTGGTCAGTGTATGTTGGTCAGGTAGGTTAGGCTGGTCAGTGTATGTTGGTCAGTGTATGTAGGTCACTACCGTCAGTGTATGTAGGTCAGGCAGGTCAGTGTCAAGCAGGTGAGTTTAGTGGTCAGCATTGATGGGCACTGTTAAGTCACACAACCCCACTGCCCAGCCCAAAAAAAAACACGCCCCCGGATCTGGCCTTGGACTTCGGGCTGAGGCCCCTAGTCTTTTTGCCACCTAGCAATGCTCCTGATCCTTAGTCAGTGACATTGGCCCTCAAACACACTCAGAATCTACATAAGCACCAGAGCCGGATGGCCCTGCCAAAGCATAAAGTAGGGTGGAAAAAAACAAAAAATGGTGGTGGGAAGGTAGTGGGGAGGTATGGTCAGCCTGGAGTTCCACCTTAATGTATGCTACTCATTCAGCTGACTGCATTCATGTATAGTTTATCTCTGAAGACAGACAATATAATAAAGCATGTAATACTTTTAAATGTAGCCTAACATTATTTTCCATCTCACACGGAGTAATTTTTATGCATTTTGAATCATCACACAAAGCTGTCTCATTGATTTCCGAAGAGATGTGACAGTGACGAGGGCCCAGATGGCACGACAAACTGTCTGCTGTTTCCATACATAATATAGCAGAGTGGATACATGTTAATATCGCATTACTGTGAATACAATATACAAAAAACTGGGACTGTGCAATAAAGTTCATTGGTGATGATACAAGGGATAATGACACAATGGGATTCACCCGGCGACATACTTATATCACCAAGGTGAATGATGAATGAGGAACCTTTGGAGTGCCGAGGCTCAGGTTATGAATAAGGCATTAAACAACTGGACCCCTTGCCCCCTTTTGAAATGACCAGACAACACGTTACATTTCTCTGCAGGAAGTTTGACATTGATAGTCTCTCACTGGGTGGCGGCTGGTGCTCTAAATTTTTGGGGGGGGCGCAAACAAACTGAAAAAAAAAACATCAATTGCCACCACTGTGCCATCAAATGAAGCCACTGTACCCATAAATTACTGCCACTGTGCCATCAAATGCAGATACTGTGCCCATCAATTGCTGACACTGTGCCCATCAATTGCCACTACTGTGCCCATCAATTGCTGCCAGTGTGCTCATCAATTGCCGCTACTGTGCCCATCAATTGCTGCCAGTGTGCCCATCAATTGCTGACACTGTGGCCATCAATTGCCGATACTGTGCCTATCAACTCCTGCTTATGTGCCCATCAACTTCCGCTACTGTGCCAATCAATTGCTGTCAGTGTGCCCATCAATTTCCGCTACTGTGCCCACCAATTGCTGCCAGTGTGCCCATCAATTGCTGACACTGTGGCCATCAATTGCTGACACTGTGGCCATCAATTGCCGAAACTGTGCCCATCAACTCCTGCTTATGTGCCCATCAACTTCCGCTACTGTGCCAATCAATTGCTGTCAGTGTGCCCATCAATTTCCGCTACTGTGCCCACCAATTGCTGCCAGTGTGCCCATCAATTGCTGCTACTGTGCCCATCAAATGCTGCCGGTGATGTCCTCCATGCTCCTCGATATCTTCTCCCATCCTGGTTATTAAAAGGAAAAAGAAACGGGATAAATTACGGTGCAAATTTGTAAGTAGAATGTAATGATGAGAAAGCGTAAACTCTTTCTTAAAAAATTACAAAAAGATACTTTATTAATTTTTACACAAATTCATAGAAAAATACAAATTTTAAAAAAGTACAAGGACAATCAGGTGGAATTAAATCTGTGGGTTAACAAGACGCATCGTTCATTTGAAAAAAAAGGATGCACATAATGGGAAATCGCATAAACCCAACGTTTCGCGGACTTCCGCTTCCTCAGGGGAGAGAGCGATGTCCAATCAGAATGTGCAACTAGAGAATATATACAAAAACAAAATAGTGTTAGCCATTATAATATAGCACAGTAATATATACAGCAGACAATAAGTAATACTCTCGAGTAACATAATGTGAAGTAATGGTTCCTAAATTTCCGAAACACACCAAGGCTTACCCACAGAGTGTCCACAGCTATAACATGTACCAGGGCCTCATCAAGGTAGGGCCAGCGCGTATCCCTGCAAGCAGCAGCAAAAGTTGTATTTTGATCACATCCTGTCTTCCCGTCCTCTGCTATGATTGGACACCTGATAGGCAGAAATGCAGTGATTTACAATTCTGGCACCCCTAGCACTGAATGTATGTACTGGGAAGGGGTATTGGGGTGTGCTGGAGGGTCTGTTGATTTGGGTTACTGAAGGTTCCATTGTTGCTGAAGGGGGGTCTATTGTAGTTGGTGGGGATCTATTGTTGCTTGGAGATCTAATGTTGTGGGGGGGGGGGGGGACTATGGCAAAAAATAAATCAGGTTCAGTTTTGGTCTTTGCACACATGTTATGGGTGTAACACAACTTGACACTCACCAAAAGTACACAAAGGACCACGTGAAGAAGGTCTTGGAGGCAGATCCTAAGGACCCCCAGGTTTGATAATGTGTTTGTAGCGCCATGCTCCCATTGTGTTAAATTATAGTTGCCTGAGCAGTAGTTTTGTCTCAGAATAATTATTCTAAATTGCTGGTTCATGTTTAGTTCAGCTGGGTTGCACAAGTTTCCCCCTGACGGTGGGTGTCGCTGTCACCGCAGGTCAAGGTTGGAAAGGCAACAGGCTGGATGTATTGGGTATCTCTCTCTCAGAAGTGTCATAGAGGGCGTGGTCAACCGCTGTGCATTCTGGGGATGGATATTTAAGGGACAGATGCCGTTTGGCGGGGTTCGTCTTCCAATCCCGACCTGATGGCACTCCTGGCCTCAGGGATGTTGAGCTGTTTCGTAGCCTCGGGGCCGGCTGGCCCGAGGCCTAGCAACTGAGAGTAGGCCCAGGAGTTTCTGGGGCCTACTGATCCAGGGATGGTCCTTCACTACCTTATCTATGGAAGGAAGCTGAACCAGTGGGATTCAATTGATGGACATACCCTGGCGGATTTGCCTCACTGTGCTGCCGGTCTCCCTGAAAGATTCTTGGCACCTTGAGTCGTGAAACTTTTGTTGAAACTATATCGAGTGTGCAGTCGGTCCCATGATCTCGTGGGACGGCCTGACGACACTCATCAAGTCTGTGGCAGAGACTTTGTCGAGCTTTGCACCAGCTGCTAGGCCCGTGAGAGTAGGCCTATCTGGTGGTTGCTGAAATCCAGTGTGGAACGGAGTTAATCCTCTGGATCTAAGTTGTACCCGTGATCCGCAAAGCAACGGTACCTGAGTCTTTCCCTGTCCCTCTGTGTGAGTGAATGAGTGAGTAAATAACTTGTATAGCGCTACACATGCAAACTAAATCGCCTCAAGGCGCTTGTGCCATCCGTTGTCTTCCTTATCCTTCAGAAGAGGTGGGTTTCGAGTTTTTTCCTGAAGGCCCGATGGTTTTCTTCCATGTGGATATCCGTTGGTAGAGCGTTCCATAGCCGTGGTCCTTGGACTGCAAATCTTCGCAAATCCCTTTTATTTGTAATTGGACTTGGGGATGTCGAGGAGGTTTTGGTTTGATGATCAGAGACTGAGATGGGGGGAGTAGTGTTTTATTTTCTCGCATAAGTATTGGGGAGCCTTTCCTTTGTGCATTTGTGGGTGAGGCAGAGGGTCTTGAATGTGACCTGATCCTTTACTGTCAGCCAATGAAGGGCCCTCAGGGATGGGGTGATGGATTCCCAGGGTTTCTTTCCTGTTACCAACCTGGCGGCTGTGTTCTGGACGACTTGTAGGCGTGAGATCTGGTATTTTGGTAATCCTAAATAGAGGGAGTTTGAGTAGTCCAATCGAGAATTGATGATTGTTCCGACTACTACCGCTGTATCCTCTTCCGGGATGAAAGGGATCAGTCTACACAGTAGGCGGAGAAGATGGTGTCCATAAGGTCCTAGCTTTAGTCTTTCGGTTTGCGTGGAGGAGAAATAGTTCTGTTTTCGATCCGTTGAGCTTGAGGGAGCTCTTAGGCCACGTACACACCATCAGTCCATCCGATGAGAACGGTCTAAAGTCTGATGTGCCTACACACCATCGGTTAAAAAAACGATCGTGTTAGAACGCGGTGACGTTTACGTGTTTTAACACAGCGACGTGCTGAAAAAACGAAGTTCAATGCTTCCAAGCATGCGTCGACTTGATTCTGAGCATGTGCAGCCTTTTTTTTTTTTTTTAAAGTGTATTTTTGTGCGTGAACTCGAGAGAGAGGAGCCGGACTGCAGGAGTTGGGAGTAGGCAGACCCTCCCCCCGGAGGCAATCGCCATCCTTCTCCATGCCCCTGGTGGCAATGGTGGGTGTGAGGGGGGGCTCCCACTCACCCCGCCCTACTTGCTCCTCTTGGGAGCCCAACTGGGGCCCAACAGGACCCCAATGGGGCAGAGGGACTCCCCCTATGAGGGAGTGAGGGGGCCTAGCCCACCCAGCCAGCCCTGTAGGTCCTTTGCCTCTCTTTATTTCAGGAGACCGCATGGCCAAAGTGCGTGTGTTTTAAACCAATTTTGTGTGCGTGCACGTGTGGTGGTTCTTGTGGGGGGGGGGGGGCGTACTAAGCACAGGCGTACCTTGCATAGCACACCCACCGGGAGCCGGGCTGAGACCACCAAACTCAATTCACATGTAGCCGAGACCGGGATCCGAACCCTTGGCTGCAGAGGTGAATGGCTTGTCAGCGCAGTGCCAATCACGTTGAGCCACCACAGCTCCCTATGTGCAGCCTTTTAACCGATGCTTTTGCAAACTAACGAACGGTTTTGACCCATCGGTCAAGCGTCCATCGGTCAAATTTTAAAGCAAGTTCTCTTTTTTTTGACCGAAGGATAACTGACCGATGGGGCCCACACACGATCAGTTTGGACCGATGAAACAGTCCTTCAGTCCGTTTTCATCGGTTTTGACCGATCGTGTGTACGCGGCCTTAGTCATCCATTCGTCGATCAATGCCAGGCATTTTTCTAATCCGTGATATCTGTCGTTTTTTCCGGTGATCCGAAAGTAGAGTTGACTGTCATCTGCATAGGAGTGGTAGCACAAATCTTGCTCACTGATAATTTTGAGGAGTGGGCGGAGGTAGATGTTGAAGAGCAAAGAGAAATGGGTAAGACACAATGAGGGTGGGGAAAGTGCTGCTCACCCCTAGAAGTATAAAGGAAAAAGGAGGGAGTTCCCCGTTGGGGTTTTTGGGCAGCAAACAGATGGTTAAAGTACTACTGAGTAAATGGAAACATCGTACATGGATATATATAAATGTGGAAAAGTAATTTAATGGATAAAATGGATAAAATACAAATAGCTCTGGTATTGTGTACACTAGGACAACTGCACATAGGGTATGCACCAATAAACATGACAAATAATCAACATGAATGGTTAATTGATGAGTCAAGTAGGTTTCTGATGCGTTTCAACCCAACAGTGGGTCTTCTTCGGAGGAGTTGGGGTGCAACTGTAACAAAATACATAAAAATAAGAAAAAATCTTCACAGTTTACACTGAGAAGTGAGACATACATTTATCCAAGTATAGTTACTCATTCATAGTGTGCAGATAGGATTATATACACAGCCAGAGTCAATCCACAGAATGATTCCCAGATGGGTGCCACCAAAATTGGGGGGCCAGCTCACCACCAGACCCCCCCAACATCACACGGGGGGCCTACAAGGGCTCACAGATGCAGGTGGAACCCAAAGGAATCCAAATGCAGGGGGGGCTGGGGAAAAGGCTGGAGGGGACCAGAATGAGGGGCAATCACCACAGCAATACCTAATGGAAGAATATATAAGTATGTATTGGTGGCTTATCATGTCAATAGATATAATGAAGGTAAGTGTACTAGAGAACAAAAGGCATGCAAATGAGGATCCCAACCTCCCCATTAAGCAGGAGAATGGTGATAAAATAGTATATTAGAGGTAAATGAACGTACAAGGATGAGTGATGTTGTAGTGAAAGGTGATAAAGTGAGTATAAAAGTGGGTGGCCTGGTAAATGAGTGAAAGAGAGTGTGTAAAATGTGCAGAGAAAAAGGATAATCCAAAAGGAGTGTGAAGGGAAGAGAGGAGAAAAGCAAGGTGAAAAGAAATAAACAGAAAGGGAGTGCATGGGAGGTAGTGAATAAATAAGTGAAGTGAAATGGAGTGGATACCTGAATTGGTGTAATGTGGGGGGATGAACAAGATTCCAATCATAAAATGATGACGCCTCAATCTGAAGGGAGAAAGAAGATGGTGAACAAACTAAATAAAAAGGTTTGGATGTTAAATCAAAAAGGTATAAGGCATAGAAGTTGCAAGTGATCTTACCCTGTAAATGAGAGGTCTGCTCCTGCATGGGTGGGGGAAAATCAGTCTGCCAGGATTATTGCCTGCAGTGCTTATTTAAGTAATTGCATGCCTAGTGTTCCCAATTGTGGTGATTGCTACAACACCCCGCCCCCCCCTCCCCTCCTCCCTACTCCACCCCCCACCCCAGCAGGTGTAAGAACAAAGGCTGGGGAGTGGGGCCCAAGGACGGCCCTGACACTGTGAGTCCCTCGGCGTCAATGGAGGAAGGCCCCGGCAACGTCACACGCAAGCGCCGCGCACATGCACGCGCGCGGGACGCGCCCAGCGCTAGAATGGCCATTGATGCCGTCAGTGAGGAGGGAATCCCCACCTGGACGGGACCAGCCCGCCCTCTGGTGGGGGGTATAGAGAACACTCTGAGTGTCTCCCCCTCCTCACTGAGAGGCCGCCGCTGACAGTGGGGGAAGCGGTAAATGAGACTGGGCGCCCTCCAGTGGATGGAAACCAAGGCTGGAAACATAATGAAGGATATGTCCAATATGTAATTACAAACATTTATCAGATTATGGTCCATATTATGGTACAGCAACAATGTGAAAATAAATGATATATCAAAATAAATTTTAATATGAAACTAGAGCTCCTGTACATGAAATGCCAGCTACCAAAAATTGAGCGAAATGGCAGAGTTCTAAATGAGGAAATATGTTTATTAATGTGTACAGAGAGAAATATGGGAAGTAATGATACTGTGGGGATAACGATCCCTATAGCCTAAAATATGGCTGGGCATTTAATATGCCAAAATAGGGACGATTTCTTTTCTAGAAGTTTACCCAGCTTACAAAAGTGAGACGAGATCTGCGTATCAATCTGGTCACCCTTTGCAGAGCTGGTTTAGTATTATCGCGTCAGATCAATCCATTGAACTCTCTGATATGAAAACATATTTACATAAATGGTCAACAAAGCACAATATGTATGTAAAAAAGAACAAGGTAAAAAGGCTAAATGGTAGCTGCACAGTACCAGGGCTCATGAGATGTACTTTCCTGTGTCTAATGGGGAGATGCAAGGTGTTTAACCACCGAATATGAGAAAAGAGAAATGGGTAAGACACAATGGGCCAGATTCAGGTAGAGTTACTCTGGAGTATCAGTGATACTCCAGCCTAACTGTCACTTTGAGCCGGCGTTTCTGTTTTCTTTAGTCAGAAAACAAGAAACGCCGGGTTGGAGTTACTATACGAGCGGCGTAATTGTATTTCACTGTCGTATCGTAACTTCAATTTTAAAAATGGCGCTGGGGGCGTTCCCGCAGATTAACGCCGAGAATATGTTAATCAGTGGGAATCGGAAATTCACGATCGTATTCGGGCGCGACGCAGTGACTTTCCGACGTTTCCGTAAGAGATACGCGGCGTAAAGATAAAGCAGCCCCCTAGTGGAGTATCCTATGTTAAGTATGGCCGTCGTCATCGCGTCGAAAAAAAAAAATTTGAGTCGTTTGCGTAAAACGTCCGTGAATGGGGATTGACGTCATTGACGTTCACTGACAGAATTTGGAGCATGCGCACTGACAGTCGACGCATGCGCAGTACGTTCGCCGCGGGATCGCGCCTAGTTATAATAATACATGCCCCCTACCTGCCCAATTTGAATTCCGCCGGCTCATTTTCGCTACGCCGCCGCAACTTTATGAGCAAGTGCTATGTGAATAACAGTACTTGCTGCTAAAGTTTCGCCGGAGTAACGTAAATGAGAAACGTTACTCCACAGTAAAGAAGCGCCCATCTACCTGAATCTGGCCCTATGGGGGTGGGAAAAGTGCTGCTCACCCCTAGAAGTATAAAGGAAAAAGGAGGGAGTTCCCCGTTGGGGTTTTTGGGCAGCAAACAGATGGTTAAAGTACTACTGAGTAAATGGAAACATCGTACATGGATATATATAAATGTGGAAAAGTAATTTAATGGATAAAATACAAATAGCTCTGGTATTGTGTACACTAGGACAACTGCACATAGGGTATGCACCAATAAACATGACAAATAATCAACATGAATGGTTAATTGATGAGTCAAGTAGGTTTCTGACGCGTTTCAACCCAACAGTGGGTCTTCTTCGGAGGAGTTGGGGTGCAACTGTAACAAAATACATAAAAATAAGAAAAAAATCTTCACGGTTTACACTGAGAAGTGAGACATACATTTATCCAAGTATAGTTACCCATTCATAGTGTGCAGATAGGATTATATACACAGCCAGAGTTAATCCACAGAATGATTCCCAGATGGGTGCCACCAAAATTGGGGGGCCAGCTCACCACCAGACCCCCCCAAAGTTACAAGGGGGGCCTACAAGGGCTCACAGATGCAGGTGGAACTCAAAGGAATCCAAATGCAGGGGGGGCGGGGGATGTTGAAGAGCACGGGTGACAGGGGCGATCCTTGAGGGGCTCCGCAAGAAATGGTGCGCATTTCCGAGGTGAAGACTCCTAGTTTCACTGTTTGGGACCGATTTTTCTAAGGAAGCGAACCAGGGTAGATCTGTCTCTACCCTTCTGTTGGAGAACTTTGCCTAATAAAACCCTTGAAAGTGACTTTGTGTTGGTGCGTGCATTCTTATGGACAACTCTTCAAGGACAACCCCTGAAACCAGCGTATGGAACAGTAAGGTAACGGCAGGCCCAAATCTAAACCAGCAGCTCCTTCGGGGGTAGTGCTACACGTTAATATGGTCATGTTGTATATGTAACAGGACGAGCTCCAATGTACTGAATCAGCAGAAAAGGTATAATGAGACTTGCTTTAAATCGGTGGCTACAGAAAATTGGTTTTGCCACAATGGAGACGGTTCTATAGTATGCTAAGCTCTCTTCCTTTGTTTCATTCTCAGACTTCCTTCTCTATATTCCCCCGTCTTTTAATCCACTTTGTCTCTCCCCAATTGGTCTGCTCACCTCCCTCATCTCCATTCTTTAATCCTCTTAGAAAGCTCTTGCAAAGTGACCTACAGTACGTTTTACTGGGAACAAATACATTTATATTGTGTTCCTGATTGAAACAAGATCAAACGTTCTATGACTGCAATTGTTTTCATGTCTGAGTGTGTGCCATCACTACCAACCGCCATTATGTCACAGCTGGAAGATGTACAAAAGAAAGATATACTGTAGTACAGGTTGTGTGACCCGCCACCAACGGTCGCTTTCGTTCCAAATGCTGCCCAGAAAACCATAATGTGTAGTAGGCTCCAACTCAAAGTGCGAGAGACCTAAAGCAGAGCTTTTTTTCTCAGAAAATAGGTGCAGGAACTCAATCACGACCCGTTCAGATTTCACAAACAGTAGAAGGGTCTTAAAGGGGCATTAAATACCAGAATTGCATTACATACAGTGTGCAGAGTTCAGGGGGTTACAAAGCAGTTACTTGTAAACACAGAAACCAGACTTCTGTGTTTAGAATTGATTGTGGTGAGCGGGCACCAAAGGGTCTGAGCCAAAGGCGGTGGAACCAAGTTCCCCCAGAAAAAAAGCCCTGACCTAAAGTGATACTAAAGGTTCATTTTTTTTTTTATATAAATAACACACATATCATACTTACCTCCACTGTGCAGTTTGTTTTGCACAGAGTGGCCCTTGATCTACTTGTTCTGGGGTCCAACGGCGGCTCTTATGCCGCATTCACACAATAATTTTTCGTCATGAAAAAAACGTAGTTTTAAAAAAATTTCATTTAACATGATCGTGTGTGGGCTTCACATCATAAAGTCAGTGTCGCTGTTTACTGCACCTTGGGGGGTGGGCAGGGTGTAGCTAGAGTTGGGGGGGGGGGCCGTCAGGAAGCCTGTACGGGGCCCCATGATTGCTAATAGCAGCCCTGGGAGCGTAACCTGCTAAGGATCTTGTCAACATGAACTTCTACCTGTAACAGTATGCTTGAGCAGCGGAGGAATAGATAGTTAGGGACTTGAACCTTTGTGAACTGTTCTTTAGCAAGGTTAGGTAAAGCTACGTTGACTTTCTCTGAGCCTGGCCTGAAGCTATGCAAAGGGGTGCTTGATGATACATGGCATATGAGAGGAAGGGCCTGCAAAGGAAGGAAGGATTGTCATATGAAAAAGGGTTAACAGAAGAGTCGGAGTGGAAGAGTAGTTACCATAGATAACCAAAGACTGGAGGGATTGTATAGCAGCCGGTCAACAAAGCGTGGTACCTGGTCTAGGTGACAGGTCCTCCGATAAGGGCAAGGGGGTCTGTGTTCTGGCTCCCTCCCTAGCAGACTGTTCCCCCAAGAGTATCTGGGACCGAACTTGCAGTATGGAGACCCCCATGTACCTAGGCTCATGGTATGGGAGGAGTGGAAGGAGTTAAAGTGTGTTCTCCTGCTTGGTGTGGTCAGTTTTTTTTTATAGGAAAGCAGAGGGACTGGCAGGGACGCCAGGGATTTCACACAAAGGAAGCAATGCAAAGAGAACAGGAGACTTTTTCATACAAGTACATGCTACAGCAGGCACGTATCAGGAATATGAAATGTTGGGTTTAAATATTATTTAATTATGTCCACATGAGGTCCGCGCTAGCCTGGGACCCATGTCTGTCATTGGGAGTGAAGAGGCGGAGTTACACTGGACTGGTAGAGAGAACAGGGACTCAGCAGTGTCCTTCCTAAATGCAACATGCATCAAGTATGGGTGTGTAGTAATGGGACAGTACGTCTTCACAGAGGGACTCTAAATGATCCACTACTACATACAGTTTACGTCTCAGTTCTAAGTGAGGGTTCTGCCTTAACGTTGACTTTCACGTGAACTCATCTGGAATATGCAGTCCTGTTTTGGGCACCAGTTTTCAAAAAGGATATCGGAGAACTAGAGAAAGTGCAGAGAAGGGCAACTAAACTGATAAGAGGCATGGAGGAGCTCAGCTATGAGGAAAGATTAGAGGAACTGAATTTATTCACTCTTGAGAAGAGGAGAATAAGGGGGGATATGACTAACTGAACATACCCACACCTTGACCCTTTGGTCATCTCACCCCTTTGTAACCTTAAATAAAACACAGACAACCACTTATCATTGAATGGACGTAGGGGTCGGCCACAGCTTTTATTAGGTAAATAAAACCAACTTATTAAACTTTATTAACCTTACAAAGGTTGCCCACAAGGGGGGTGAAGCAACCAGCCAGCCGCCGGCCTAAGCCGACGGGCATGATAGCCTTCCACCTCTCCTATCCATGGCTTTAATCTCCTGTACCGCCAGCTGTGACTTGAATACACAATAGAAAACTCATCCATGCCAAAGCAATTGAAAAACAGGGGCCTGTAAGGCCAATGACATACCATCCATAATAAATATAACAAATAAGCCTGTCAATTGACGTGTTCCGTTTTTTTTTTTTTTTTTTTTTTTTTTTAATTAACATAGCACTTCCAAAAAGGACCAGGGCGGGAGGGCGGGGAGCTTTTCCTGCTGGCGCTGACAGGTAAGAGGAAGTGGGGAGGGGTATCACCCCTCCTTTTAGGACCTCTGTCCCACTCCTAGGTTTCCCCCAACCTAACTCCTATTGGTCCCCCCCGCGTCAGCCTATAGGGAGGCCCCCTGTCACTAAGGGGAGGGGAAAGGGGTGATCTAACTAACCCTCTCTGTCTACCCCCAGCCTCTCATTTAGTCAGCGGCACCTAGGCCTAATTGGCCCGGTGCCGACCAGACTAACTGAACATACCCACACCTTGACCCTTTGGTCATCTCACCCCTTTGTAACCTTAAATAAAACACAGACAACCACTTATCATTGAATGGACGTAGGGGTCGGCCACAGCTTTTATTAGGTAAATAAAACCAACTTATTAAACTTTATTAACCTTACAAAGGTTGCCCACAAGGGGGGTGAAGCAACCAGCCAGCCGCCGGCCTAAGCCGACGGGCATGATAGCCTTCCACCTCTCCTATCCATGGCTTTAATCTCCTGTACCGCCACAGGAGGAGCTCACTCCCTTAGACTGAGCTCCGACCCCCACCCAAAATATATAGGGCCTGCTCAATGCCATCCTGGAGGCCAGCCAAAAATATATCAAGCCCGATGTCGTTGAGGTGAACGCCATCTTGGCTCATGAGCCTCCTGTTGTCCCCTTCCAACTGTCTGTGCCGGACCACCACCCCAGACCTGGCTCTAACATATCGGGACATGCGTGAATTAATGGTCCTACGCGCTCTCTCTATGCCCACTGCTTCCCTGTCCTCCTGCCATGTGACCCGAGGGACAATTTCCGACCAAACAATGATAATTTCGGAAAAGAGAAAAACCATCCTTTCAAGATCCATCCGCATCAGTATGAGTATTTCCGGAACTCGCAGGGAACGTATGTCGTTCCCACCCGCATGAACCACTAACACCACCGGCGTCCGAGACACACCGGCAATCTGAAAAACTTCCATGAGAATCCGGGACCAAGGGAGACCCCCAATACCTCTCCAATGCACCTCCACCGGAAATCCCAGGGATCTGCCGCCCGGCCGGCAGATGGCCCTCTGTGCGGCCCGATGAACGTAGGAGTGCCCCACAACGTGCACAACCGGAGCACGAGGACCTGAAAAGGGAGAAAGGATTAAAGCAACAATTCCGGGCGAACGTAGCCCGCATAGCACCCCGATTTCCACCTACCGATTCTCTGAATGTCGCCCACCGACAACCCAGCCCTGGCCGCTTCCGTGGCCGCACCAATTCTAAACGAATGCGTGCCAAAATCACCAGCCGGGACCCCCGCTGCCTCCAGACACCTCCTAAACACTGAACTAAATTGATACCGCGTAAGCGGGGCCCCCGAAACGTGTACTAAGAACTTTTCCCCAACAGGACTCACCTTCAGGAACTCCATCACCATGCCAACCGGACAAAGGGGACCTCCCACTGGCCCAAGGCGCAGCCAACAACCCTCGCCCAACTGATCCGTCTTGGACTTTCTAATCCTGACCTGGACCACCCCGTTGGCCAGCAGAACATCCTCCCTGAAAAGGCCCCCAGCCCCGCTGGCCGAAGTCGGCACCAGCTCACTTACCCTTAACGCACCGAAAAAAGCTAGGCAAAAGGCCGTGGAAAAAAGAAGCCCCTCGTAAGAAGAGGAGCAGACGCCCTTGGAGACCCTAACTAAAGAATCCAGCAAGGCAAAGGAAACCGGGCGCCGGTTGTCCTTCCGCGCATGCACCTTCCGCCAACCCCTCAATGCCTGTGAGATGCCAAAGTGTTTTGTACAATCCTGCCAGCCATGCAATTTTAAATGAAAACCAACACCCCCCAGACGGCGCCGCGCCACCGCGGCGGAACACCCAGTGAGCTCCAAACTCAAAAGGTAGTCGATTGTGACCTGGAAACGGACGCTCTCACACAAGGTCACGTCCCTGCTACCCGCCACCCCCAACCAGGCCTTCCACGCCTTACCGTGATTGGACCAGGTGGCCGGAGTCACCGGAGATGCGATGAGTGGCATAAGGTTCATAACACCAGGGTCCAAAGGAACTGCGGGCAAGGCAGGCCCTCCTGAGCCGCCCCCGGGCACAGCGTCCGGAACTCCTGAAAGCGGAAACGAGACAAAACATCAGCGATCACATTGTCAACACCGGGAACGTGTCGAGATCTGAACCATATATTAAACTCAAGACACCTGAGAACCAGGTGACGGAGCAGGGCTAGGACTGGAAGGGAGGAAGAAGACAAACCGTTAATACAATGAACCACACTGCTATTGTCGGTCCAAAAACATACCCTCCTGTCCCTGAGCTTGTCTCCCCAAAGTTCAACCGCCACCACGATGGGAAAAAGCTCAAGGAGAGTCAGGTTGCGACACAGCCCTTTATCCTGCCATGCTAGTGGCCACAATTCCGCACTCCAGACAGATCCGAGAATTGCACCGTAGCCCACCGATCCAGCCGCATCGGTGAACAAGGCCAACTCCTGGTTGCATACCTCGTCCGACAAAAAACACGTGCGACCGTTGTAGCGCCGCAAAAATTCGCGCCACACCAACAGGTCCGCTTTCAGGGAAGAAGTCAGACGGATCCGGTGCTCGGGCCTCTTGGCCCCCTTAGTGGCCAATGAGAGCCGCCGCGAAAAAACCCGACCCATTGGCATGATACGACATGCGAAAACTAGGAGACCTAAGAGCGACTGCAGCTGACGCAACGTGACCTTCTGAGCTCCGCAAAAACCGTCAATCAAGCTCGATATTTTCTCGAGCTTGACCGTCGGTAACCTGAAAACCATCTCCAGTGAATCAATTTCAATGCCCAAAAAAGACAGCCTGGTGGTCGGACCCTCCGTCTTCTCGGCGGAAAGCGGAACACCGAACCTGCTCATCAAGGCACAGAAAGAATCCAATAAAATTTTACAAGAGGGGGACTCACCCTGGGCCACGAACAGAAAATCATCCAAATAATGAATAATAGATCTGCAGCCCGATTCTCGTCGCGCCGCCCATTCCAAAAAAGAACTAAACATTTCAAAATAGTGGCACGATATGGAGCACCCCATCGGCAAACAGGTATCGTAGTAAAACAAGCCATCCACGCAGCAACCCAGAAGATGGTAGCAATCCGGATGTACCGGCAACAGCCTAAAGACAGATTCAATGTCTGTTTTGGCCATAAGGGCTCCCCGACCGGCTCGCCGCACCAACAGCACCGCCTTATCAAAAGAGACATAGGAAACCGATGCCTCTTCCCTGGAGATGCCGTCGTTGACCGATGAGCCCCTCGGGTAAGATAAATGGTGGATTAGGCGAAACTTACCACTGTCCTTTTTGGGGACTACTCCCAAAGGGGACACCCTCAAATTGCAAAAGGGGGGGGAAGAAAACGGGCCCTCAATACGACCCAGATTAACCTCTTTACTGACCTTGTCTCGAAGAGCCTCCGGATAGAGCATAGCCGATTTCAAATTACCAGCCAGTTGAGGGGACGCTGAGGGAACAAAGGGGATGAAAAAACCATACAGAAAACCTATGCGCAGTTGCTCCCCTTCCGACCTATTGGGGTAACGCTCTAGCCAGGGCAACATCTCGTCCACGCTCACTGGCGTCTTTCCCATCAGCAGGCCCTGCGCCCCTATGCACGGGTTTGGCACCGCGGGGGCAACGGACTGCCCCGTGGGAGCCCCCACAGGAGGAGCACTCATGCTTAAATTTGCATAACCCGAAAAACTTACAGTGGCCCTCGTTAAAGAGCCAGCAAGTTCCGGGTCTCTTAGCGGCCGCTGCGCCCTGCTGAACTGCTGAGGATGCAGCGGCCCCTCCAAGAAAGGGGGTCTGTCTCTGCGCCATCATAAGACGAAGCCATACATCTGTGGCCTTGCAACCCCACCCTACGTCGGGCTGCAACGCCAAACGCCGTCGGAATTCCTCATCATATTTCCACCAGGCACTGCCGCCATGAGATTTGTATGCATTATAGATTGAATCCAAATAGATGAAGAGCTCCGAACAACGCTCAGGATGTTTTTCCCCCATTATACCACCCAACACCGCAAAAGCCTGAAGCCAGTTACCAATTGTTCTGGCAACGCGGGGCCTGCGCTCAGCCGACCTGTCCATAAAAGGCTTGCGTTCCCTTTCAATTGTGTGTTGGTCCACAGATACCAAGGACCAGATATCCACATACTTATTATCCCAAATTTTTTGCCTGACTTCATCACTGACATGCGAGCCCAACGGACTTATCCCACAGAAAAAAGACTCCTTGTGCACGCTAGCTCTTGGCGGAGACGGAGTCCGAGTGCTCGGAATAGGCGAGACTGCCCCTTTTTGGCCGGACTCCAGCTGCGTCAATAAGGCCTTAAGGGCCGGTACCAACACCTGTGACCCACCCCCAGCACCCCAGGCCCCAGCGTAGTCAAACTCACCAACCACGGCAGAAGACGGAAAAGGAGGCGTTGCTGAAGAACTCTCGGACGACACCATCACCGGAGGAGCTGGCACTGGAGCGCGTGGAGGCTGCACCGACATCGATGGGAGTGCCTCTGGGACAGGAGCATCCAAAGGAATGGAAAAGGAGGCGGGCGCGCCGGACCTATCGTCCGCGCGAGAGGGCTGCCTAGCGCGCCCCAAGGATCCGCGCCTGGGCCCATGACGTTCCTCCCGGCCCCTGGGGGTCCTGGAGCGGCTCCGAGAGGAGGATGGGGACCTCCAGCGGGAAGATCTAGAGCGCCTGGACCTACTGCGGCACCTATGTGACCTATGGCGACGACTCCTGCTGTGCCTATGATACCTCCCCGAGCTGCGAGACGACGACCTGGAGAAAGATCGTATATCTCGCCTGCGGGAGTGGTTCCGCCTGTCACCCGCGGCGCGGGGGGGCTCCCGAACGGGGGTGAATAACAGGGGAGAGGAAGGGCCTGCAACTTCATCCCCAGCATCTCCAAATACCGATGCTGGGGGGTCATCTAAGATGTGCTGCTCAGGATGTGACTCTAAGGCCTGTGCAGCTGCAATGGTAGGGACAGCAGAATTGACTAAGCCAGCCTCCTCTGTTTTATATAAATATAACCTTTTCCATTTCTCGCTTCCGTACCGGTTTTTGCACCGAGTATTGCTGTTGTTGTGTAAGTCATTATGGACTTTGTAGGCGATGCTTGGTCTGGATACATGAGGGAGATCCAGACCAACTGCACCACTGACACAAGGGATGATCTAGGTCTAAATCAATATATGTCCAAGGCTAGAAGACTCCTTAAAAAGAAGTCCAACCTATACTGGCACATTGAATTTTTTCAACAATATATACAAGAAAGAATATGCCCGGTAGGTCTCAGAGTACAGTTATTTCCATCATTTGGAAACTCTACACCAGAGTTCAAACGAAACTGGGAATCTGAGCTTACAAGGTGCAGTATAGAATTAATCAAAATACTAGTAACTCAATACAAATCGGACCTTCACTCCCTTGATCAAGAACTAGTCAGCCTACAAACACAATATGACCACATTAAGAGCCATAAACTCTTTGACAAGAAGTGGCAGGAACTGAAAGAATATCTTAATAAACTCAACAAGGATATTATATCCAAAAAACAAACAAAAATCTATAAGGATAAACTGGCCTTCGCAGAGGGCTTTGCATACCACTGGAATTCACTGGCACCAAACGCCAGGAGAGGCAGACCAGGCCGCAAACCAATTGGAAATGTAGCTTATAGCTCTAGAGAGGAGGATTCGGAATCTGACTCCTCGCTACCCCCCACCACCTTTCATCATCCCCCAACCCCCTTTGCACCCCTGGGAGCACGTCCCGCGATGAATGCAGGAACTAGGAAAAGAGGACACAATGGCAACCATATGGCTACACCACATCCCAAAAAACGCCCTGATATGAACATGACCCATGCTACACGCCTAGATCAATCACAACAAGCTAACCTACATAATACTACACAAGGAACCAATGTGGGTTTGGGAGAACAGCCCAACTACTTGGGACCAACTGCATCCCAAGCATTACAACTACTGCTTCCTACCGAACGCAGAGATGTTACATTACAGACCACTAAAGGCAACCTAACTAACATGGGACAACCATCAGGGCGTGGAATACCAGATGTGTCACTCTCATCACCTAGTCTCCTTAATGCAGGCAATACCACTACTAGACAAAGCACCCTTGACCCTCATTTAACTCTTACAGGACCTTCTCAGTCCAATTTTCCATTGGCTCTGCTTCACGCCCCTCAAACGTAAACAACAATAGTATTATTAACTTGACTCCTTATGTGTTTTCCAGCGAAGAGATAGAGGTACTACAATTTGGACTTAGTTTTTGCCCAACATCGCAAATTGACAAATACGATACTATTAAGGACCTCTACCTCTTTGCTAGGAAACTAACATACAAATATCTATTCGATCAAGATCGTTTGCGATCCAAAAGAGACAAAGAGCTAGCAGAAAGCATGAAAAACTTTACGATGGCCGAATTCCGTGCCTTTAGAGATTTAGTCTTACTATTGGAGGAAAATGAGTCAGGTGGGCTTCCACCTGATACACCCGACTCTAATGTACCCACAATTCCAACTTTGGTAATACCCCACCGGAAATTTAGACCCAAATCGACTAAGTTTCCGGATTTGACCACTAATTCCTACATCTGGGCCTTCCTATTGGCTACTATAAGTGATATCAAATTATTGGACATAAATCCTACACAATCTAATCTCACTAAACAACAAACCAAATCCATTGCTAAACTTAAAAAGCATATGGATCTGATAATCAAACCCTCTGACAAAGGGGGAAATATTGTGTTACTAACGAACATACAATATGTCAAAATGTGTATGGATATCCTATCAAATATATCATGGTATCGCAGAATTGTTGCCACTTCAGTCTTACAATATACAAACGACTATAAAAGCCTGATAGGCGAGGCCTATACTAAAGGCATAATAGATCAAGAAACCTATGACTATCTTAATGTAAAATTTCCACGGGCACCTACATTTTATGCCCTACCCAAAGTACACAAAAATAGCAAAATACCCCCTGGCAGACCTATTGTCTCTGGCATTGGGTCTCTCACGGAAAACGCTAGTAGACTGATCGACTTCTTTTTGACACCCCATGTTATACGATTACCATCTTTTGTCAAGGACACATTGGACCTTCTCCAACAAATTGAGGGGAGGCCCGTCCCTCCCGACGCCCTGCTCGTGACATTGGATGTGGAGGCCCTTTACTCCAGCATCCCTCACGAGCAGGGCGTCGGAATGGCGCGTACCTTCCTAATGGAACAAGATCACCACTCCTGGCCCTTTAATGAATTTATTTTGAAATTGCTGCAGTATATCCTGACTCGTAATTGGTTTACTTTCAACGGCTCCCACTACCTCCAGGTACAGGGCGTGGCCATGGGCACCTGTTGTGCCCCGGCCTACGCAAACCTGTACCTGGGGGGGTGGGAGCGTGACATCTTCTCAGATGAACGATTGGCTGACCTCGCCAACCAGGCGTTGGTGTGGTTACGCTATATCGATGATATATTCATAGTTTGGACAGGGACTCAGCTTGCCCTGACTGCGTTTGTTGATAAACTCAACATTAACAAGTACAACTTGAAATTCACGGTAAATAGCAATCCCCGTAAGATCTCCTTCCTCGATGTTGAAATCTTTATAGATGGTGACAATTGCTTGGCAACTACTCTATACCGTAAAGAAACGGCAGGAAATACTATCCTACACTCAGCCAGTGCACATGCCATCCCATTAAAACGTAGCATACCTTATGCACAATACCTCAGATTGAGACGTAACTGTACACACGACATGGACTTTAAACACCATGCTAACTTACTAAGGGATCGCCTGCTGGCAAGAGGGTATTCTAAATCCCTCCTACGAAAGGCCTATAATAAAACCATTCAACAATCTAGGAGCTTACTCCTGCATAAAACCAAAACACAGCAGGACCCCTATGGTTCAGTCAAAATCATAACAAAACATTCTGACCAACAAGACCAGCTTAGACAGGTACTTACCAAACATTGGCATATCCTGCGGGAGGATTCTATCCTAAGCAAATATGTTGGCGAACGCCCAACAATAGTTTTCAAACGTTCAACATCCTTGAGGGACCAACTTACTTGTAGTCATTATGTCCCGGCCAGACAAGACCCTCCATCTGGGAAGGGTATGTTTAAATGTGGGCATTGCGAATTCTGCCGTTATATCACCATAGGTAGTAAATTTATTCTACCTAATGGCGAATTATTACAACCCAAATTTAAAGCTGATTGCGGCACCATGGGTGTTGTTTACCTCATGACTTGTTCATGTGGGATCTACTACGTTGGGAAAACAATTCACCCATTTCGACAACGAATTAGAGACCACATTTACTATTCGTCCAATGGAAAAATTCTGACACCTGTCAGTCGACATTTGGACCTCTACCACCGTTTTAATACATCATCTGACTCCTTCTTTGCTCTCGCTGTTATTCAGCGGGACCCGAGAGGAGGCGACTGGGATAAAAAAATCCTGCAAAATGAGACCAAATGGATTGAAAGATTAAACGCTACCCAACCTCCAGGTATCAATGAGCTTCAGACATATAAATCTTTTTTATAATGCATTGTTACGTTGGTTATGCTTTAGTGGCACTATTGGTATATACTAATATATTAATTAACTGCTTTAGTTAAATAATCCAATTTTTTCTATAGCTCTGCTCCCCCTCTCCGCTGTGTCCCTATTAACAAATATCTAGTAATGCATTAACGTCTGTATTTTCAATCATGAAACGACTTTTGTGAACTGGGACACCCAGTCACAATATAGAACTATTTTGCTTATATTCAACCAACTGTATATTAGTGCACTTTGTTTATTTGTAGCACTAATGTTGTACTATCAACTGTCTTACTATTTTAACTGATGTTTAGGACCTGTTGCCTGAGTGCCCCTTGGGGACTGTTGTGGTATCCTGTGGGGATCCTTTGTTAGGACATGCACGGCCAGGTAACCGCATCACAACTTGTTTGTGCTGTGGAAACTTAGGATGTGATGGTGGCTTTGTCTGTGTGTTCTTGCGGCGTTGGTTTATACCATAGCCTCCTGGCACGGACCTCTACACGCCCCGCCGACTCTCATTGGTGGAGCGTGTGCCTCCATCCCTCCTTCCTATGACGTTCCTTCCCCAGGCTCACGCCAATGCTGGATTATCTATCTATACGCGCTGGGGTTACCATCGCAACGGGCCGTGTTTGCGAGACACGCCCCGCCCCACCCTATTGGTGGAGTGCTTCCATGCCTCCTCCCCTCAATGTCTAACTCCATACCCACCCCATTGGTGCAGCGTTGATTGACGCTGCCAAGTCTGCTGCTTAGGGATTGGTTAGTCATGACCTGGCCGGGTCACATGATGCGGAAGTCTCAACCGCACATGTGATCGGGATACACATTTATAAGGGGTGGATATAACTAGCTATAGAGTCTGCCATTTCCAAGCAGGGAATTCAACTAAACGACCTGAGTGGTGAGTAAAAATGAAGTTTGGAAACTGAATGTTACACTCTGCCTAGCTGCAGACCTCTATAGCATCTTTCTAAGTAGGTGGCTTTTTTTAAAGCATCATCTATTATACTATATCTCCCTGTTTAGATACACTTCTGAATACACCGCAGCCTTCTACTATTGTTGGTCTACCTACCAATTGGAATTCAGGCTTCAACACTAGGGGTTCACCCCCTCTTTGTTATTGATTTAGCTGTTCAAGCATAATAACCAAAGCAGTTGTTCAGCCCTCTCCACCAACATTCTGCGGTGTACATATTTGGGTATGTATTCTGAACAAAAAATATATATTTTTCTTTTTTCTTTTTTTCATACCCATACCTGAATAACAGAAAACCTGTTGTTCAATACCATTATACATTTTCTTATTTTTTGTCATATTATATATATATTTTTTCCTTACCAGAATAAGCCACACCGCTTTAGTTCTATTCGGATCATTTTTCAATCATCTGGAATCTTCCAAGTTCCAGACAATACTCATCTACACTGTCAAAAATCCTCTCTATGATATCCAACAGTGGGAACGGTAGGCAGTCATTCGATATAAGTACTCTACTATCATACTCAGTGTTCATCACACATGGATTATCCTGCTTTTATATATCTCTGCTGGGCATTCACTGTATCTAATTCCACCCCTAACATAGCTCACCTAAATATTACCATTCCACACTGGTTATAATGTGCGAACATACTATCCTAAATGTTCCCACAAAAAAACTACTATACATAGGGGTATCCTTTCCTAACAACTCTTTTTCCTGGTGTATCCCTGCATGCCCCCTCTTATGGACCCCCATGGGTGCGCCTTTCCCTCTGTGACACCATGGCAACTTCGGTCTTCTATGCATCCTCTCTATAGCGCTTTGACGCACAAATGATATAATTTAATGTTACGCACGAATGTCTGTATATTTTATTTAAATGTATGTCTGTATATTAATGACGGTCCCTTCCTTTTTCTCTAGAAAAATCATAACTCCTGACGAAGCAACAAATGCGAAACATGTAGAGTTTATGTTTATGTATATCTATATCTACAGTAGCTATCAATCTATATTGATTTCTACACCGGATCATTCCTTTACAACGACCATTTATTTTCTTTGTTCACTATTTTTACTGTGTGATCAATCATATGTGTCTTTTTAAATGTATTTTTATAACTTTATATTGTAATTTTGAATGCAATGCCAGAATTCTTTTGGTATTGTATCAATAAAACATTTATATTACGTTTATGATTAGTGCCTATAAAGTCCACTTTCTTTTCTAAACCATAAATTTCTCTAGCTACTCTAGGACGCGGCACTGTAATACTCTAGGTCACCCATAGTCCATCCTATGGTTTGTGTACCTTGAACCTCGTTTTCAATTCAGCCTCCTCTGTAGCAGAGGAGCTGGAACCACCTGGGGCGCTAGCATTGCCCATAATCATTGGCTGAAGGAGGGGAAGGTCAGGGCTATGCACAGCAACTCGGCAGGGGAGTGAGAAAACACCACGAGGAGAGCCTGAAGAAGAAGGGGGCGGAGCCGCCGCGCAAACGCGCGCACGGGCGCCAGCGCCGCCCCTCCCCCCTCCCCCTCCAGCTCCCACCGCCACAGAGCTCACCCGACGCTGTGAAGCCCTGATGGGGCTTGGACTCAAGCGATCCGGCGGCCGGGTGGCCCTACGAGGGGCCCGCCGACCCCCCACATCGGTACCTGTGACGCGGCGCGGCGAGCGGGACGGTCCAGGCGCACCCAGATCGGCGGCGACACGGGCCAGGAAGCCGCCATCGGACCGAACCCGCTCCCGGATCATCCTCACCAGCTCGTCAGCCATCCTCAGCCAGAGCTTTTCCTGCTGGCGCTGACAGGTAAGAGGAAGTGGGGAGGGGTATCACCCCTCCTTTTAGGACCTCTGTCCCACTCCTAGGTTTCCCCCAACCTAACTCCTATTGGTCCCCCCCGCGTCAGCCTATAGGGTGGCCCCCTGTCACTAAGGGGAGGGGAAAGGGGTGATCTAACTAACCCTCTCTGTCTACCCCCAGCCTCTCATTTAGTCAGCGGCACCTAGGCCTAATTGGCCCGGTGCCGACCAGATCAACATGTACAAATATATAAGAGGTCCATATAGTGAACTTGGTGTTGAGTTATTCACTTTAAGGTCAACACTGAGGACAAGGGGGCACTCTTTACGTCTGGAGGAAAAGAGATTTCACCTCCAAATACGGAAAGGTTTCTTCACAGTAAGAGCTGTGAAAATGTGGAACAGACTCCCTCCAGAGGTGGTTCTGGCCAGCTCAGTAGATTGCTTTAAGAAGGGCCTGGATTCTTTCCTAAATGCACATAATATAACTGAGTACTACGTTTTGTAGGTAAAGTTGATCCGGGGTAAATCCGATTGCCTCTCGGGGGATCAGGAAGGAATTTTTTCCCCTCCGGTAGCAAATTGGATCATGCTCTGCTGTTTTTTTTTGCCTTCCTCTGGATCAACTGTGGGTATGAAGTTGGGTGTATGGGATGTACTGTGTTTTATTTATTTTTTTTATTTTTTTTTATGGTTGAACTGGATGGACTTGTGTCTTTTTTCAACCTGACTAACTATGTAACTATGTAACTCAGCTCAGCATGGTCCCGGGCATTGATGTGCACGTACACAAGGGGCAAGCAAAGGTAACCCCGCGTGTGTACAGGCAAGGTGGCCCCACCCACAAGTTGTCTTAGAGAGAAAGAGAGAGAGTCAGAGAATCTATTAAGTACCTGGAAGCAGAGCCTGATATGATGAGGAAGGCCTCTCTTACACCTCTGACTGGGGGCCCCTGATAGTAGACATGTGCATTCGTTTTCGTTAGAATGCATTTTCGTCCGAAAATCGGGTATTTTCGTTATCGTTTTTACAAACGAAAACGAAAGCACAAGAAAAGCGCAAGAAACGAAAACCGAAAGATCCGACATAAAAAATGCTTTATTTTCGTTTTCGTTCAGATCCGACGATTTTCGATGCTTTGTCGAATTTCCGTCGTTCAATTTTACAAAGTCATCGAAAATCGTCATTCTGAATACAGTGAATAGGTATATTCACCGTATTCAGAATGACGATTTTTGATGCTTTGTCCAATTTCCATTGTTTAATTCGACAAAGTCATCGAAAATCGTCGTTTTCGAACGAAAACTTTCCAGACGAAAACTAAATAAATCAAAACGATTTTCGGGAGTAACTAATCAAATTTATTTTCTGGACGAAAACGAAAAAACGAAACGAAATATTCCAGTCTGCACATGTCTACCTGATAGTGCAGGAGTACAGAGAGGGACAAGTGCCTGTAAGTCTTGCTAGCAACGGGCCAGGTGTCCACGCTGGGCAGGAGAAGCCATCAGACGGCTCCAGTAATCAGGCGAGCAGGTAGGCGGCTGGTACTGGCAACAGCAAGCAGAGTAGCAGAGTCAGGCAGGCCAAGTCATACACAGACAGGATAGATCGGGTACAGGTATAGACATGCGCACAGGGTGTGCCGGGTGTGTCCAGGCACACCCTAATCACACTGTGTAGCACAGGTTCCCCCTACTGCCCTGGCTCCCCCCTCCTTCCCCTCGCAGCGCTTCCAGCTTCCCTACTCTCCTCTCCCTCTGGCTCTTTCTGCAGGGATTTTTTAGGATGAGTGAGGGAAGGGGCAGGTAAATAAGTAACTTACCGGCCCCTTTCCTTTTATTGGGAGTGATCGGTAGTATGTGTTTGACATATGGGCTGCACACCTTAATGCCATAGGCTGAGCACACCTATGGGTACAGGGCACAGGCAGGAGCGTGGGCAGGAAACAAGCCAGGTCTAGACCTAATCAAGGACAAGCAGGATTTTTTAGAATGAGTGAGGAAAGGGACAGGTAAATAAGTAACTTATCGGCCCCTTCCCTTTCATTGGGAGTGATTGGTAGTATGTGTTTGACATATGGGCTGGACACCTTAATGTCATAGGTTGCGCAGATCTATGGAAACAGGGCACAGGCAGGAGCGTGGGCAGGAAACAAGCCAAGTCTAGACCTAATTAAGGACAAGCGGGATTTTTTAGAATGAGTGAGGGAAGGGGCAGGTAAATAAGTAACTTATCGGCACCTTCCCTTTGATTGGGAGTGATCGGTAGTATGTGTTTGACATATGGGCTGGACACCTTAATGCCATAGGCTGCGCAGACCTATGGAAACAGGGCACAGGCAGGAGCGTGGGCAGGAAACAAGCCAAGTCTAGACCTAATTAAGGACAAGCGGGATTTTTTAGAATGAGTGAGGGAAGGGGCAGGTAAATAAGTAACTTATCGGCACCTTCCCTTTCATTGGGAGTGATCGGTAGTATGTGTTTGACATATGGGCTGGACACCTTAATGTCATAGGCTGCGCAGACCTATGGAAACAGGGCACAGGCAGGAGCGTGGGCAGGAAACAAGCCAGGTCTAGAACTAATCAAGGACAAGCCAAGGTCAGTGCAGGTAGAGCACAGAGAGTAGTCAAGACAAGCCTGGTCAGCAACTGGAATCAGGATACAGAGTCACGGGATACACAGGAAGCTGAACACAAATCAGCTGATCCTGAGCACTGGTCGAGTTTAAATAGCCTGTTTGGCACCAACATCTTTCATAGGTGCACACGAGTGCCATCGCGCATGAGAATGCACGAGGGCACGTGTGTGTACACCAGCATGCGCATATGCATTAGCCAGTGCCCAATTCCTGCCAGCATGAAAGGGAACATGCATGAACTTGTGCATAGAAATCCATCCATATGAGCCATCTCGTCTATTGGCAAGCCTTTCCTTATTCTCTCTCTCTCTCTTTCTATCTCTCTATCTCCCTATCTACCCCTCTCTTTTTTTCTCCCTCCCGTTCTCTCTTTCTTTCTCTCTTTGATCCCACTGCAACCTCACCCAGACATTCTGAAGTATGAAAAAGTGGTTGGCCACCCGAGAATCATGCGAGATCATGCAGCCCCATCCATCCCCGTGAGAAGCCTGCTGAATCTGGTTGCCCTGGTTATCACTTTGACAAGCGTTTGCCTTTAATATCTGGAGTATCATATTCTCGTGTTCAAGGTTCGACGAAAAGTTGATTACCTTGTTTCTGCAGCCAATCTTTCCAACCAACCCACCGACTGCTGTACATTAATACAGGAAGCATTCATCCGAGAGACGAACATGTAACACCACCTGTTCCCATTTTCCAGATAGCTTCTTTTCTCATATAACTCTGACATGTACACAGAACATAAAATATTTACCGGCTTTATCTGATTTTAGTTGTTCTGTAGAGCGTGATATCCGAAGAGTCCCAAATCTCAAGGCATGGTTCTATATAAGGCAAAGGTAGAAATTTCAAATATATAAGAAAATACACAAGAGGACATAGCCGTGGTAGTTGGTCACATTCAACTGGACTTGTTCTGTAATGTTGAAAATGTTCTGTAATGTTAAAGATGTTTTGTAGCTTGTCCAAGTCACTTCTTCACAAGTGGCTTAGACAACATTACAAAACAAGTCTAGTTGACTGTGACTAACTACTACTAGTCAGGGTTGTACCTACAGGGGTCCCAGGGGTCGCAATTGTGACCTGGTGTCATGTATGCCTCCATTTTGTTCCCAAATGTGAAAATTTCCAGAGAAGTTGCAAGCCCTACATTTTTCCTCCTTGCCAGGGACCTTTCCCTGCCGCAAGTTCTGTCCCTACCAGGCAGGGTACCTGTCCCTACTCTACCAACTCGCAAAATGCGTGCCAAGCCTGGGACCCAGAGCTTCAAAGTTATTGTAAAGTCTTGTATTTGAAAAAAAAAAAAACTTTTTATACTTACCTGCTCTGTGCAGTGGTTTTGCCCTGATCCTCCTCTTCTCGGGTCCCCGTCGGCGCTCTGGTCCCTCCCTCCTGCCTAGTGGCCCCATAGCAAGCAGCTTGCAATGGGGGCACCCAAGCAGGTGCTTTCCTGACCCATGGCTACTTTGTGTCAATTTACACACAGAGCCGTGGTTCGACCCCGCCCCTCCATCTCCTGATTGGCTCACTGGCTGTGATTGACAACAGCGGGAGCCATTGGTTTTGCTGAATGAATACGATGTGATCAGTAGTGTTGCTCACAAATATTCGCATTTCGAATATTCGATACGAATATTGCATATTCGAGTATTCGCAAATAACTCGAATATCGCGGCGAATATTCGCTATTTCGAATATTCGTATTTTTCAAATTTCGCAATCAATTTTGCATTCGCACTAGCGAAATTTCGCATTAGCGAAATTTCGCATATTTTTTTTTTTTTTATAAAATATAGCGAATATTCGTAAATATCGAATATTCGTGATATTTTATCCAAAAAAAAAATAGCGAAATTTCGCAATCATTTTCGCTTTCGCATATGCGAAATTTCGGTATTTTTTTTTTTTTTTATAAAATATAGCGAATATTCGTAAATATCGAATATTCGTGATATTTTATCCAAAAAAAATAGCGAAATTTCGCATTGGCGAAATTTCGCAATTTATTTTTTTTATAAAATATCACGAATATTCGATATTAACGAATATTCGCGAATATTCTTCAAAATATTCGCGAAATATTGCGAAATCGAATATGGGGCATTCCGCTCATCACTAGTGATCAGCGCATAAACAAATGATAAAATGGATATCACTGGGTAAGTGGCTGGCTGTGCCTAAAAACCAAGTGAAAAAGTGCAATAAACAAAATCCTATAAAGTGCTGTTGCAAAATAAGACAAAAGTCCCATATGCAGGGCAGGACTTAGGGTGGTGGGGGCCCCTGGGCTTGAGTGTTGAAGGGGCCCCCTGGAGTGAGGGGGATCATAGTTGTTGAGCGGGGCACATTAAAGTTGTTGAGCGGGGGGGGGGGCAAATTGAAGTTGTTGAGCGGGGGGGCATTAAAGTTGTTGAGCGGTGGGGGTGGGGGTGACTATCACCAGTGAATAAAAATATATATATATATATATAAAAAAAAGGGGTAGCCATCCGGGGCCCTGAAGATCTCTGGGCCCTTTAATAAAAAAATAAAAAATAAACCTCTGGGCTCTTTAATAAAAAAATAAACATTTATAAAAAATATAAAGAAAATGTAAATATTTGTATTAAAAAAAAAAAGGGGGGGTTGCCATCCGGGGGCCCTGGAGACCTCTGGGCCCTTTAATAATAATAATAATAAATATATATATATTAGAGTTGCACGATTAATCGTCAAGAATCGTTATCGCGATCTTTTTCCCATTGCGATTCTTGATACAGGGTTTCACGATCTTTCACATGAAAAGAATTTTCTCTCTGCACTTTGGTACATGCAAAGAATTTCCTGTCTGCTCTCAGCCAAAAGTCAGTCTGGGCAATCTGCCAAGTTTTGGAAACATTCTTTATCAGTGGAAAGTTAAGTCTAAACATTGTATCTCTTCAAAGGAATTAACTTCTTCTGTATGTAAATTAGGAATTTTTAACCACTTAAACACCAAACCTTTTTCTGACAGCTCTTTTCAAGGTAAAATCATTATTTTTTTTGCTAGAAAATTACTTAAAACCCCCAAAGATTATATAATTTTTTAGTAAAGACCTTGGCCTAGAGAATAAAATGGCAGTTGTTGCAATATTTTATGTTGCACTGTATTTGCGCAGCAGTCTTTTTAAATGCATTTTTTTGGAAACAAATTACTTTAATGAATTTAAAAAAAAAAACTAGGCAGTAAAGTTAGCCCATTTATTTTTATTTTTTTGTATAAATGTAAAAGATTTTAGAATCGTGATCTTCATTCTAGGCAAAGAAATTGTGATTCTCATTTTGGCCAGAATCGTGCAGCTCTAATATATATATATATATATATATATATATATATATATATATATATATATATATATATATATATATATAAAACATTTTTTTTTATAAAAATAAATAAAAAAAAGGAAGGGTTGCTGGGAAGGGACCCCCGGACCCCTAAAAAAAAAATAAAAAAAAAAATAATGTTTTTTTTTTTGTTTTTTTTTAGAGGGGCCCCCTATTGGACGGGGCCCATGGGCTTGAGCCCAGTCAAGCCCAATGGTAAGTCCGGCCCTGCCCATATGAGTAATGATGAACTTCTTATGCAGATGTCAGATCTAGTGGCGATGTTCAATTAGTCTTCCTAGATAACGAGCTCACATTGCGCTTACCTTCTTACAGGTAATAGTGGGCCTCTCTGGGTGGTGTAGATCAATCCTGTGTTGTCCTGGGTAGATGTCTGTGTCGATTCTCCAATCGATATCCAGTATCCGAGGTTGTGGCTAATATGTCCTTTGGCATCGCTGGAACGTGCTCGATGAGGAAGAATTAAAGCGGAGGTTCACCCTAAATATAATATCTCCCATGCGATCCAGCATACTGGCGTCAGCGCCAGTATGCTGTTTTTTTTTTTTTTTAATAGCACACTTACTGTATTATTGTGGAATTCCTTTTCTGTCCCCCGCGGTGGACGGCTGTAGTATAGCGCGTCACATCTTCCTAAAATACCCGATATGGACTCGGGTAATCTCGGCGAAAATGCGGCGCCTGCGCACAGACCTAGGAGCTGACTGCGCAGGCGCCGTATTTCTCCGAGTCCTATTTCGGAGGGCGTGACGCGCCATAGCCGTAGGACTCGGAGAAATACGGCGCCTGCGCAGTCAGCTCCTAGGTCTGTGCGCAGGCGCCGCATTTTCGCCGAGATTACCCGAGTCCATATCGGGTATTTTAGGAAGATGTGACGCGCTATACTGGCGCCGTCCACCACGGGGGACAGAAAAGGAATTCTACAATAATACAGTAAGTGTGCTATTAAAAAAAAAAAAAAACAGCATACTGGCGCTGACGCCAGTATGCTGGATCGCATGGGAGATATTATGTTTAGGGTGAAATACCGCTTTAATTTAGCTTCTGCTGTTACAAACCCACCTGAAAGCCTCCAAGACTCCTGAAAGCGACTTGGATAGTTCTACAGGCCCCCCCAAATTAAGCAGTAAGTATGCAGTATATAATCATGACTTTTGCTGCCAAAACCAATCAGGAGTGCGAGCCTCTGGAGAGGCATGGCTCTTGTGGACATTTCTGGATCAAGAGGGGGCTCAGGTAATTAATAGCGGGGCTGCACAAAGAAGGTTTTTTACCTTCATGCATAGAAAACATGAAGGGGAAAAATGCCTTTACAACCACTTTAAATATGCTCTGCCTGACCCAGGATGGCTGCTAGAGTCACATGGGATGGCAGCATCCAATTGAATAGCTTCCCAAGTGACCCAGAAAAACCAGAGGAACCAACTGGAGTGCTGCTGTGAAAAAACACCACATACAGTTGAGAAAGTAGATTGCATCTGCCTACAAGTGACAGGTGACAGACAAAGTCATGCCAAAGGCAGAGATTTTAAGCTCCTTGGGGGCAAGGATTGATGTAAATGGTACAGTATGCAAAGTGCTGCCCCCTAGTATATGCATGCATGTAACATTCGATTTTAAGCTTGTTGGGGGCAGGGACTGATATGAATGGTACAGTATGTAAAGTGTTGGTTTCTAGTATTTGTATGCATGTAACGCTAGATTGCAAGCTCCTTGGGGGCAAGGATTGATGTGAATGGTGTAGTATGTAAAGTGCTGGCTCCTAGTATGTGTATGCATGTAACCTTAGATTGTAAGCTCCTAGCTAGGGGATATGGACTGATATGGTCTCTCTCACCGACCTGGCAGCCAGAGTATCACTTGGAAACTTAGGTAGATGTCTCTGCCACAGACCCTGTCTGAATGAACATCAGGGAAACACCTCTGCCACAGGCCCTCTCTGATTAAAGATACGGAGGTAGCCCTCCTAGGTAAAGTTTCACCTGGATCTTCTTCTTAACATTGCACAGGTACCGACTGAGAGAGGAGTCAATCCTTCAGTGTCCAGTACCTTTGATCTCTGGTGGTTTGTCTGAATCCTGTTGGACCGCTAGCCTCTCATTGGCGCTCCTCAGATGGACTCCCCACCGAACAGCCACACTCGCTTGGGACCTTCAAAAGTGGGAACTCAGTCGATTCCTGAGTCCCCGTCCTGCTCTAATGTTCCGGACCAACATGGCCCAGAAACTCGGAACACCGCGTAGCACACACGCCCCGGCCAGGTAGGCCATAACGCTAGGGACGCGGTGAGGTGGCCACCCTAAAGGTGGGTGCCACCCTCGAAGAAGAAGAACTAACCCAGACCAATGGCGTCTGTTCCATAAGTACCCTCTCCCAGCATGCCCAGCGAGGCCCAAGCCTCCTGATTGGTCGCTTAGAGAGAGCACCCAAACCTCAGCTTCCACTGCCGCCACCTTTCGTCCTGGGGTGGAACAACACCCCAGCAACAACAAAATGAGCCCACAGCACAGCCAAGCTGAAACAGAGACCCTAATCAAATGATTGCAATTAGAATCAGAGTCACTTACACTCTGATTATCCCTTAAATTTTAATAGCACCGGTACTTGGAAGTACACAGGCGCTACAGGAACATTATGTAAAGTACTGACCCCTAGTATGTGTATACACGTAACGTTAGATTGTAAGCTCCTTGGGGGCAGGGACTGATATGAATGGTACATTATGTAAAGTACTGGCCCCTAGTATATGAATGGACGTAACATTAGATTGTAAGCTCCTTGGGGGCAGGGACTGATATGAATGGTACATTATGTAAAGTACTGACCCCCTAGTATGTGTATACACGTAACATTAGATTGTAAGCTCCTTGGGGGCAGGGACTGATATGAATGGTACATTATGTAAAGTACTGACCCCTAGTATGTGTATACACGTAACATTAGATTGTAAGCTCCTTGGGGGCAGGGACTGATATGAATGGTACATTATGTAAAGTACTGACCCCTAGTATGTGTATACACGTAACATTAGATTGTAAGCTCCTTGGGGGCAGGGACTGATATGAATGGTACATTATGTAAAGTACTGGCCCCTAGTATATGAATGGACGTAACATTAGATTGTAAGCTCCTTGGGGGCAGGGACTGATATGAATGGTACATTATGTAAAGTACTGACCCCTAGTATGTGTATACACGTAACATTAGATTGTAAGCTCCTTGGGGGCAGGGACTGATATGAATGGTACATTATGTAAAGTACTGACCCCTAGTATGTGTATACACGTAACATTAGATTGTAAGCTCCTTGGGGGCAGGGACTGATATGAATGGTACATTATGTAAAGTACTGACCCCTAGTATGTGTATACACGTAACATTAGATTGTAAGCTCCTTGGGGGCAGGGACTGATATGAATGGTACATTATGTAAAGTACTGGCCCCTAGTATATGAATGGACGTAACATTAGATTGTAAGCTCCTTGGGGGCAGGGACTGATATGAATGGTACATTATGTAAAGTACTGACCCCTAGTATGTGTATACACGTAACATTAGATTGTAAGCTCCTTGGGGGCAGGGACTGATATGAATGGTACATTATGTAAAGTACTGGCCCCTAGTATATGAATGGACGTAACATTAGATTGTAAGCTCCTTGGGGGCAGGGACTGATATGAATGGTACATTATGTAAAGTACTGACCCCTAGTATGTGTATACACGTAACATTAGATTGTAAGCTCCTTGGGGGCAGGGACTGATATGAATGGTACATTATGTAAAGTACTGGCCCCTAGTATATGAATGGACGTAACATTAGATTGTAAGCTCCTTGGGGGCAGGGACTGATATGAATGGTACATTATGTAAAGTACTGACCCCTAGTATGTGTATACACGTAACATTAGATTGTAAGCTCCTTGGGGGCAGGGACTGATATGAATGGTACATTATGTAAAGTACTGACCCCTAGTATGTGTATACACGTAACATTAGATTGTAAGCTCCTTGGGGGCAGGGACTGATATGAATGGTACATTATGTAAAGTACTGACCCCTAGTATGTGTATACACGTAACATTAGATTGTAAGCTCCTTGGGGGCAGGGACTGATATGAATGGTACATTATGTAAAGTACTGGCCCCTAGTATATGAATGGACGTAACATTAGATTGTAAGCTCCTTGGGGGCAGGGACTGATATGAATGGTACATTATGTAAAGTACTGACCCCTAGTATGTGTATACACGTAACATTAGATTGTAAGCTCCTTGGGGGCAGGGACTGATATGAATGGTACATTATGTAAAGTACTGGCCCCTAGTATATGAATGGACATAACATTAGATTGTAAGCTCCTTGGGGGCAGGGACTGATATGAATGGTACAGTATGTATGGATTGGGTTTAGATCTCCTCTAACTTTTCTAATCACTTGTTTCCCTTAAAAAAAAAAATTCCAGCACAAGTGATGAATATATAAATCTGGGGTCTCATTAATTAAAGCTCATAGACCGCCTGCATTGTAAGTGTATAATGCTAAGAAACAAGAGAAAAATTTCATTAGATACAAATATCAGTAATTAGCAATTTAGTTTCCCACATACAGATCTACTTTCCTGCTTCCCTGAAGGAGTGCTTGTCGGCTTATAATTTGTGGCTTTACAAATCCTGTGTAGAGCGACTATTGGAAATCTGGAGTGCCGCTATGTAGAAGAGAACCGTACGGTAATTGAGGCGTAGTCTTTGAATCACTTGACTCTTCTGTACTGTGCCCGGTGCCATTCTGTGCATTTATAAATTATATTTATTTCTTCATCTGGTCACAGACGGAGCAATTTTCTTTGCTGCAAAAAAATCGCTTGATTTCCCCATCAACACTGTCAGTGCTGATGCGGGGAATCCCTCCAGTGGAGCCATTGTATTCTCCCAACGAGGGGGTGGGGAAAGCCGTCCCCGCCGAGAGAACACAGTGATTATTGCTAGACAATGGCGGCTGGTGCTCAATTTTCTTGGGGAGAGGGTGGCCAGCCACATAACCCAACCGCTGCCCCCCCGATCGCCCGTTGCCAGCCAGGCTACGGCCAGCCCCACACTTACCCCATCCCCCTGCATCTCCTCCCGAGTCCCGGCTGTCGCTTTTCCTCCCCGTTATCAAGGAGTTAGGACTCGTGGCCAATCGGTTTTAGGACTCCATACCTGCTTCCTGATTGGCTGGGAGGAGAAACAAGAAGAAGCGAATAATCATTTTCGAATGTCACATAACTGGGTGAGCTCGGGACACCGTACCATTTTTAAAGCCAAATAGAGAAATTTTGGGACCCTTTGAGCATGACAATCAACATTCCTCAGGGCCAGCCCACTGGCCATCCCACCGAGCCCCATCCCATGTCCTTCTCCATCCCACGTCCTCCTCCTCCAGTCCTATCTTCCCCATCCCATGTCCTCCTTTCCCAGTCTCATCTTCCCCTAGCCCATGTCCTCCTCCATCTCATGTCCTCTTTCTCCTCCAGTCCCATTTCCTCCAGTCTCATCTCATTTATCCCATGTTTTCCTCCAGTCCCATCTTCTCCATCCCATGTCTTCCTCCAGTCCCTTCGCCATCATCCCATGTCTTCCACCAGACCCTTCTCCATTATCCCATGTCCTCCTCCTCCAGCCCAATCTCCTCCATCCCATGTCTTCCTCCATCCAATGTCTTCCTCCCGTCCCATCTCCTCCATCACATGTCTTCCTCCAGTCCTTTCTCCATCATCCCATGTCCTCCTCCTCCAGTCCTATTGCCTCCTTCCCATCCCATCTCCTCCATCCCATGTCTTACTTCAGTCCCATCTCCTCCATCCATGTCTTCCTCCAGTCCCATCTCCTTCATCCCATGTTTTGGTCCATCTCATGTCTTCCTCCAGTCCCATCTCCTCCATCTCATGTCTTCCTCCAGTCCCATCTCCTCCATCCCATGCCTTCCTCCAGTCCCATCTCCTCCATCCCATGCCTTCCTCAAGTCCCATCTCCTTCATCCTATGTTTTCCTCCTGTCCCATCTCCTCCATCCCATGTCTTTCTCAAGTCCCATCTCCTTCATCCAATGTTTTCCTCCATCTCATGTCTTCCTCCAGTCCCATCTCCTCCAGTTCATGTTATCCTCCAGTCCCATCTCCTCCATCTCATGTCTTCCTCCAGTTCCATCTCCTCCATCTCATGTCCTCCTCCAGTCCAATCTCTCCCACCTTATGTCCTCCTCCTCCAGTCCCATCTCTTCTAACTCATGTTTTCCTCCTCCAGTCCTATCGCCTCCATCCCATGTCCTCCTCCTCCAGTCCCATCTCCTCCATCCCATGTCTTCCTCCAGTCCCATCTTCTCCATCCCATGTCTTCCTCAAGTCCCATCTCCTTCATCCCATGTTTTCCTCCATCTCTTGTCTTCCTCCAGTCCCATCTCCTCCATCTCATGTCTTCCTCCAGTCCCATCTCCTCCGTCCAATGTCCTTCAGTCCCATCTCTTGCATCTCATGTCCTCCTCCTCCAGTCCCATCTCTTCTAACTCATGTTTTCCTCCTCCAGTCCCATCTCCTCCATCCCATGTACTCCTGCAGTCCCATCTTCCCAAGTTTTTTACAAACTGCCTGTAGATTTGCACTGCAACATTGCTCGGGAAGCTTGGGCCCCTGAAGACGCCCGGGCCCCCTACGTGTGTATGGGCTGTCCCCACCTCCGATGGTGGCCCTGATTTTAGGTAAAGGAAATCAGAAGTGAATCCTTCACATGCTACACCTTGTGAATGGTCCCGTAGTTTTCTTGGAATGGTGGTGTGTCCCAGAAAACTGCGGCTGAAGAAGAGGGGTCGCTATCTTCGGTCTAACCGTAGCTAGTGGCAGCTGGTACTTGTCAAAACCAGATACCCCCCCCCCCCCAAAAAAAAGTGACAAATGTGGCAGTTGATGGGAGGGGGGGGGGCTGCAAAGAAGTGAAGCTTCCCCTTTTGGATGGAACTTCAGTTTTTAAAGATTTTTATGACGTTTTGATTGATGTGACAGGGTGACAACGCAGGAGCACCAATAGCACATAGTTGTCCCCCCTATAACAGGACATGCCTGAACAAGGACCATATGGCAGGATCACCAGGGATCGTGTCAATAAAAGCTGCAGATGTTAAAAGACTGAAAACCCCATTTGGATGAACATCCTGAAGCAGATCTGAGATTTTAGTGATTGGGTTTACGTTAACATTAAGTTTGGAAATACATGGAGACGTCTCTTATAAGCCCGCTCAGCACACTCGGTTTTAGTTTGGTGCTTCTGTAGGACTAAACACCGTCTTGTCACGTACGCCATGACCTTGTCAATGATGAGGAGTGGAAATTCCTCGGGCTGCTGGTAATGTTAATGCAAATAGTTGTTCTTGTGGTAATTGTGTCTCCTATAAAATGTATACAAGGAGAGGGGCTTTTACATTTAAATTGTTATTTTGCTGTTATGCGGTGAAATGATCCCGTATACAGCGATTGGTGTGGAATAAATATAATCACACCCGAATCTCTCCACTGCGGGACGGTGTGAAGAACCACTTATGCATTACTGTGCGGCATGCGCTGCCTGCTACAGCAGAATGGAGTTACCCACAGGGCCGCCATCAGAGGGGTACAGGCAGTACACTTGTAAGGGGCCCAGGTGGCAACCCCCTTTTTTTTAATTAAATGGCCCAGAAGTCCCCAGGGGCCCGGAGGTCCCCAGGGCCCCGAATGGCAACCCCCCTTGTTTTATTAAATTTTTTAATATATTTTTTTTATTTGTATTTCTATATATATATATATATATATATATATATTTTTTTTTTTTTTATATTATTTTATTATTATTAAAGGGCCTGGAGGTCCCCAGGGCCCCAGATGGCAACCCCCCTTTTTTTTCAAAAAAATAAATTTACATTTTTTATATATTTTTTTGTATATATTTTTTTAACTTTTTTCTTTTTTTTTTCATATATATATATATATATATATAAAGAAATAAAAAGAAAAAAGTAAAAAAAATATATAAAAAAATATATAAAAAATGTAAATTTATTTTTTAGAAAAAAAAGGGGGGTTGCCATCTGGGGCCCTTTAATAATAATAAAAAATATATATATATGGCACGGGAGAGCCCGAAGAAGCACCGATTGGCGGCGGATGGGGGGGGGGGACGTCCCCTCCCGCTGCCTATAAGAACGATCATTCTTATCGTGCCGAGAATCGCCGGCTGAAGACGGTGATATCTGAATAATGCCTGTAGCTGCACTCATCGTTCAGATATCACCTCACAAAGTCGAGGACGTCATTTGACGCCCTCAGTAGGCAAGTGGTTAAAAAATACAGTAAAAACGCATATATGTGTAGCACCCTCTACCATAGGTAGGTGCTAGAGGTAAGAATTTATTTTTTTGTGATAGCTGCCAGGCAGGCAAATTTAGGTAGGCCTATGCTTCAGGCTAGGCCTGCTTGTTTTGATCTGGGGATAGGGAGTGGTTAGTGTAGCAGTGGGTGTGACCACCTGTGCTTCAGTTCTTGGGCGCCTCCCCTGCTGCTTCCAGGGAGAATGTCCTGGAAGAGGGGCAGGGCAGGGAATTGGAGTGGCAGGGAGCTCATGTGAAGTGCCCTGACCAATCCCCAATTAGAATTGGCAGGGGTAGGTGTCAGTACTGGATCCCTCTAGGACCCAGCGCACTCACCTGACACAGCCTTGGCTGGGAAACACTGATTGGCCAGCTCTCCTTTAAAATACCTGTGTTTTCACCCAATCAGTGCTCGTGATAGAGTTACTCTGCTTGCCTTGTGTGATCCAGCCTGACCTGTTAATCTGTAAACCTTGTGTATGACCCGGCTTGTTTGACCCTGCTTGTTGCTTCCGATTTGGTACCTTTCGACCTCTGATCCATCCGTGTATGACCCGGCTTGCCTAGACCACGCTTTGCCTGACTCCTGTAAGCAACATCCATTGCAGCGGTGCACTACTAGCACCAGCAACACCACCAACATCCACACCTGCGGTGAACTACAAGTTCCAGCTTTCCTGCTCATAACAACACCTACTTCAGCAGTGAACTACAAGTGCCAGCTGTCCCGCTCGTCTCAACCCTGAATCCGTGGTGAACTACAAGTCCCAGCGCTGACCTGCTTCTTAAGACCTGCTCATGGTATGTGCTCTTGTTATTGAACTATAGGCATATTAGCACACCTGAACTGTTGTCTGCTGCTAGCCTGATATGAAACCTGACATTATCACGAGCCATACATAAAAAGGGAAAACCCATCATGGATTCTGAGCAGGCTAAGGCGGCGTACACACGACCGAGGTTCTCGCTAGAAACCAGCGAGAACCTCGCTGGAAGCTGCATTCCAGCGAGAACCTCGGCCGTGTGTACGCTCTCGGCGAGCATCCCGTCGGGAATGCCGTCGAGCAGAAATAGAGAGCATGTTCTCTATTTGCTCGACGGCGCGCCTGGATGAATGGCTGGTTGCCATTCCCGACGGGCGGGTCGCCGAATCTGACGGCCGGCAGAGAACCTCGACGGGCGGAACGATGTGTTCTGCCCATCGAGGTTGTCTGCCGTGTGTACGCGGCTTCAGATGTTTGCACAAGAACGTTGCCTTTTATCCCATCAAGTTCAGCAAATGGCCACAGAGCTCACCAAGGTGCAATCCCCTACTACAACTGTTACAAAAACTTTATCTGAACCGAAAATTCCTTTGCCTGACCGTTTTTCTGGCGACCGTAAGGGATTCTGCAACTTTAAAAACAGCTGCAAATTATATTTCAAATTAAGGCCATCCTCTTCTGGCTCTGAAACTCAGAGAGTTCAGATCATTATCTCTCTGCTACAGGGTGACCCCCAGGCTTGGGCCTTTACCTTGAACCAAACCATCCAGCCCTGCTAACTGTAGGTGCCTTCTTTGAAGCCCTTGGATTGTTGTACGATGATCCAGATCGTATGGCTACTGCAGAATCAACCCTGCGTAACTTAAAGCAAGGAACCACCACAGCTGAAAGGTACTGCTCAGAGTTTCGCAGGTGGGCCCCAGAATCTGGCTGGAATGATGCAGCTCTCCGCAGCCAGTTCAGAATAGGTCTTTCAGATGCAATTAAGGATGCTCTGGTCAACGTCTCCTATCCAGCCTCACTGGAGGAAGCTATGTGTCTAGCCATTAGAATTGATCGCCGTCAGCGAGAGAGGGGGCGAGAAAAAAATATGGCTGTGGCAAACTGTATACCTCCCTTACCACCTGACCATCCAACCTCCAGTGCCAGTTCAGTGGAAGAACCTATGTAGTTAGGCTCCACCCGGCTATCTGCCCAGGAACACACACGCCGGCGTAATATGGTACTTTGCCTGTATTGTGGCCTCAGGGGTCACATGCTCCGTTCGTGCCCTACACGTCCGGGAAACTCCAGGACCTAGGTGATTATGGGGAGGTCACCTTAGGTCTGCTTTCATCTCCCCAGGGGGACAGTCGTATACTTCTACCCAGTGTTATTCACTTTGGGACAGGGACTCATGAACTGCTGGCCTTGGTAGATTCTGGAGCTGCTGAGAATTTTATTGATAAGACTCTGATTACCTCCTTGTCCCTGGAAACTCATACGCTAGATTGCCCAGTCCGCCTAATTTCTGTGGATAACCGGCCTCTCTCACAAGACCTTGTACTTCAGTCCACCAATCCCTTCCAGTTACAATTGGGGGCCCTGCACTGGGAGAAGATTTCATGTCTTGTCATTGACTCTCCATCCACTCCTTTGATCCTAGGCCTTCCTTGGCTTCAGAAGCACAATCCTGTAATTGACTGGCGAACAGGAAATATTCTGGCTTGGTCCAATCAGTGTAAAGAAAGTTGCATCCAGCACCCTGTTCGACTTGCTGCTTGTCAAGTGGGAATGGAACAGATTCCGCTTTGTTATAAGGACTTTCAGGATGTGTTTTCTAAAGGGAGTGCTGACACCTTACCACCTCATCGCAGTTATGACTGTCCCATTGACCTTTTGCCTGACACTACACCTCCGCGAGGGAGAGTCTTTCCATTGTCCGAACCAGAGAACCTTGCTTTGCAAGAATACATCCAGGAAAACCTAGCTAAAAGTTTCATCCGTCCCTCTACTTCTCCCGCAGGCGCAGGTTGCTTCTTTGTCCCAAAGAAGGACGGTGGTCTAAGACTTTGTGTTGACTACAGAGGTCTAAATAAAATAACCGTTCCCAATCGGTACCCTCTCCCTCTCATCACAGAGTTGTTCTCCCAAATCCAGGGAGCAAAGATCTTCTCCAAACTAGACCTAAGGGGAGCCTATAATCTATGGCGCATCCGTGAAGGAGATGAGTGGAAGACGGCCTTTAACACCAAGGATGACCACTACGAATGTCTTGTCATGCCTTTCGGTCTCAGGAATGCACCAGCTGTCTTTCAAAACTTTATGAATGACATTTTCCGTGATCTGTTGGGTCGCTTTATGCTTGTATACTTGGATGATATTTTGATATATTCTCCCAATCTTGAAATGCATCAGAGGCACGTCCGCTCAGTGTTGGCCCGATTAAAGGCTCATTCCCTTTTTGTTAAAGCGGATCTCCACCCTAAAGTGAAGATCCGCTGATCGGAACCCTCCCCCCCTCCGGCGTCACATTTGACACCTTTCAGGGGGGAGGGGGGTGCAGATACCTGTCTAAAGACAGGTATCTTCACCAGAGCTTTTTTTCTCAGAAAATAGGTACAGGAACTCAACCACGACCCGTTCAGATTTCACAAACAGTAGGAGGGTCTTAAAGGGGCATTAAATACCAGAATTGCATTACATACAGAGTGCAGAGTTCAGGGGGTTACAAAGCTGTCACTTGTAAACACAGAAACCAGACTTCTGTGCTCACAAGTGATTGTGGTAAGCGGGCACCAAAGGCTCTGAGCCAAAGGTGGTGGAACTGAGTTCCCCCAAGTTCCCCCAGAAAAAAAGCCCTGATCTTCACCCACTTCCGGCCCGCAGTCTCAGGCAAAAGTCGGGTTTTTCCCGTTGTGTGCTGGGAACTCTCGGCTCCCAGCACACAGCGGGAGCCAATCGGCGGGCGCAGCGCGACTCGCGCATGCGCCGTAGGGAACCGGCCAGTGAAGCCGCAGCGCTTCACTTCCTGGTTCCCTCACCGTGGATGGAGGGGGGAGCAGCAGGGTGACGAGCGATCGCTCGTCCTCTGCTGCGGACGCCGCTGGACTCCAGGACAGGTAAGTGTCCTAATATTAAAAGTCAGCAGCTGCAGTATTTGTTGCTGCTGGCTTTTAATATTTTTTTTTTTGCTGAACCATCCGCTTTAAGCCTGAAAAATGTTAATTTCATGTCAAACAAGTACCTTTCCTGGGCTACCTAATCTCTGACACAGGCCTAACCATGGATCCAGCCAAGATTCAGGCCATTCTAGACTGGGCATCACCTCAGACCTGAAACTACAATTCAGGGACACCCCCCTTCCCAAAAATTAGCCTGTGCTGTAATGAATCACAGCAGAGTGATTGGACACAAGAGGCGGGATTTATGATTTCTCCAATTACAAGCAAGGGGCGGGGATTGTGCTGCTCCAGGCATTCCCGGCCAGGACAAGTACTGTCAGTGAGTAAAGCAGTGATGTGATAGCCTTTTTTGGGGGAATCAGATTGGCCCGAGGGGGGGGACAAAATGAAATAAAATAACTACCCCCAAAAACATTCTCGAAATTAAAAAAAATTCCCCCAAGTGGATCGCCATGCAAAATTGAGAGCTTTCTATTCTGTGATATTTTTGTCAATTTCAAAATTTCACAGCAAAACCAATTTTGAAGAAATCAGCCCGCTTATTCCTGTACCAGAGCATTTCAAACTGGGCGATGACTGTTTGATCTCTTCAGGACTCTGTTAGGTGCCTCGTGTTGCTTTTGAAATCTCACCAATCAAAGTGCTAATTGGCCACCTCTTATACCGCGGACGGCAGAGCAAAAGGGGGAAGCTGCCCTGGGCCCTGTCATTATTGTGGGCCCCAAAGCAGCTGACTCATACTTGCCAACTATCCCAGTTTAAATTCCCTTGTCCCTTGACGTTTTAGTCCTTTGCTGTGTCCTGATATCTCAGTGTGAAGTGCTGCTACTAATGCTGCCCATCTCTGCCCTATTGTTGTGTACAGATGACTCACCTGCAGACCCTGTGTTTACATGTAAATAACCGTCATTCATATGTAAATAGCGGCGGCATTCATATGTCAATTGCTGAGATCGGCAGGATTCATATGTAAATAAAGGTGGCATTCATATGTATATCATGTCCCTCTGCAGTGAAGAGATGATGTGCTGTAACCTCTAGCAACCAATCAGTGAGCAGTATTACTGTACAGTAATCTCAAGCAACCAATCAACAAGAATAAATGATGTGCTGTAACCTCTAGCAACTAATCAGTGACCCGCAATGTGTGCTGTAACCTCTAGCAACCAGTCAGTAAGTAGTAATGATGTGCTGTAACCTCTGGCAACCAATCACAATCACTGCCTGATCTGATAGAGTAAACTGATTTTAAGTCTATCTGATATTTATTGTATGTCTCAGAGCAGGTGGAGAGCAAAATTACATGGGGGGGGGCAAGATTTTTTTTGGCCAGGGTCCAATCAATATTAAAGACGGCCCTGGCGGACGCACTGCGCCAAGAGGATAACCCCCTCCTATGATTTACCTTTCTCAAGCCGTTTGTACATGCCATTACATTTAGTTCACTAAATTTTTATTTTATTTATGTTTTATATATATATCCAGCCTGTGTGTTTCAGACGTGTATTTGGCTTGCTTGGCTTGGATTTGGCCTTTTTTTTAAATGGTCTCCGGATCATAGGGGAGACAACGCGAACCAATGTCCTGCTTGTTTGTTACATACGGTGGCCAAAGGAAGGACTCGCTATCTTTTATTGATGATATTTAAAACATGTAAATGAGACTTGATTACATCTGGAAGCGGAGTGTCTCTCTCATGCATGTTGATGCCTCTCCAGTGCGGCTTAGCAAACACCATTAATATTAATAGTATCCCTGGCTGTAATCTCAGCCCATTAGCTCGACATTGATTGATATGGCTCCCACTCTCAGGCTCTTGCTAAAAATACAACCGACCACTCCAGGCCTTCCAAGAGTTGCTATCAAAGAGAGATTAATAAAAAATAAAAAAACACAAATGAAAGAAATAGGGGTATTTGAATAGAAATAAAACCTATTTAAAAAAAACATTATATACATACACATATATATATATATATATTAGAGGCGCAACGGAGAAAACAACTCAGTATGACTCACAGCGGTGTGTGTGTCCCACGAGTATGGGCTCCTCCTCCTCTGTGGGAGAGGAGGTCCGCCGCCAGGTGTACCAAGATGGCCGAAGCTCCGGAGCTAGGCCGAAGCCACGGCCTTTCCTAATGTTATAGCCGCGGAGGCAATCCGCGGATCACAGTGTGTGCCGATCCGAAGGGGGTGACCAGTTCCAATCACAGATCAACGGTGATACGTTGCACCACTAATATATATATTGTAAACATTGGAGGTTGTTAACTCAATGGTAAATGCGTTTTTTTGTACAGTGAGTCAACACCAAACAGGCATATAACGTTAAGGGCCTGGTAGCCGACGTTTATTAACCACTTAAGACCCGGACCAAAATGCAGGTAAAGGACCTTGCCCCTTTTTGCGATTCGGCACTGCTTTGTTTTAACTGACAATTGCGCGGTCGTGCGACGTGGCTCCCAAACAAAATTGGTGTCCTTTTTTCTCCACAAATAGAGCTTTCTTTTGGTGGTATTTGATCACCTCTGCGGTTTTTATTTTTTGCGCTATTAACAAAAATAGAGCGACAATTTTAAAAAAAATGCAATATTTTTTACTTTTTGCTATAATAAATATCCCCCAAAAATATATAAAAAAACATTTTTTTTCCTCAGTTTAGGCCGATACTTATTCTTCTACGTATTTTTGGTAAAAAAAAAATCGCAATAAGCGTTTATCGGTTGGTTTTCGCAAAAATTTATAGCGTTTACAAAATAAGGGATAGTTTTATTGCATTTTTATTAATTTTTTTTTTTTTACTACTAATAGCGGCGATCAGCGATTTTTTTCGTGACTGCGACAATATGGCGGACACTTTGGACAATTTTGACACATTTTTGGGACAATTGTCATTTTCACAGCAAAAAATGCATTTAAATTGCATTGTTTACTGTGGAATGGACAGTTGCAGTTTGGGAGTTAACCACAAGGGGGCGCTGTAGGGGATGTGTGACCTAATGTGTGTGTTTACAACTGTAGGGGGGTGTGGCTGTAGGTGTGACGTCATCGATCGCGTCCCCCTATTACAGGGATGACGCGATCGATGCTGCAGCCACAGAGAAACACGGGGAAGCCGTGTGTACACACGGCTCTCCCCGTTCTTCCGCTCCAGGGACGGATCGCCGCACTCCAGCGGCGATCGGGCCCGCGAATCCCGCGGTCCCGGTCCTGGAGCTTCGGACCGGGTCGCGGGCGCGCGCCCGCGACCCACGGCTGGGTAAAAAAATCAACGTATATATACGTTGATGTGCCCAGCCGTGCCATTCTGCCGACGTAAATGTGCAGTAGGCGGTCCTTAAGTGGTTAAAGGAGAAACAAAACAAAAGTCTATTCAGGAATCCCACGCAGGGGTTTAAACGTTATTCGATGACAACTGAAAATAACAGCCCACCTGGCTACTCTTTAACAGCACTGCGGCTACAGGTACTGGTCCCTCAAACCATCACCTCCTCCAAACCCACGGTCCTGAATGCACACGGCTCCGAAGCCCTTCAATGCGTACAGCGGCGTCTATCCTCACACAGATACAGTAACAGCCACTGCTCCACCTTCCTTCCCCCTTCATTATATGGGCTGTGTGCAGCTGAGCACACAGCTTGCAGGCTGTCTTTAAAACCTGGACACAGGGTTGGAAATCCCGTCCCACCCATATCTCTGAAGGATCTCCAAGCCACAGAACCCCATGAGAAAACTGCCAGAGTCGTTTTCTCCACTTTTAAATTTAAGCTCTGCAGCTCTGCATTCAGCCAATATGCAGACTCTGTGTCCACTTTAACGTGACAGTAGCTCCTACTTTTACAATATATATATATATATATATATATATATATATATATATTGTAAGGGGTAAGCTCGGTAGCGGGTGTGTGTGACCCCCTGGATGGGTTCACTAGCCGCTGAACTATACAGAGAGGCAGCCGAGGATGGTTGAAAACAAAGGTTATGGTTTATTCTTCCATATTGCTGGATAGAAGTGCAAGCATCAAAAACAGCATAAACAAAATAAAACATAAAATAAACCCTTGCCACTTGCGGCGTCTACCTTCACCAACCAGGAACCTACCTATGGAGTCTGGCACAGCCTAGTGCTGGGCAGACACTGCTGGTCACTCAGCAGAAAAAAAACAATAGTCTTTTTGATTTTTATCACACAGAAAAAAAATACTACCTCACCTTCCGAACTCTTTCTCAGCTCACTGCTCTCCTTCACTCAAAAGCCTCAGGATGCTGCAATCAGTAGTAATCTTCTGGATAACTTATAGAGGCCTTAATTGCCTCATTCTAAACAGCTGAAGCTATCCAAGGTCCTTAAACCTTTCTGGCTACCTCTGTAGCTGACACCTGATAGTAATTTGAGAATTGTCTAAACAAGGCAGAAATGTATCTCCCGTCTGTGACAACACCCACAGATTTACCTGACTTCCTGTCACAATATATATATATATATATATATATATATATATATATATATATATGAGCTGCTGGTTTAGGTTTGGGTCTTGCACGTTACCTCAACATTTGTCATCTAGGGGAAGAAAGTCTGAAAGAACTCCGATGTCCACACAAGAGGTAAAACCTCTAGCTGTCAGGTTTTATTCTTTTGCTCAAAACTTGTGAAGAAGGTAGAAGGATGAACGGGGGAAGGGAAGGTTCAGGTACACTGGGGAAAACTCCTAAACTCCAAAGTCATTCACCACTCCCTCTTGAGTGGGTATTGCTCACCCGGATAGGCCCCTCTCACCTGGCCCAGCAGCCGGAATGATGCATGGACCAGTTTGATAAAAGTCTCTGCCACAGACTGATTGAGAGCAAATTGAACAGTCTGGAATCCTCTGCCACAGGATGTTATACCCGAACTTCCAGCCGTACAGTTAAAGAGCCTTTAAGCCGACCCGGCGAACTGTAGGACGATTTGAATTGTGGATCCCTCCTTAATAAGGTCACCAGGCCTATCCCGAGACATAAGCCTTCTGCTTGGTCTCCTCCAGGGCAGGTCCTCCCCCGGTTTCCTTCATTAAGTGTAGCTTCCTTCGCTTAGATGGACAGCTTGGGATCCCCCTTGATTTGTAGGCCCCAGTCAGCATAACTGGGCCTGACATCCAGTTTTATGCTGTAAGCTATGAATATGCACTAAAGTTTGGTGTGAAACGCGAAGTGCACAGTCTTTTCCCTAAACTAATCTCTAACTCAGGTGTGTGGCTGCCCCAGCATACCTGCACATGCAAGAGTCCATACAGAGCAGAGTTCACAGTGGCAGATATTCAGAGCTGGTGTTCTTCAAGGAGGACTGCAGATTCCATCAATCTCCCTACATGTGAAAGGTTCCTAGAGTAAGGTGACCAGATTTTTAAAATGAAATCCGGGGACATATATTTCTTTACTAGTAATGGCGGCAATCAGTGTCGCCGCCGTCGCCCGCCTCACAGCCTCTCAAGTCTTACTCTTCGGGCCCCGGCTACTACTGGATGGGGAGCAGAGGAAGATCACTCTTCCAGGGAAGGAAAGGAGATAGGCAGGCGGCTGGCCAGGATTTGAGCCAAGGCAGAAGAACATGCGAGCGAAACTAAAAGGGCATGCACCCGAAACTGAAGAAATATTCCCTCCGCTCCGACCAGTACATGATCATCAGAAAGGGGCACAAATAATGGGAAAAATACAACCCCCCTATGCTAGTAGACACGACGGAGTGGGGGTGTGTAATTCTAGTTTTTTTATTTTAATTCTGCACTGGCTGTCTTTTGAAATTGCCCCTGCCCCCTATTAAATCCAATCTGGGGACAAAACCAGGGACAGACTTGGTCCGGGGACAGTGTCCTCAATCAGGGGACTGTGCCCTGAAACTGGGGATGTCTGGTCACCCTATCCTAGAGGCAAGCAAGACTTTCTGGTCACTGCAGCTGCTCTGTGATGTGGCTGGAGTTTACATGCTGTGTCCTGTCTGTGTCTTCTCTTATATGCAGACTGACTGGGCAGAGCCTTCCCCCCTTTTATTATTAGCAGGGGAGAGAGACAGAGCTCCAGGCTGGGGCAGCAACTGTCTCATTACCCAGTATTTCAACCTGCTTACATGGTAGCATACATGCTAGGTGTATTTTTTGAAAAAAGCATAGAGCAGTGTTTTCGGGCAAGCTCTTTTACACAATTCCCTGGGCAGTTCACCTCCTCAACTATATGTGTGGGATTGTTGACTTTACAGGTACTCTTTTCAGTTATTGCAGTTTGAATATACTTGCTGATTTTTGTTTATCTCAATGTGATAAAAAAAAAAGGGGATTCTGCAGGGTAATTAAGAATTCATCCATAAAGGATGCAAAATCACAATATTGTTGGGAGCCACGGGGACTTAGTACAGCAATGCAAAAAATCAATATTGATGATACATCAGTGCGGTTACTGACAGAATTCTAATGCAGTCAGTGCTTTAAATACATTCATTCTTATTGGTTCCTATGGTTCTTGTGGGACATTTAGACCTTTTGATATAATAGATGAATTGCTTGCGCTTTGAATCTGAAATGATCCCAACTCCGAGGCCTAGTATCCGAATAAACCTGGTGTCACATCACGCCACACACAAGCCCTGGCTCTCCCTCAGAGCTTACACTCACGGTATTTACAAGGGAGACACTTTCTCAGATACAACTCCTCCTGCGTATGAATCAATAACTTTCTCAGACAACAGACAGTCAAGATTTCCAGCAGAAGGGTCACTAAAGGAATTTTTTTTTTTTTAGCTAAATAGCTTCCCTTACCTTACTGCAGTACTGGTTTCATGTCCTTATTGTTTGTTTTTGCTTTGAAGTTGCTGTTAACCTGCTCTGTTCTCCACACTTCCTGCTTGTCTGTTTCCTTATAAGCACCATACTGGGAGCTTTCTCACGGTGTTCTAAGCTGTCATTACTGTGTGTCTAAAACTTCCCAGAACCAATCAGATTCATTTTAAAAACAAAACACTGCCCTGGATTTGTTTGTTTTTGTTCTGTGTTTCTATTTCTACTTTGCAGAAACATGAAGCCAGTTCAAAAGTGAAACTAACCTGCAGGCACATTATATGATTGATTTTTATCTATTTTTAATCATTTTGAAAAGGAATCGGTTAACTTTTATGTCTCTATACCCTGTAAACATTCATTTCAGCAAAAAAAATGTTTTCCTTTAGTGACCCTTTAAGCCCTGTAAACATGGCCGGTTTTCGCCTCGGAAAAAAAAAACTTTGGTTTTCCGGACGAGGTAGAAATAGAGAACTCTGGTGCTGTCTGAACAGAAAAAGTGATAATAATGTGAAGTATATACAGTTCAGAAAATAAGTATTTGAACACCCTGCTATTTTGCAAGTTCTCCCACTTGGAAATCATGGAGGGGTCTGAAATTGTCATCGTAGGTGCATGTCCACTGTGAGAGACATAATCAAAAATAAAAATTCCAGAAATCACAATGTATGATTTTTTAAACTATTTATTTGTATGATACAGCTGCAAAGAAGTATTTGAACATCTGAGAAAATCAATGTTAATATTTGGTACAGTCGCCTTTGTTTGCAATTACAGAGGTCAAACGTTTCTTGTAGTTTTTCACCAGGTTTGCACACACTGGAGGGGGGATTTTGGCCCACTCCTCCACACAGATCTTCTCTAGATCAGTCAGGTTTCTGGGCTGTCGCTGAGAAACACAGAGTTTGAGCTCCCTCCAAAGATTCTCTATTGGGTTTAGGTCTGGAGACTGGCTAGGCCACGCCATAACCTTGATATGCTTCTTACAGAGCCACTCCTTGGTTATCCTGGCTGTGTGCTTCGGGTCATTGTCATGTTGGAAGACCCAGCCTCGACCCATCTTCAAAGCTCTAACTGAGGGAAGGAGGTTGTTGCCCAAAATCTTGCAATACATGGCCCCGGTCATCCTCTTCTTAATACAGTGCAGTCGCCCTGTCCCATGTGCAGAAAAACACCCCCAAAGCATGATGCTACCACCCCCATGCTTCACAGTAGGGATGGTGTTCTTGGGATGGTACTCATCATTCTTCTTCCTCCAAACACGGTTAGTGGAATTATGACCAAAAAGTTCTATTTTGGTCTCATCTGACCACATGACTTTCTCCCATGTCTTCTCTGGATCATCCAAATGGTCATTGGCAAACTTAAGACGGGCCTTGACATGTGCTGGTTTAAGCAGGGGAACCTTCCGTGCCATGCATGATTTCAAACCATGACGTCTTAGTGTATTACCAACAGTAACCTTGGAAACGGTGGTCCCAGCTCTTTTCAGGTCATTGACCAGCTCCTCCCGTGTAGTCCTGGGCTGATTTCTCACCTTTCTTAGGATCATTGAGACCCCACGAGGTGAGATTTTGCATGGAGCCCCAGTCCGAGGGAGATTGACAGTCATGTTTAGCTTCTTCCATTTTCTAATGATTGCTCCAACAGTGGACCTTTTTATCACAAAGCTGCTTGGCAATTTCCCCGTAGCCCTTTCCAACCTTGTGGAGGTGTACAATTTTGTCTCTAGTGTCTTTGGACAGCTCTTTGGTCTTGGCCATGTTAGTAGTTGGATTCTTACTGATTGTATGGGGTGGACAGGTGTCTTTATGCAGCTAATGACCTCAAACAGGTGCATCTAATTTAGGATAATAAATGGAGTGGAGGTGGACATGTTAAAGGCAGACTAACAGGTCTTTGAGGGTCAGAATTCTAGCTGATAGACAGGTGTTCAAATACTTCTTTGCAGCTGTATCATACAAATAAATAGTTAAAAATTCATACATTGTGATTTCTGGAATTTTTCTTTTTGATTATGTCTCTCACAGTGGACATGCACCTACGATGACAATTTCAGACCCCTCCATTATTTCCAAGTGGGAGAACTTGCAAAATAGCACGGTGTTCAAATACTTATTTTCTGCACTGTATATAATAGATATATTGCGCAAAAATAGTAATAAAATAAGTGTTTAGGCTGCCAACACTACAAGTGGATGTTGTGAAAAGTGAATGTAAATAAAGTGTAGCGCCAATTCTGAACCCCCTGAGAAGAGGATACAATGTGGGTCAAGTGAAAAACAAACCTCTGATGTGTATAAACCATCAATCGTGGAACTTCCTATATGGAAGGTCCACTCTGGGTCAAGTGATCAACGACCATAAAATAAGTCCAAAACATGGAAAAGAGGAGGAGGGTTGGTAAACCTTCCTACCAAATAATTGGTGAAGGACACAAATCACCCTGTGACCAGTGACAGAGAAACAACAGATAAATAATCATAAAATCCTATAAAGGAATAGATGAAAATTAATACACACAAATAAATCAAATAAATGTGTTACAAGAGTCCATCACATAACAGAAGTCAGTCCATACTTCTTGAAAATACAGAAATATTCTCTAATAATCTTGAGATGTTGATGGACCAAGATATAAATCCTCTAACGTTGGAAATGAATAAGATGGATACCCTTACCGGAGGCGGTGGACCCCAACTCACCATATAGTGGGGGGTCTTAAAGGTTTTTTGAGGCCGATTGCCTACTCCAGGTTGCCGTCCAGTTGTTGTTCCAAGGTGTTTGGTTTAACGGGCGTTTATCTGGATGTTGATATCTAGAAATTCCAATCCAGGCCACAGCTCAGTGTAGTGATACCGCCGCAATGGTGGTTATTCATCTCCAAAAAGAGTGAAAAAAGCTGACAAGGAGAGATGGACTCCTCATAGTGTTAAAAAGTATATTTAATGTAAAAAAGTCACAAACACCGTAAAGTGACAATGGCAAATAAAAATATAAAAATATAAAAATTGATAAAACCACACGTGAAGACAAAATTCCGTAAATACACATCAACTATCCCCCAATGAAGGATGGACAGGAGGAGTATTGAAAAAAAATGTGCAGTGGGGACTTGGTAAGTCAGCGTACCCGACCGGTTTTGTCTACCAAAGACATCAACAGGGGTGTAAAAGGTTTACCAATAATGTGAAGTATGGTAGCTGTGCTGTGGGGGAGGGAATGGGAAGGGAAAAGGGAATGCGAAGTAAAGGGATTGTGGGTGAACTAAACAGTGAGAGAAAAAAAAAGGTATCTGATGATACTCCAATGAACAATACAGATGAAAGTGAACAAACACCTATAATCCTGTAAACATTTAACAGTGAAAATACAAAGTACAATGGCTACTACATATACAAACACCAAAACTAGCATAAGATAAGTGGAAAAAAGTGAAAAACTATCAAAAATCACACATGTGATAAAGTCTTGTCTATAAATAAGGATCAGATCTATCACTCCAGTAATTCCTCCACAGAACAGTGTCTAGATGAAACACCTCCACAAAAAATGCAACGTGCACAAATGAAATCTTCAGTGATGACACCTCTGAGTGTGCTAGCAGCTCACCTCACGGCTGTTTGTCCAAACAGCTAACAGAGATACTGATCGCAGCTGGATGAGTGGGCTGATAACATACCTCCTCCTGACTCCTAAGAAAATATGGAAAAGAGAAGATATATGCAATGCATATAGTGTGACACTGTTAGGGTACCGCGAACAGGTAAAGATTTGAGAAAATGCACTCACATGAATGAAAGGACAGCGGGCATAAATCCACGAGACCTGAACTCGGATCCCCCTCAGAGTGTCAGCTAAACTCGTATTAAAACTTCAGACTTTGTCTATACCCGGTGCTCCAATCCTACATAGAGTCACATCACGTGATTCATGCCAAGCTTGTCTTGCGTACAGACTGTCATACAAAATCCCGCCAGTCCAAAGCACGGTGGCGTACAACACGTACGATGGGACTATAAAGGGGAAGTTCCATTCCAATGGCGCCACCCTTTGGGCTGCTTTTGCTGATCTTGTGTTAGTAAAAGTTTGGTGAGAGACGATTTGCGCTTAATAATAATTTGCAGTGTGAGGAATGTGGTATCTCCATTGCAAACGCTAGTTTTACCAGAAGGAGCGCTCCCGTCTCATACTTGATTCTGAGCATGCACATTTTTTTTTTTTTTTTTTTACACACGACCACTTTTCTCGACATGAGTCCCTGTGGGAAAATAGAGAGCAGGTTTTCTATTTTTTTCCGGTCGTTTTCCTGTCGGAAAAAATGCCATGAAGCATACATGTTTTACCGGCCAAACGCTCTCATGTGTAATGGATATGTAGTATGTCTGGCAGCTTACCTTTCTCTCCATGTGTTCATTAGAGGGCAGACTCTCTTATCTGGCTGCCTTTATCATCTCTCCTCCCTGTATGGCTCCACCCCAGGCCATCCCAGGAACTCTATATTAACTAGTTCACTGCAGGTCTGATTTGCTGATCAACATTGTTTGTTAGCATTGTGTTCCTGCTTGACGTGTGCTACGTTATCTCTGTGTACCCATTTTGGCTCGTCTCCGACTACTCCTGTTTGCCTGTGACCCTGACCCTTGGCCTGTCCCTTGGTTATCCTCGTCTGCCTGTTGACCCGAACTCGGCTTATCCCTCACTATCTCTTGTGACCTGAGTGGCTGCATCCCCTCTCTCCCTACGGAGCATGACCTAGGGGACTTCGGGGGCCACAACCTGGATCCAGTTGCAGTGAAGGCCATCCTCACCACTAGAGGCTCTGGTGAATACCAGCTGGATCTTAGACTCTGCGCCCTGGGGAATCTTGGGCTCAAGCTTCCCGTAGGGTGACCTGACATCATGGCAGCATCCCTGCCAGGAAAACCGATTGTGTGTACGAGGCTTAAGTCGCCCTTTTACCCCAGAGTAACCCCTAAAATTAGTGCACCAAAATGAATATTCTTGTGCCGAAACAGAAAGCGAAAATTCAAGATGCCCTTGGCCGAAAACTGGAACAGACAGTTTTTTATCTAATTAATGTGACTGTCGTTTTTTTGCTTTAAGGTCAATGGGGCATGATTTTGCATTGAACTAAAAAAGGACGTTCTTGCATTGCAGTCAATGGCACACAATTTTGCATTAAAGTCAATGGGAAGGAATTTTGCATTGAAGTCAATAGGGAGTGTTTTTGCATTGAAGACAACAGGACGCGATTTTGCATTGAATAGCAAACTAGTTAATTATGAATTACTTACGTTACATTGAAGTCTGCCATAGCATACTAATATGCAAAGCAAACTACTGTATTACTTTATGGCAGGGGTCTCCAAACTGCGGCCCAAGGGCCAGATGTGGCCCTTTGCTAGCCTTAATCCGGCCCTTGGGGCACTATTTCTCCCATTGATATAAGGCACTATTCTTCCCACTGACACCAACAAGGGGGCACTATTTCTTCCACTGATACCAATGATGGGATACTATTCCTCCTGCTGATAGGGGCACCACTCCTCCTCCTACTGACCCCCCAGCCCTGAGGCCATATTTATTCTCACTGATGCATTTTCTGCACCCACTGGCCACAATCTAGCCCTTCTAAATTCTGAAGGACAATAAACTGGCCCTTTGTTTGAAAAGTTTGGAGACCCCTGGTTTATGGCATAAACCACCTGGAGCCTATTTGATGGAAGAAAAATCCGCTTTAAGGCAACAGGCATAGTCAGGCTAAAGGCAGAAGAAACACCAGCCAGTTATAGATCGTAGGCATCGCCGGGATGTGCGTTACACTAATAATGATATTTTCTCTTTTAGTTTAGAGCGGCAGTGTAGCGAATGCTGGTTGCCTGTCTATTATTCAGGCTTCTTGCCTCAGTACTGTTCAAATCACTGACCCAAAACAAGTATACAGTCAAGAGTCAGAAAGTCCAAACTGCAATCACTCACAGCCCATCTCAACCCACTCAAGTTGATTGCAAAATGCAACTTCCCTTGCAAAGTGAAGAGTCTATTATAGTTTATCTATGTCTAGTAGTCTATCTATGCCAGACTTTCTCAACCTTTTCAACACAAAGGAATCATCTTTCGGTCTCAGGGAACCCTGTTAAAAATGTCTATATCTACAACTCATGATACATCGGTGGGATGGTCAGTGGAAGAGTGCCCCTTACATCTGTGGTATTGGAGAATAATTTCCCCCCTATAGATAGTGTGATTGAGTTGATAAAATGATTATTTTGTGTTTATGTTCTCTTTCTCCTAACCACTCAAATATTGCTTTCCTTTCTTTTCTTATTGTATTTCTCGTTGCGATGTATGTATGTATGTGTGTGTGTATATATACAAGGCTTTTTTTCTCAGAGAATAGGTGCAGGAACTCCCCCTTTCTGAGTCCCACCCCCTTGTCTCCGCCCGCTGCCCACCTCCAAGCACCGTCCCTTGATTTTGCCCCCTACCCATCTCCCAGTACATCCCTAAGTATCATTTGCTAAATAATTTGTATGTAATTTGTTCTTGTCTAATAACAAGAAAAGCAGTAAAAATGTATTCACTGGAGCCAGCAACAATAGACCCCACCCCAGTAATAATAGCTCCTTCCAAGCAACAATAGATTCTCCTCCCACCAATAATAGACCCCACCCCAACAATAGGTCCTCCAAAGCAACAAAAAATGCCACCCGAGCAATAATAGACCCCACCACAGCAACAATAGATCTCTCACACAATAATAGACTCCCCCAGCAACAATGGTCCCCACCCCGGTAACAATAGCTCCCCCAAACAACAATAGTTCTCCACACAATAGACCTCCCACACAGAAACATTGGATCAGCCTCAACAAAATACCACACTCAGTAACAAAAGATTCACCCCAGCAACATTAGACCCTCACCAGTGACCATACATCCCCCAGCAGACAGCATCAATAGACCCCCCACACACACCTTGCTATTACATACATTTGGTGTTGGAAGTGCCGGAACTGCGTTCCCCCACGTTCCAGCTGGAAAAAAGCCCTGTGTATATATATATATATATATATATATATATATATATATATGCGTATTTCAGTATTCTGTGACAAGACAGTATTATTTTCCTTGAATGAAAGTCATGATACATTTAAATCTCAGCCCGGAGTAAAGACAAGAAACAGATGGCTTTATAACCCCTCCTCCCATCGACCAAAAGATAAAATGGCCCCCATGAGCTGAGCTGTGTTTGCCTCGTGGTCAAGAAACAGATGTAACGAGAGAACACCATATGTGGATAAGCCAATCAGATACAGCCATATGTGATGATGCTTGCTTATGTCACTTTGGCTATAAAAGCTGTAACTTTGAATAAAGCCTTTCTCTTTGCTGTTGGGAAGCCATGATGACTGCAGTCTGAATTTTTCCTCCTGTCTGCATGCTTACATCATGATTTTGGCTCAGCGGCAGAATAGAACATGTATCTTGAAAATGAGACAGGGAAAATCCATTACAATTGCTCAAAAGATCATTGGTGTCACTGGAAACTTATCTGAGAGGCGAAAATTTGTCATTGCTCAAGGAACCTCTAGAAACCATTGGATGAACCCTAGGGTTCCACAGAGTCCTGATTGAGAAACCTTGCTCTTTGCCTTTATAGTCTATGTCTTATGCTTTTGCAACAGCAAATATCCGATGTGAGTTTTTGGACGGAAATTACGACCACGTGTTGGCTCCATCGGACTTTTGCTGTCGAAAACAGGATTCAAGCCAAAGCGGTGTGCAATTCTGTGTTTGGCCTGAGGTGGGGGGGCGCCGGAGTCGAGCAAAGCCGAATGACGCTGATGGAAAATCGCAGAAATACTCCATTCCCGAGCCTGCCCAAGTTCAGCCGAGGTGTCCTCGGCCCTTTTCCGAGTGTCTCCTATGCTCTCCAGCGCCCCCCACCTCTGGCCATATGCGATATTGCATGCCATTGAAGTCAATGCGGAACAAATTATTTTCATTTACATTGACTTCAATGGGGAAACTCGCTTTGATATGCAAGTACTTTGGATTACGAGCATTCTCCTGGAACGGATTATGCTCGTAATCCAAGGTTCCACTGTATATGATCCGGCTCCATAGAGAGCCATTCACATTCTCCTGCTATTGTGAATTGGATGCGGTGATCCCGCATTCATTTCACAATAGTGTGAACCCGGCCTTAACATAAGGAGGAATGGAGTGGATATATACGTTTGCCTTCTAGATGCAAGGAGGCGCATAAGGAAAGATTGTATCTATAAATGTATGTTCTGGAACACTTATACTGCCTATACACGCACTTGAACTTTAATTCAGTCTTAGTCATGGGAAATGTAGTTCCACAACAGCTGGAGGGCCCCAGGTTACCTACCCCTGGATTAAGGTAAGCAAATTATTTAGAGCTATTGCTAAGTTAATGCTTATATTACTATAGCTGCTAAATGTTTTTCTGCACATCTAAGTTTCACCCCCAGAGCCGATCCTGGGCAGGTGCACGGAGTGCAGCGCACCCAGGCACCACAGAGGTGGGGGTGCTGAAGCACCAGAGTGCTCCCCTTCTGCCTCCTCCTCCTCCTCCTCTTCTTGTCTGTGTCCAGAGGCAGCTCTCACCGCCGGCAACTGACAGGAATGGATCAGAGGAGGAGAGACTGTGCCACCACCGCTGTGTTTCCTGCCCATCCTCCCTCTTTCCCTCCTCCTGTCAGAGGAGGAGAGCGAAGCAGATGGAGACCATATCGGCAGTCTCTGACCATCTTCTGTATTATGTCTGCAATCTCTGACCATCTCCTGTATTATGTCTGGAGTCTCTGACCATTTCCTGTAGTATGCCTGCAGTCTCCGAGCATCTCCTCTAGTATGTCTGCAGTCTCTGATCATCTCCTGTATCATGTCAGCAGTCTCTGACCATCTCCTGTATTATATCTGCAGTCTCTGACCATTTCCTGTAGTATGCCTGCAGTCTCTGACCATCTCCTGTATTATGTCTGCAGTCTCTAACCATCGCCTGTATTATGTCTGCAGTCTCTGAGCATCTCCTCTAGTATGTCTGCAGTCTCTGATCATCCCCTGTATCATGTCAGCAGTCTCTGACCACCTCCTGTATTATATCTGCAGTCTCTGACCATTTCCAGTATTATGCATGCAGTCTCTGACCATCTCCTGTAGTATGCCTGCAGTCTCTGAGCATCTCCTGTAGTATGTCTGCAGTCTCTGACCATCTCCAGTATTATATCTGCAGTCTCTGACCATTTCCTGTAGTATGCCTACAGTCTCTGAGCATCTCCTCTAGTATGTCTGCAGGCTCTGATCATCTCCTGAATCATGTCAGCAGTCTCTGACCATCTCCTGTATTATATCTGCAGTCTCTGGCCATTTCCTGTGGTATACCTGCAGTCTCTGACCATCTCCTGTAGTATGCCTGCAGTCTCTGAGCATCTCCTGTAGTATGTCTGCAGTCTCTGACCATCTCCTGTACTATGTCTGCAGTCTCTGACCATGTGGGGCGCCAGAAATATTTCTGCACCCAGGGGTCTGTGACCCTAGGATCGGCCCTGTACCCCGAACCCCCCTTCTTAGCATGAAGGGGTTCATAGTTGTGAAATTCTAGCACTAAATCCTTCCTCCTCTCTATCCCTAATGGTTCTGATCTATCCCGGATATACTCACCTTCCTGGACTGTCATCCAGTTGCCTATGAGTGTTTCTGCTCAGCATTAGCTTTGGAACCGCCGCAGTGCGTGTGAGCCGAGTACTTCACAGCGGCGGGTCGGAGCAGAAGGTACCAATTAGATGGAGCTGCCGAGCGTTAGCAAATACCAGATACTTGACAGATGAGAGAAGGATTGTTCTGTTTACGTCTCCGATTAAAGATCTGGCACATTTATCTGAAATGGGAAGAAGTCTCTCGTTACTGTGCTTGACGGATCCAATCAGAAAACTCTCAACTCAGAAGTATTTTTATTTTACTTATTTCAACTTAAGAGTGTTGAAAATGCAACTTGTCTGACTTGCCAATTACTGTAGACAAGTGATAGTGCAAACAAGGCAAAGTGGTGACATCACTGAGAATGCAGCCTATTCATTCACTAGAGACCGGTGACATCACAGAGAATGCAGCCTATCCATTCACTAGAGACCGGCGACATCACAGAGAATGCAGCCTATCCATTCACTAGAGACTGGTAACATCACTGAGAATGCAGCCTATCCATTCACTAGAGACCAGTGACATCACTGAGAATGCAGCCTATTCATTCACTAGAGACCGGTGACATCACAGAGAATGCAGCCTATCCATTCACTAGAGACCGGCGACATCACAGATAATGCAGCATAACCATTCACTAGAGACTGGTAACATCACTGAGAATGCAGCCTATCCATTCACTAGAGACCGGTGACATCACTGAGAATGCAGCCTATCCATTCACTAGAGACCGGTGACATCACTGAGAATGCAGCCTATCCATTCACTAGAGACTGGTGACATCACTGAGAATGTAGCCTATCCATTCACTAGAGAGCTGTGACATCACCGAGAATGCAGCCTATCCATTCACTAGAGAGCTGTGACATCACTGAGAATGCAGCCTATCCATTCACTAGAGACCGGTGACATCACTGAGAATGCAGCCTATCCATTCACTAGAGACCGGTGACATCACTGAGAATGCAGCCTATCCATTTACTAGAGACCGGTGACATCACTGAGAATGCAACCTATCCATTCACTAGAGACCGGTGACATCACTGAGAATGCAGCCTATTCATTCACTAGAGACCGGTGACATCACTAAGAATGCAACCTATCCATTCTCTAGAGATTGGTGACATCACAAAGAATGCAGCCTATTCATTCACTAGAGACTGGTGACATCACTGAGAATGCAGCCTATCCATTCACTAGAGAGCTGTGACATCACTGAGAATGCAGCCTATCCATTCACTAGAGAGCTGTGACATCACTGAGAATGCAGCCTATCCATTTACTAGAGAGCTGTGACATCACTGAGAATGCAGCCTATCCATTCACTAGAGACCGGTGACATCACTGAGAATGCAGCCTATCCATTCACTAGAGACCGGTGACATCACTGAGAATGCAGCCTATCCATTCACTAGAGACCGGTGACATCACTGAGAATGCAGCCTATCCATTCACTAGAGACCGGTGACATCACTAAGAATGCAACCTATCCATTCTCTAGAGATTGGTGACATCACAAAGAATGCAGTCTATTCATTCACTAGAGACTGGTGACATCACTGAGAATGCAGCCTATCCATTCACTAGAGAGCTGTGACATCACCGAGAATGCAGCCTATCCATTTACTAGAGAGCTGTGACATCACTGAGAATGCAGCCTAACCATTCACTAGAGACCGGTGACATCACTGAGAATGCAGCCTATCCATTCACTAGAGACCGGTGACATCACTGAGAATGCAGCCTATCCATTCACTAGAGACCGGTCACATCACTGAGAATGCAGCCTATCCATTCACTAGAGACCGGTGACATCACTGAGAATGCAGCCTATCCATTCACTAGAGACCGGTGACATCACTGAGAATGCAGCCTATCCAGACAGAAGAGATGACATCACCGGAACAAGATTTGCGTGTCTGGGTAGCTGATTGGAGGACAATACAGAATTGTGTCAGAGTCATCTATTTGTACCCCCCCCCCCCCCCCTTAATCACAGACATCATCATCAGCTCCATAATCTGCTCTGACTTTTCTGTGTTTCCTTTTCCTTCATACAAAGATGTCTCCACAGGGAGGGAAGTGAAAGCCTGATTGCCATAATTAGTGAGGTGACAATAGCACTTTTACTAATTGTGATAAAGTCATTAGCTCTGCAAGTAAAATATCCGGCGAAGCTGAGTCACACCTCGGGTCGGCTTTTCCTTTCACCTCCTGCAATGAAGACTCAGGAGTCGCTGTTCTTTTATCAGATCCCAGGATTACACATTATCCATTATGTATCAAATAAACAATGTAACACCTTCATTCTCACCTTCCTATGTTTCTAGTGTTAGGGTCAGGAACATAAACTAATGCATAAGGTTTTCTTTGTATTATTATTATTTGCAACATGTAAAGTTTTAAGATTTTTTGATATGTCTCTTTTTTTTTTATTGTTATTACAAAGTTTTTTATTAAAACAAGTTTACAAAACATCCAGAAAGGTAACATTAATAGTACATAAATGTATCAATAGCTATACACAGGCTTCCATATAATATTGTATAAAGTATCAAAATGGTATAGAAATATGTTACTTCTTGATTTAGAAAAAAAATAATAATACAAATTAGGGTACACAAATAAGGATACAATCACACAATTTATTAAATGATAATAATAATTCAACACTATTTTCCATCAGTTTTCCAATGCAGGGCGATTGCCCAGTGTGTTTCCACACAAATAGAATGTATAAGGTTGGTTAGAGAGGAAGGAATATCCAGGAGATCTTTAACCACTTGCCTACTAGGCACTTTTAGACGCCTTTCACACTGAAGTGCTGCTAAAATAGCTGCAGCGCTTTTCGGGCGCAAGCGGGTCGATTTTATTTTAAGGTCACGGGTTAAAAAACAACAAAAAATACCAGTTTTGCGGTGCTTTCAAATCACTTTAAGGAAGCGCTGCCCATTCATTTCAATGAGCAGGGGTGTCTTTGGCCCCAGTGTGAAAGCACTCATTCAAATGAGTGGGAGGCAGTTTTCGGGCGCTAAAAACTGCCTCAGTGAAAAAGGCACTGGTGGGCACTGATTGGTAGCACTGGTGGGCACTGTTGGGACTGCACTGAGGGGCACTAATGGAAACTGACAGGTGGCACTGTGGGAGACCTAAAGGTGACACTAAAAGGCACCGGTGAGGCAGCACCAGTGGGCACTGATAGGCATCACTGATGGGCACTGATGAACTCTGATAGACAGCTCTGATAGACACTGATAGGTGGCACTAATGAGGAGGCACTGGTGGACTCTGATTGGCAGCACTGGTGGGCACTATTAGCAGCACTGGTGGGCACTGTTGGGACTGCACTGAAGGGTACTGATTTGTTGCACTGGTGCGCCCTGATCTGCTGCACTGATGGACACTGATTGTCTCTGATAGGCAGCACTGAAGAGCACAGATAGATGGCACTGATAGGCAGCACTGATGGGCACTGGTAGGTGGCACTAATGAGGAGGCACTGGTGGGCACTGATTGGCAGCACTGGTGGGCAATGTTGGGAAAGCACTGAAGGGCACTAATGATATGCTACACTGATGGACACTGATTGGCTCTAAAATGCACTGATAGGTGGTACTAATGAGGAGGCACTGGTGGGCACTGTTGGGACTGCACTGAAGGGTACTGATTTGTTGCACTGATGGACAGAGACAGCGCTGGGGAAAAGAAACGCTGATGATCAACATTTGTTTACTTGCAATCAGCTGTAATTGGACACAGCTGATCACATGGTAAAGGGCCGCTGTGATTAGCCCTCTACCTCGGTCTGTGATCAGCTGTGCCTGAAGAACACAGCGATCACAGAGTGCACCCAATGTGTGCCCCAGGGGTGCACAGGGGGTGGGGTCCTTGGAGGATGTCAATAGACACCCTCCCAGAACCGGAGGACCACGCTGTAGCCCTCTTTCGGTCGGCAAGTGGTTAAATATAAAAGCAGAGTTGTAATACTGTACAATATGTCAGCCCAAGATAATGATCAGAGCATGTTGGGTACAGTTATCTTCACGCCCAACGCGTTTCAAGTAGAAATGTGTTGGGGAGTAAGTGGAATCGAACCCAACATGGTCTGGTCATTATCATGACCTGATGTATTGTATTTTATCTGTTATTTTAAAAATGTTCTAATAAATGGCAATTCAAAAATTGGCCCTTTAAACCGAGGTGTGTGTCCCATCTAAACATAATAAGGTGTATTTATAGATTCAGAGATCTTGGCATTCATAATTGAGGTGTGACCACCGCTGGGCTCTTGATTGTAAATTTTCAATATGGTGGTGTTGGGCTCTAAAGTCTCTCTTGGAAAGGGGGAGGGGAAGTGGCGGAGCCAAGACTTGCATACTGATTATATTCCAGCAGATTACCGAGAGTTTATTCTTTATTATTTTTATTATTAATCAGAGCATGTTGGGTATCTTCACTCCCAACACGTTTCAAGTAGAAATGTGTTGGGGAGTAAGGGATATTGGACCCAACATGGTCTGGTCATTATCATGACCTGATGTATTGTATTTTATCTATGTTATTTTTTTCTAATAAATAGAATTTTATAGATTGGCCGTTTACCCCGATGTGTATGTAAAAGTCCCATTTAAACACAATAAGCTGTATTTATAGATTCAGAGATCTTGGCATTCATAATTGAGGTGTGAGCCCAAGATAATGATCAGAGCATGTTGGGTACAGTTATCTTCACGCCCAATGTGTTTTAAATAGAAATGTGTTGGGGAGTACGTGGAATCGAACCTAACATGGTCTGGTCATTATCATGACCTGATGTATTGTATTTTATCTGTTATTTTAACATTTTCCTAATAAATGGCATTTTATAGATTGGCCCTTTAACCCGAGGTGTGTGTAAAAGTCCCATCTAAACATAATAAGGTGTATTTATAGATTCAGAGATCTTGGCATTCATAATTGAGGTGTGACCACTGCTGGGCTCTTGATGTTAAATTTTCAATATGGTGGTGTTGGGCTCTAAAGTCTCTCTTGGAAATGGGAGGGGGAGTGGCGGAGCCAAGGCTTGCATACTGATTATATTCCAGCAGATTACCGAGAGTTTATTCTTTATTATTTTTATTATTAATCAGAGCATGTTGGGTATCTTCACTCCCAACACGTTTCAAGTAGAAATGTGTTGGGGAGTAAGGGGAATTGGACCCAACATGGTCTGGTCATTATCATGACCTGATGTATTGTATTTTATCTATGTTATTTTTTTCTAATAAATAGAATTTTATAGATTGGGCGTTTTTTCCCCCGATATGTGTGTAAAAGTCCCATTTAAACACTATAAGCTGTATTTATAGATTCAGAGATCTTGGCATTCATAATTGAGGTGTGAGCCCAAGATAATGATCAGAGCATGTTGGGTACAGTTATCTTCACGCCCAACGTGTTTCAAATAGAAATGTGTTGGGGAGTACATGGAATCAAACCCAACATGGTCTGGTCATTATCATGACCTGATGTATTGTATTTTATCTGTTATTTTAACATTTTCCTAATAAATGGCATTTTATAGATTGGCCCTTTAACCCGAGGTGTGTGTAAAAGTCCCATTTAAACATAATAAGGTGTATTTATAGATTCAGAGATCTTGGCATTCATAATTGAGGTATGACCACTGCTGGGCTCTTGATTGTAAATTTTCAATATGGTGGTGTTGGGCTCTAAAGTCTCTCTTGGAAAGGGGAGGGGGAGTGGCGGAGCCAAGGCTTGCATACTGATTATATTCCAGCAGATTACCGAGAGTTTATTCTTTATTATTTTTATTATTAATCAGAGCATGTTGGGTATCTTCACTCCCAACACGTTTCAAGTAGAAATGTGTTGGGGAGTAAGGGGAATTGGACCCAACATGGTCTGGTCATTATCATGACCTGATGTATTGTATTTTATCTATGTTATTTTTTTCTAATAAATAGAATTTTATAGATTGGGCGTTTTTTCCCCCGATATGTGTGTAAAAGTCCCATTTAAACACTATAAGCTGTATTTATAGATTCAGAGATCTTGGCATTCATAATTGAGGTGTGAGCCCAAGATAATGATCAGAGCATGTTGGGTACAGTTATCTTCACGCCCAACGTGTTTCAAATAGAAATGTGTTGGGGAGTACATGGAATCAAACCCAACATGGTCTGGTCATTATCATGACCTGATGTATTGTATTTTATCTGTTATTTTAACATTTTCCTAATAAATGGCATTTTATAGATTGGCCCTTTAACCCGAGGTGTGTGTAAAAGTCCCATCTAAACATAATAAGGTGTATTTATAGATTCAGAGATCTTGGCATTCATAATTGAGGTATGACCACTGCTGGGCTCTTGATTGTAAATTTTCAATATGGTGGTGTTGGGCTCTAAAGTCTCTCTTGGAGGGGGGAGGGGGAGTGGCGGAGCCAAGGCTTGCATACTGATTATATTCCAGCAGATTACCGAGAGTTTATTCTTTATTATTTGGACCTTCATTCTCCTAGATCCTGGGGGAGGATATAAAAATTCAGGACAAGTTCCTGGTCCATCACTCAATTTAGGAAGTAATCCAAGGCTCAGCACCGATAGGTAATATGCCTTAAATGGAGGAGAGTTTATGGTGCAAAAAATATGGATATTGGATCCAAAATCCGAATGTATTTTAGGCAGCACTGATATGTTTTTAGCATTTGGTTGGAGAAAAGTCATTTATTTTCTTTCTAAGTGAAACATGAAAAAAAAAAACTCATCTCATCGCAGGAGCTAGCCGATTGATTTATACACGGTCCGCTGGCTAACGCCGGGGCTTGTATTTTGGGATATTGCGGTTTGCCAACAGCGGAGAAGCTGAAAGAGCTGAATATTCAGGAGAGTAATTATTTCCCGTGTATTTACAAGAGTTTTGTCTAAGTTCATTACAAAAACTGACAGAAGACAAAATCAGGTTCGCTTTCTGTAAGAAGTCTGCCAAAGATTGACATTAATATTTATCAAAGGCTCTTCTAACTGAGATAAATATCACCGCGCGCATTAAAGAGGCTCTTCAGTGCAACAAAAAAAAAAAGGAGCGGTTTAGCGGCAACTGCAACTTTTTTTCTTTATAAGTATCCAGCTTCTCTTTTTACAAAAAGTCCCACTTGGCTATTTCTGTTTGTTTTCTGTGTCCCATGTGGTATGGGGTTGCTGAGGGGTGGGCTGACCAATCAGGCACTGCCCGAGGGCCCCATTCCACTAGGGGGCCCCATGCCACTAGGGAGCCCCCATCAGGGTTGCCAGCCTCAGTAAAACCAGGGACAGTGTGTAAAAATCTGTGTTTTTTAACCACTTAAAGGGACACTAAAGTCAGGACTTTTTTGTTTTTAAAATACCAAACATGTTATACTTACCTCCACTGTGCAGCTCGTTTTGCACAGAGTGGCCCTGAAACCTGTCTTCTGGGGTCCCTCGGCGGCTGTCTGGGCTCTTCCTCGCAAAAGTTTTTTACCTTCATGCGAGGGCGCTCGCACGGTGGAAAGCTTTTGCGAGTGCGCTCCCGGCTACGTCAATGGCTACGCTGCTATCAATCCGCCCAGCCTAGCCAATCAACGGCCAGGCTGGGAACCGAAGAGGATGACGCGAACGCGCCTGGGAGTTTCGAACGGTAAGGTAAGTAAAACGGGGGCTCGGGGGGGGGGGGGGCGGTCCTGTCAGATGTTTTTTTACCTTAATGCGTAGGATGCATTAAGGTAAAAAAATGTTTACCTTTACAACCCCTTTAAGGCCTGCCTAACGCCGATATACGTCGGCAAAACGGCACGGCTGGGCACAATTGGTTAATTAATGATTAATGATTGGTTAATGCCCAGCTGTGGGTCGCGGACGCGCGCCCGCGACCCGGTCCGAGGCTCCGTGACCGCGGGACCCTTGGACCCGATTGCCGCTGGAATCCCGCGATCGGTCCCCGGAGCTGAAGAACGGGGAGAGCTGTGTGTAAACTTCACTGTGGCGCCGTCATCGATCGTGTGTTCCCTTTTATAGGGAAACCCAATCGATGACATCACACCTACAGCCACACCCCCCCTACAGTTGTAAACACACATTAGGTCACACATAACCCCTTCAGCGCTCCCTTGTGGTTAACTCCCAAACTGCAACTGTCATTTTCACAATAAACAATGCATTTTAAATGCATTTTTTGCTGTAAAAAGGACAATTGTCCCAAAAATGTGTCAAAATTGTCCAATGTGCCCGCCATTATTTCGCAGTCACGAAAAAAAAATTGCTGATGGCCGCCATTAGTAGTAAAAAAAAAAAAAAAATTAATAAAAATGCAATATATACTATCCCCTATTTTGTAAACGCTATAAATTTTGCGCAAACCAACCGATAAACGCTTATTGTGATTTTTTTTTTTACCAAAAATATGTAGAAGAATACGTATCGGCCTAAACTGAGGAAAAAAAACTTTTTTTATATATTTTTGGGGGATATTTATTATAGCAAAAAGTAAAAAGGATTGCATTTTTTTTCAAAATTGTCGGTCTATTTTTGGTTATAGCGCAAAAACTAAAAACCGCAGAGGTGATCAAATACCACCAAAAGAAATCTCTATTTGTGGGGAAAAAGGACGCCAATTTTGTTTGGGAGCCACGTCGCGCGGCCGCGCAATTGTCAGTTAGAGTGACGCAGTGCCGTATCGCAAAAAGGGCCAAGGTCCTTTACCTGCATTTTGGTCAGGGTCTTAAGTGGTTAAAAAATATTATAGCTGCCCCGCCTCTCCAGTACCTTTTCAGTGTTTGTATGTGTATTCTGTATGTATGTATACTGTGTATGTATACTGTGTGTGTGTATACTGTGTATGTATACTGTATGTGTGTATGTATACTGTGTATGTATACTGTGTGTATGTATACTGTGTGTGTGTGTGTGTGTGTGTGTATACTGTGTGTATGTATACTGTGTATGTATACTGTGTGTGTATACTGCATGTGTGCCCCATACCATTAGGGGGCCCCATGCCACTAGGGGGCCCCATCAGGGTTGCCAGCCTCAGTAAAAACAGTATGTATACTGTGTATGTATACTGTGTGTGTGTATACTGTGTATGTATACTGTGTGTGTGTGTGTATTGTGTGTCTGTGTGTATACTGTGTATGTATACTGTATGTGTATACTGTGTGGCCCCATTAACTATTGCCTGGGGGCCCCATAATCTCCAATTGCCCAGGGGCCCCATTATATCCAATTGCCCGGGGGCCCCATGAGTGGTCAGTCCACCCCTGGGGTTGCTTTACCCTGAAAAGACTGACACCATCATTCGATCCCACAGACAGACCTGGCCATTTTTGGGTTACATTGATGCCAATGGAAAACCTAAAAGAGTTAAAAGGCACAAGTAACAGTTTATATACGGCCCCCCCTTTTTTTCTAGCTTTGAATAGAGTAGGAAACAATTAGGACCCCCTGATAGGTCTTTATTGCTAAAAAGAAGCTCTACAATATAAGGGCTGTGTTGAAAGAAATGCAAAAGTGGGTATAATTTGTTTTGAAAGGTGAACATGTTGGTAGATTAACTCCTCCAATTGTGTCCAAAAGCGGTCCCCAAACTTGTGACACGCGGGCCAGATGTGGCCCTTTGCTTGCCCAGCCCTCAAGGCACTTTCTCTCATACTGCTATAAGGCATTTTTCCTTTCACTGACACTAACGATGGGTCACTATCCCTCCCACAGACACCAATGATGGGTCACTATCCCTCCCACTGGCACCAATGATGGGGCTTTATTCCTTCTACTGACACCAACAGTGGGGCAGTATTTCTTCCACTGAGCCCAACTATTCAGTATTCTCCCTTCTACTGAGCCCAACGATGGGATTGGGGAACTATTACTTCCATTATTACCAATGATGGGACACTATTTCTCCCCCTACTACCCCCGCTGCCTCCTGAGGCATTGTTTACTCCCATGGTAGCAGGCCCGGACTGGCCATCTGGCAAACCAGGCATTTGGGAGATGGAGAAATTTATTTTTTTATATGTAGCCGCCCCCACTGCTCCTCCTACACCTCTCATACTCTTTGCCTCCTTGTGATCTCCCCAGTGCTCTCTGCCACCCCCCTCAGTGCTCTCCGCCACCCCCCAGTGCTCTCCACCTCCCCCCCAGTGATCTCCACCTTCCCCCCAATGCTCTCTGCCCCCCCTAGTGCTCTCTGCCACCCCCTAGGGTAAGGTGACCAGATTTTTAAAAATAAATCAGGGGACATATTTTTGTTTTTACTAATAATGACGGCAATCAGCGACTCTCTGCCCGCCACCGCCCCCTCACAGCCTGTCAAGTCTCACTCGGGCCCCGGCTACTACTGGGTGGGGAGCGGAGAAAGATCACTCTGCCAGGGAAGGCAAGGAGAAAAAACAGGCTGGCGGCTGGCCGAGACGTGAGCCAAGGCAGAAGAACATGCAAGTGGAGATGGGCACCCGAAACTGAAGAAATATTCACTCCATTCTGACCAGCACATGATCATGAGAAAGGGGCACAGATAATGGAAAATAATACACCCCCTAAGCTAGTAGGAGCGGCGGAGCGGGGGTGTAATTCCGATTTTTTTTTATTTTGCACTGACTCTTTTGAAATTGCCTCAGCCCCTGTTTAAATCCAATCCGGGGACAAAACTGGGGACAGATTTGGTCTGGGGACAGTGTCCTCAAACCGGGGACTGTCCCCTGAAACCGGGGATGTCTGGTCACCCTACCCTAGGGCTCTCTGCCACCCCCAGAGCTCTCTGCCAGCCCCCAGTGCTCTGCACCTCCCTCCATGCTCTCTGCCATGCCCCAGTGCTCTCTGCTGCCCCCAATGCTCTCTGCAACCCCCCCAGTGCTCTCCGCCACTCCCCCATTGCTCTCCGCCACTCCCCCATTGCTCTCTGCCACCCCCCAGTGCTGTCCGCCACCCCCCAGTGCTGTCCGCCACCCCCAGTGCTCTCTACCACCCCCCAGGGCTCTCTGCCACCCCCAGTGCTCTCCCCCCCCCCCCTCAGTGCTCTCAACCATCACCCAGGGCTCTCTGCCACCCCCCCAGTGCTCTCTGCCACCCCCCCTCAAGTGTGCTCTCTGCCACCCCCCCCAGTGCTCTCTGCCACCCCCCCTCAAGTGTGCTCTCTGCCACCCCCAGTGCTCTCACCCCCCCCCCCCCCCAGGGCTCTCTGGGTATAAGGAGGTATATCAATGCATAAAGCCGCATTTAAGCGAACACTAAAAAAAAGTTTTCCCTGGACTTCCACTCATGGAGAGGAAAAATGAATGTGAAGGTGAATGGCACATGGAAACAAATGACGTTACGCTGCCCTGTTTAAATTATCGTTCTGCATTTACTGAAAATTAAACTTGAGGTAACCCAAGGTAGGAAATATCCTGTCAACTTGATTTGTGCATTTTTGATTGCATATAAATGAATCCTATCCAGGTGCCTGAAAAAAATAAAAAAAATATGCGGCAGAACCATTTGCAAATAAATACAAATAATAAATCACAAACCTATGAGAGAAAATCGCTTTTTGTCAAACTCTGCGCGCGAGATGCATAACGAAAAATGAATTGCTAATAGTTGCAATTAGCCGGATAAACTTCCGCAGGTTTTGCCGTTCGCGGGATTGTTTTTCCCCCGAATATAAAATATATTTCGCTAATGGAAAGGGGCATTTGCTGAAATTGATGCGGAGAGTAATGAGGAACCTTGCGTTCTCAGCCTGCCACCTGCATAATAAATCTCTTTGAATGAACCAATTATTCAGTATTATGTGCTTTACATGGCACGGGTTCAACCAAAGGAAGATGAAGAGAAGATGTATGAGAAGTTTTCTGAGAAGAAGGGGTCATCGTCATCCTTCCAACTCTACACCAACGTTCCTCAACCTGATATCAGGGGCGGCACCATGGGCGTCCGCTGAAATATTTTCAGGGGAGGGCGCTTCGGCAGCGGCGATACACAGTGGCATTTAACCCTTTCTTCGAACACTAGCGGGGGTTAAAAGTGCCCCGCTAGCAGCCGAATAGCGCAGCTAAGACGATGGTAAATCGCCGCTTTTTAGCTGGACCCCCCTCCTTCAGCACAGACCCCCCATTCAGCACAGATGTACCCCCCCTTCAACACAGACCCCCCCATTCTGAACAGGCCCCTCCATTCAGCACAGATGTACCCCCCCTTCAACACAGACCCCCCCCCTTCTGAACAGACCCCTCCATTCAGCACAGATGTACCCCCCCATCAGCACAGACCCCTACATTCAGCACAGACCCCCACTCCAGCACAGATGCTCCCCCTTCATCACAGATGGACCCCCCCTTCAGTACAGACCCCCCCATTCAGCACAGACCCCTCCATTCAGCACAGATGCACCCCCCCTTCAGCACAGACCCCCCCATTCTGCACAGACCCCACCATTCAGCACAGATGTACCCCCCCCCCTTCAGCACAGACCCCCCATTCCACACAGACCCCTCCATTCAGCACAGACCCCCCATTCAGCACAGATGTACCCCCCCTTCAACACAGATGGACCCCCCTTTAGTACAGACCCCCCCCTTCAGCACAGATGGACCCCCATTCAGCACAAACCCCCCTTCAGCACAGACAAACCCCCTATCCCATTCAGTACCTAAGGTCAGCCATCAGCGTGGCACAGGCACAGCACAACACTGGAGTGGGAGGCGGCTTTACTCTGCTCGCTGTGTTACATCCGGCCCGGGACCGTTCAGACAGGCCGCGGCCGCGAGAGAAGGGGATGGTTGGTCAGGTGCAGTGGTGTCACCCCGCACCAGACCACCCCCTGCCCCCCCCCCCCCCTTGCAACACCATGGCCAACAGCTCGCCTCTCTCTTCCTGTTCTAACCTGCCTGTCACCGCAGCGCTGTCACTGCTCCAGTCACGGAGGGGTGTCTTCAGTCTTCAACACCTTCTTGATTTTTCCAGGGGGGGGTCAATTGCCCCCCCCCCCCTTGCCCTATGGAGCGGACTCCCATGGACGGCACCCTTTAAAAGTATGCAAAATCTTGAGGCATCCCAGTCTAAAATGTAAAAAAACTTAAAGGAGTTGTAAAGGAAAAAAAAAATTGGGCTAAAATTAATGTCTGCAAGGTAGACAGACAAAATAGTGTAAATTAAATTCCTTCATCTATATCACCTCCGGCGTTCTAGTTTCTGTTCTCTCATTCACTTCCTGGTTTGCGGCGCTCGTTCATGTAAGAACTACATTTCCCAGTATGCATTGCGGTAGTAAAACCTCCCTTCACTGTGGTGAGTTACAATCAGACAAGCAGGAAGTGAACAACATAGAGGTAAGTTGCTTTGAATCTGCGCCTAACGTTCGCCGCCGCCTCCGTGACCGTGCCCGTGGAACCTGTAGACCTCGATGTCCGCTGGTGTCCCACAACCATGTCACGGAGCGGCATGACTGGTAGATGCCTGTGTGAACAAGGCATTTCCCTGTTCTGCCTAGTGACAGGACACTGATCAACGGCTCCCTGTAATCGGGAGCAGTGATCACTGTCGTGTCGTGCCCATCCCCCACAGTTAGAATCACTCCCTAGGACACACTTAACCCCTTCCTTGCCCCCCTACTAGTTAACCCCTTCCCTGCCAGTGTCATCTACACAGTAATCGTTGCATTTTTATGGCACTGATCGCTGTATAAATGACAATGGTCCCAAAATAGCATAACAAGTGTCCGAAGCGTCCGCCGCAATATCGCAGTCATGATAAAAAAATCGCTGACCGCCGCCATTACTAGTAAAAAAAATAATAATAATAAAAATGCCATAATTCTATCTCCTATTTTGTAGACGCTATAACTTTTGCGCAAACCAATCGATAAACGCTTATTGCAATTTTTTGTCCAGAAATATGTAGAAGAATACGTATCGGCCTAAACTGAGGAAACAATGAGGTTTTTTATATATATTTTGGGGGATATTTATTATAGCAAAAAGTAAAAAAAAAAATGCTTTTTTTTCAAAATTGTCGCTCTATTTTTGTTTATAGCGCAACAAATAAAAAACGCAGAGATGATCAAATACCACCAAAAGAAAGCTCTATTTGTGGGGAAAAAAGGACGCCAATTTTGTTGCCCGGTCATTCAGCAGCCAATTCTTCCGGGGCTGAAGTGGTTAAAATGCCTTTATCGGTGGCTGTTGATCTAGAGGAGTGGGCGTTTCCAAGCAGACTGTATTTGCATGCAGACCTCCCTAGGTAACACCAACGCGTGACGCTGTACCTCCATGATTGACAGAACTGAAATCCAATAAATGAAAGGGGCGGGCCAAGGACAGTCAGCTGGGGCAGGAAATGGCTATACTGTATAATGCTGGAAGTTCCCCTCCCCAGAAAATGGGTCGGGTTCTGTTTGTTGCAGCTTCTAATACACATTGTGAGAAGCTCACAGTGTGCAGTGAAAACAGAGTAAGCCATTTTAGTCCAGGAGATAAGCCGGTACAGCTGTGCAAGACTGGAGAGAAAGCCAGAGTTCCCCTTTAACCACTTAAGGACCGCCTCCGGCAGAATGGCACGGCTGGTCACAAGCACGTACCTGTACGTCCTCTTTAAGTGCCCAACCGTGGGTCGCGGGCGCCCGCCCGTGACCCGGTCCGATTCCGAAGCTCCATGACCACGGCCGCGGAACACGCGGACCCGATCGCCGCAGGACTCCCGCGATGGGTCCAGGAGCTGAAGAACGGGGAGAGCTGTGTGTAAACACACCTTCCCCGTTCTTCACTGTGGCGCTGCCATTGATTGTGTGTTCTCTGATGTAGGGAAACACAATCAATGATGTCACACGTCCAGCCCCGCCCCCTACAGTTAGAAACACAGATGAGGCCACACTTAACCCCTTCAGCGCCCCCTAGTGGTTAACTCCCAAACTGCAATTGTCATTTTCACAGTAATCAGTGCATTTGTATAGCACTTTTCGCTGTGAGAATGACAATGGTCCCAAAAATGTGTCAAAATTGTCCGATGTTTCCGCCATAATGTCGCAGTCACGAAAAAAAATCGCTGATCGCCGCCATTAGTAGTAAAAAAAAAAAAATTATAAATATGCAATAAAACTATCCCCTATTTTGTAAACGCTATAAATTTGGCGCAAACCAATGGATAAACGCTTATTGCGATTTTTTTTACCAATAAGTAGAAGAATACGTATCGGCCTTTTTATATATTTCTTGGGTATATTTATTATAGCAAAAAATATTAATTTTTTTTTTTTTAATTGTCGCTCTATTTTTGTTTATAGCGCAAAAAAATAAAAAACGCAGTGGTGATCAAATACCACCAAAAGAAAGCTCTATTTGTGGGAAAAAAAGGACGCCAATTTTGTTTGGGAGCCACGTCGCACGACCGCGCAATTGTCAGTCAAAGCGACGCAGTGCCGAATCGCAAAAAGGGGCCAGGTCCTGCATAAAGGTCCGGGTCTTAAGCGGTTAACATGCTTATATTGGATATTAGCGGTTGGGTTTACATCTACTTTGTATAATTTTCACGGAACTTTCCATCCAGAAAGATCTGCAGTGCTGCAAATGCTGCCTATCGGAGGAAATACTTGAAATCTGACCGTTTTTTTGGGTTTTTTTTGCCGCTTTATAACTTTTATCACAGCTAAGAGGTGAATTGCGCACTACAACTCAATTCCTAATTAACGCAGAGCGTGCCAGAACCCGAGACGCGTCCATTATTCCCTTCCTACACAAAAAAAAAAGCGGCATAAATAGTTCATTAACTCGGTCATATAGACAATGTATACTCGGCGGTTAATTGTCGCGGCGCAGAAGCCGGCAATAACAGGATTTGTGGAATAATTACTCTACAGAAACAAGAATCCAAAATGAGAACGTTCCGCGTCTGTGTTTTCCGCGCAGGTTATTAACAAAATCGATGGGCAAACGTTTTTTTTCCCCCCTTTTATTCGCCCAATAATTAAATCGGGGGAGGGGGGGGCACATGACCCGCCTGGTTTTATTTGCTTTCTTAAACGCATCGGATTAATTGCGGGCGCACAATTCTATTGCTTCGTCCTCCTCTGAGATACCATTGTGTTTCTCTTTGAATAAGCAGAAGGTGGATGTTATCACGGCGGAGCGTTTCCATGCGATGGGCTAGGTGCAGCGTCAGCGTTCTTCGCCCGGCCAGCTTATTAAGTGTCTTTTTTTACGCTCTCCGCTGTGTTTTGCTCGGTCCAATAACAGCTCCATTTGCTCGCTCCGATGAACTTTTGCGGTTTTAACAATGAGCTATTATGCTTTGGAAATTTGTTTGCACGCTGCAAATTAAGTCCTTTGAATGCTGTTGCGAAACAAATGCTAAAAAGGAGCCGCAGCGTATTTTCACCGAGTGCTTCTTCTGAATGTACTATCGCTTTTCCCACACGGTTTTAATACTTTGATTTACCTCCTCTGCACTATTTTCCTGATCATTTTGCCTGCATGTGCCTTGAGAGCTTTTGAATAGCTATCTGTGTGCTAGACAGTGCAGTCAGCATCCCGGCTTAAAGCGGAGTTCCACCCAAAATTTGAACCTCCGCTAGATCCACTCCTCACCTCCTTACATGCCACATTTGGCATGTAATTATTTTGGGGGGGAGTGGGGGCTTCAGGAGGAGTGGGACTTCCTGTCCTACTTCCTGCTTCCGCCAAGGGGCTGGTTAGGCGATTAAGCTTAATCGCCTACAGCAGCCCCTCCCTGTAGGCGATCGCATAGGACACATGACAGGTCCCATGCGATCGCCTGTCAAATCAGCGACGAGCCGCGCCGCTCGCGCATGCGCAGTGGGTGCCCGGCCGTGAAGCCGAAGGCTGTCACGGCCGGGTGCCCACAGTTGCCATGAGGACGCCGGCCGGGGAGGGGGGGAGAGGAGCGGAGCCCCGGTCGGCGCGTCGCTGGAATGCTGGAGCAGGTAAGTGTCTGTTTATTAAAAGCCAGCAGCTACACTTTTTGTAGCTGCTGACTTTTAATAAACATATAACTAGGCTGGAACACCCCTTTAAAGTGGAACTAAGGCTATGTTCACACTGTCAAGACAAGGCGTTAATCAGCGGGAACGCCCCGAGTGGCCATTTTTAAAATTGCAGTTCCGATACGACGGCGAAATACAATTACGCCGCTCGTATAGGAACTCCAACCCGGCGTTTCTTGTTTTCTGCTTACAGAAAACAGAAACGCCGGCTCAAAGTGAGAGTTATGCTGGAGTATCACTGATACTCCAGAGTAACTCTACCTGAATCTGGCCCATTGTATGTTATTGTTGCCAGCTGCCGCTGGTCTATTCAGGTGGCCGGACATTGAGCGCCGACCACCTGAATAACGGCAGCTGGTTGGCTGTGCGGAAGTGCCTATCAGAGCCAGTGGCTCTGATAGGCTTTCCGAGTACAGCCCTCCTCTCCCGGATGCTTTATCCAGGTAACATACGGGGTGCGTTCCTTGGATAAGACTGACGGCCGTCTCAGCCAATCAGGTTCACTGATTTTGGTTATCGGTAACCTGATTGGCTGAAGCGTCACCAAGGCAGGAGAAGACATCAAGGGACGTGGAAGGATTAAGGTAAGTGCATTTTACAGGGCACAGCGGCGACAATGGGCACAGTGGTGACAATGGACACAGTGGCGACGATGGGCATCAATGGGCACAGTGGCGACAAAGGGCACAGTGGCATCAAGGGCACAGTGGTGACAATGGGCACAGTGGTGACAATAGGCATCAATGGGCACAGTGGCAACAAAGGGCACAGTGGCATCAAGGGCACAGTGGTGACAATGGGCACAGTGGTGACAATAGGCATCAATGGGCACAGTGGCAACAAAGGGCACAGTGGCATCAAGGGCACAGTGGTGACAATGGGCACAGTGACAACAATTAAAGGGCACAGTGACATGCACAGACCTCTGACATCTCCCCTCTGAGACAGAGAAAGGGACTAGGAACACAGATTCCCCAGTCACTTTCTCAGCAGCTTCAGCTGCACTGAAAATGAATGGAGAGAGGACAGCAGCTTCTCCTCATTCATAAACTGAAACATTGTAAACACAGTTTATGATGTTTCAGTTATGTGAATGTACAGAGTCATCACATATGTGTCGCTGGGTGGCTGATGTTTATGTGCTGAGAACGCAGCTCTCAGACTTAAGTAAAGAGCGGTAGCCGCAGTGGTAGCTGGTGCTCAACATTTTTGGGGGGGGCGCAAACAAACAAACAAAAAAAACATCAATTGCAGCCTTACTGTGCCCATCAATTGCCACCACTGTGCCCATCAAATGCAGCCACTGTGCCATAAAATTGTCGCCACTATGCCATGCCATCAAACGCAGCCACTGTGCCATGCCATCAAACGTAGCCACTGTGCCATCAATTGTTGCCACTGTGCCCATCAATTGTCGCCACTGTGCCATGCCAATCGGGGCCACTGTGCCCATCAATTGTTGCCACTGTGCCCATCAGTTGTCACCATTGTGCCATGCCATTGTCGCCACTATGCCCATCAATTGTCGCCACTGTGCCATGTCAAACGCAGCCACTGTGCCATGCCATTGTCGCCACTGTGCCCATCAATTGTCACCACTGTGCCATGAGATGCGTGTCAGTGTCAACCAGGGAACGCACGCCCCGTGCGTCCCCTGGTTAACTATTTGGAAGACGATTACAGGCCTCAGAGCCGCTGACTCTGATAGACACTTCCACAGCCATCAGCTGCCGTTATTCAGGGGGCCGGCCATCTGAATAGTGGGCAGCGGCGGCAATACATGGATTCATGCAATGCATGAATCTATGTATTTTTTTTTTCAGTGGCGGTGCAGGAGCGAGAGGGGGCGGCGCTCCTGCGCCCTCTATGGACGCACCGCCACTGGATAGCCGGCAAGACTGGCAATGATCACATGATCACCAAACCTTCTCGCCCCCTACTGGTGTTCAGATGTACTCAAAGGGATGCCAAGGCAGGCAGGAAGAGTTTCATTGAAGTGCCACACCACTGCTAAGAGGTCCAGGGTACAACTTTGTTTCAATAAAAGTCCGGGGGACGATCCGAAGATTAGTCAACGTGTTTCGGGGATCCATGAATGGCCCCTTCATCAGGGCTCGGTTGACATCTTCTGGAGTGAAGAAGCTGCCTGCCCAGGAACTGGATGATTTGCATAAACTCTTCTAAGATAGCAATTCCACTGAAATATCTCTACGGGTCCAGCGTTATTTTCCCGCATTCCGCAAGTCTTCCTGACACAGTCCCCTCTGTACATAACCACAAACAAATATTTATGCTGCAAATTGACAGCGACCGTTCTCATTAGCGTTCACACCCAACAACGTTCAGCATCTTTAACCTTGGCACCGTCCGCCTCTCTGGATTTTTTTTTTTATTCCAGTTAAACGCATTTTTATTTTTATTTTGCTGAGGTTCAGGAGCAATAACTGATTAAATGAGCGCGGCTCCAACCTTTTTCATCCTGGGAGATTTTTCTACCGAATTGAAAATATATGTAATTATGTGGATTTTATTTTCTAGGTATCTCTCTCTTTTTATTGAGCATTGTTTCTTGTTAGTGCTCCCCTGATTGCATAAGTCATTAAGGCTTCAGTGCGGCAATCGTACGTATTTTTCACAGAAAAGGAGCATAATTGGCCGTACACAGGGAGCACGCGGGGGGGGGGGACGAAAAGGGACTGGCTGCAAAACACAAACCTCTAATTTATCCCAATTCTTTATTTCGCCGCTCTGGAACATGTACACAGTTTGTAATTGTTTCAGCCTGTGGGGAATTCAGAGAAATATAGACCTGAATTTGCAAAGTAATCCGCAAGGAGATCCAGAATCACTTAAGCTTCAAACAACACATCTGTTCCTCAGGAATAGATTGGAGAATTTTATAACAAATGTTTCCCTTTTGCGAAAAAAATTATGATAATAATAATAATAATGTTAATAATAAATATTAAAATTCTTATTTTTTTTATTTTCAAAATTTTAAGAATTTTATAACAAATGTTTCCCTTTTGCAAAAAAAAAAAAAGATGATGATGATGATGATAATAATAATAATAATAATAAATATTAATATTCTTATTTTTTTTATTCTCAAAATTTAAAATAGCCTTTTAGCAGGGCTTTAGAATAACATACTAATTAATATAACTATTATTTTAAAAATTAAAAAAAAAAAAAAACAGTTAAACGGTGCCTTAAGATAGCAAACATTTTAATTAGTGTATAATATTACACTATCGTTGTTTTTTTTCCAAAATTTAAATAAAAAAGGTGCACTTTTTAAGCTTTTAAATATTAAAATTCTTATTTTTTTATTTTCAAAATGTAAAGAATTGTATAACAAATGTTTCCCTTTTGCAAAAAAAAAAATGATGATGATGATAATAATATAAATAATAATAATAATAATATTAATAATAATAAATATTAAAATTCTTATTTTTTTTTATTCTCAAAATTTAAAATAGCTTTTTAGCAGGGCTTTAGAATAACATACTAATTAATATAACTATTATTTTAAACATTAAAAACAATGATGATAATAATAATAATAATAAATATTAAAATTCTTATTTTTTTATTTTCAAAATTTAAAGAATTTTATAACAAATGTTTCCCTTTTGCAAAAAAAAAAAATGATGATGATGATGATGATGATAATAATAATAATAATAATAATAATAATAATAAATATTAATATTCTTATTTTTTTTTATTCTTAAAATTCAAAATACCCTTTTAGAAGGCTTTAGAATAACATACTAATTAATATAACTATTATTTTAAACATAAAAAAAAACAGTTAAACGGTGCCTTAAGATAGCAAACATTTTAATTAGTGTATAATATTACACTATCGTTGTTTTTTTCCAAAATTTAAATATAAAGGTGCACTTTTTAAGCTTTTAAATATTAAAATTCTTATTTTTTTATTTTTAAAATGTAAAGAATTTTATAACAAATGTTTCCCTTTTGCAAAAAAAAAAAATGATGATGATGATAATAATATAAATAATAATAATAATAATAATAAATATTAAAATTCTTATTTTTTTTTATTCTCAAAATTTAAAATACCCTTTTAGCAGGGCTTTAGAATAACATACTAATCAATATAACTATTATTTTAAACATTAAAAAAAATTATGATAATAATAATAATAATAATAATAATAATAAATATTAAAATTCTTATTTTTTTTATTTTCTAAATTTAAAATACCCTTTTAGCAGGGCTTTATAATAATACAATAATCAGTATTAACTATTATTTTAAACATTTAAAAAAAAAAACAGTTAAAAGGGTATAATATTACACTATTGTTGTTTTTTTTTCAAAATTGAAATATAAAGGTGCACTTTTTAATCTTTTAACCACTTAAGACCCGGACCATTATGCAGGTAAAGGACCTGGCCCCTTTTTCCGATTCAGCACTGCGTCGCTTTAACTGACAATTGCGCGGTCGTGTGACGTGGCTCCCAAACAAAATTTGTGTCCTTTTTTTCCCACAAATAGAGCTTTCCTTTGGTGGTATTTGATCAACTCTGCGTTTTCTATTTTTTGCGCTATGAACAAAAATAGAGCGACAATTTTGAAAAAAATGCAATATTTTTTACTTTTTGCTATAATAAATATCCCCCAAAAATATATGGAAAAAAAAAAATTTCCTCTGTTTAGGCCGATATGTATTCTTCTACATTTTTTTGGTAAAAAAAAAAATCGCAATAAGCGTTTATCGGTTGGTTTGTGCAAAATTTATAGCGTTTACAAAATAGGGGGTAGTTTTATTGCATTTTTATTAATATTTTTATTAATATATTTTTTTTTTACTACTAATGGCAGCGATCAGCGATTTTTTTTTTCGTGACTGCGACATTATGGTGTACACATCGGACACTTTTGACACTTTTGACCCATTTTTGGGACCATTGTCATTTTCACAGCAAAAAGTGCTATAAAAATGCACTGAATTTCTGTGAAAATGACAATTGCAGTTTAGGAGTTAACCACTAGGGGGCACTGTAGGGGTTAAGTGTGACCTCATATGTGTTTCTAACTGTAGGGGGCGGGGCTGGACGTGTGACATCAGTGATCGTCTTTCCCTATATCAGGGAACAGACGATCACTGACACTGCCACTGTGAAGAACAACAAAGGTTTGGGTCCCCATTATTCAGCTCCGGGGACCCATCGCGGGACACCGGCGGAGATTGGGTCCCACGGCCGCGGAGCTTCGGACCGGGTCACACTCGACCCATGGCTGGGCTCTCAAATGCGATGTACCTGTACATGCCTTTGCCCAGCTGTGCCATTCTGTATATTCTGACGTATATATGTGCAGGAGGCGGTCCTTAAGTGGTTAAGGGGTGTACTCACTTTTGTTGCCAGCGGTTTAGAAATTAATGGCTGTGTGTTGAGTTATTTTGAGGGGACAGCAAATTTACACTGTTATACAAGCTGTACACTCGACCAATCGCGGGACACCAGCGGCCATGGTCACAGAGCTTCGGACCAGGTTAGGAGCGTGCCGCCGGCTGGGCCTTAAAGAGACACATACAGGTACGTGATTGTACCCAGCCGTGCCATTCTGCCGACGTATATCGGCGTTAGGGGGTCCTAAGTGGTTAAAAATACATAATTAAGCCCCGACGCATGACTATATACGTCCTCTTTTTGAAGAGAGATATCTCGGTATCGGCAGCAGCTGCTGCCACAACCGAGATATCCATCTCTTCAGGCGGCGGTGCTGTAAACGATAATAATGGTGGTCTCCGCGGCGGATTCGCCACAAGATCACAGTTATCCGCGGCGGGAGAGGGCCCCCCTTTCCGCCACTCTCCCGCGCCCTCCGCCGCTTACCGGAGTGGTCGTAGCGGCGGAGGCGATTGGGTCCTTCTTCCTCTGTGGTATGGATACGAGTGAGGGCAAGATGGCCCCCACCCGTCTCCATATCATAGCAGGGCGGAAGCGACGTCAAAACGTCACTTCCGCCCATAGGTCTTAAAGGGGCATTTTTTGGTTGTCTCCTGCTGCACGGTACGGTAGGGAGGGGGGTGGGGAGTAAAAAGAACATAATGGGGGGGGGGAGTAAAAAGAACATAGGGAGGGGGGAGTAAGAAGGACACAGAGAGGGGGAGTAAGAAGGACACAGGGAGGGAGGGGGTAAAAAAAACATGGGGAGGGGGGAGTAAGAAGGACACAGGGAGGGGGAGTAAGAAGGACACAGGGAGGGGGAGTAAGAAGGACACAGGGAGGGAGGGGGTAAAAAAAACATGGGGAGGGGGAATAAGAAGGACACAGGGAGGGGGAGAAAGAAGGACACAGGGAGGGGGAGTAAGAAGGACACAGGGAGGGAGGGGGTAAAAAAAACATGGGGAGGGGGAGTAAGAAGGACACAAGGAGGGGGAGTAAGAAGGACACAGGGAGGGGGAGTAAGAAGGACACAGGGAGGGAGGGGGTACAAAAAACATGGGGAGGGGGAATAAGAAGGACACAGGGAGGGGGAGAAAGAAGGACACAGGGAGGGAGGGGGTAAAAAAAAAAATGGGGAGGGGGAGTAAGAAGGACACAGGGAGGGGGAGTAAGAAGGACACAGGGAGGGGGAATAAGAAGGACACAGGGAGGGGGAGAAAGAAGGACACAGGGAGGGGGAGTAAGAAGGACACAGGGAGGGAGGGGGTAAAAAAGACATGGGGAGGGGGAGTAAGAAGGACACAAGGAGGGGGAGTAAGAAGGACACAGGGAGGGGGAGTAAGAAGGACACAGGGAGGGGGAATAAGAAGGACACAGGGAGGGGGAGTAAGAAGGACACAGGGAGGGGGAGTAAGAAGGACACAGGAAGGGAGGGGGTAAAAAAAAAAACATGGGGAGGGGGAATAAGAAGGACACAGGGAGGGGGAGAAAGAAGGACACAGGGAGGGGGAGTAAGAAGGACACAGGGAGGGAGGGGGTAAAAAAAAAAAATGGGGAGGGGGAGTAAGAAGGACACAGGGAGGGGGAGTAAGAAGGACACAGGGAGGGAGGGGGTAAAAAAAACATAGGGAGGGGGAGTAAAAAGAACACCATAAACCTTTTTTATTTATATAAAGTGTGGGTGAACTTAAACTGTATCGCTATGCTGTGGTTCCTGTAGGCTTTGCGTGCGTGCGTGCGTGCGTGCGGGGGGGGGGTGGTTTAGGGGCCTCCATGTCCATTTTACTTAGGGCCCCCAAATTCCTTCAAACGGCGCTGCCCACAAATATTCTGACACCAGAACCCGTCACATCTGCAGAAGACATAAAAAATACGCACATCTTGTTTGGCACAGCGAGATTTCAAGACTGAGGCGGCGTACACACGTACGAGAACCTCGTCGGGCTAAACTCATCTTTCCACCCGACGAGGTTCTCGGGCGGCCGTCGAATTCGTTGACCAGGCTGTCGAAAAAGGCGTCGAACCATTAGTCCCGATGGCCCAATCGAGCAAATAGAGAACCTGCTCTCTATTTTGGCTCGACAGTTTGCTCGGCGAAAACGTACACACGACCGAGCTTCTCGGCAGAATATGGATCCCAGCGAGCTCCTCGCTGGATTCTGCCGAGAAGCTTGGTCGTGTGTACGGGGCCTAACAAATGCGCCGTTGTGTTATTTACTGGTGACAACGCTGCATAAATATATAATACATCTTTTTATGTTTGTTTTTTTTTTTTTTTTTTTTGCAGGAGCAGTTGGACGGCAGAGCTGGACGCAGTACAGGGTTGTGCATGAATTATCGCAGTGCAGCCGGGGATTATGAGTTGTGTTCAGAGCCTGCAGCCCAGTCACCAACAGGTTCAATATGTCAGAGCTCCAGACAGCCGGGATTGTACATGTCAGGGCACAGCGCGCAGGAGAAGTCTGTACAGCACTTGTATACCGCTGGGATAACATTGCAGAGGTTCTGTTAGGTCAGCTGTCTAGAAAATAATACTGGAGCAGAGAACGCGACATATATTTCATGCCAATGTATATATATCTATAGATTTATATACAGTATATAGATATACAGTAGATATATATATATATATATATAATATATATATATATATATATATATATATATATATATATATATATATGATATATATATATATATATATATATATATATATATATATATATATATATATTATATACATGTAGCGTTACCCCCCAAAGGAGCCGCTGGTTAATTTGGGATCTACTCTCGTTGACTCAAATCACCCCTTATTTAAACAGCTCGAACCCGCCCTTGACACATCAGAAACCCGGTGGTGGAATATTGTGACCCCTGCTGGGCTGGAGTCACAATAGCAGGCACACAATATGCAATGACAATATGACAGTGAATTACCTGTGGTAATGGAATGGTCCCTCCAGGCAAGAAAATACACTCCACACAGTGAATATGATTGAATAATGAAAAAGGGTAAGTTTACTGCATAAACACTTGGTAACAGCAAGTATGGAATCTAAATACAAATACATCCAATCAGTAATAACTAGGACCCTTGCAAGAATCAGCAATTAAGATGGATTAATGGGATATTCTGAACCTAAGAATGGTACCATTCGGTTAAACTAGAAGTCAGTCTATGCTGGCGAGCTCCCCTTGCGGGCAATCCTACAGATTAGTCAATGTTCGCGTAGCGGCCGGTTGGTGCACATCAAAATTGTAATCCACGGATAACAGTCGAAGGAGGAAATCACACCACAGAGGGCCTATGGCAACAGAACGTGGGTGCGTTAATCACACATCAGTGTCAATCACTTCTGGGAGGTGTTGGAATAACCTACTGGTCTCTAAACTCCAGCTGTGGGCCGAGCATATGTCTAAGGCCTAAGAAATGAGACTGGATGTCTGTGGTAACTCAAAAAAAATAGAAGCTGAGCAGGTGCTCTCTCACCCTGCAGGCCGACCCGCCTGATCTCTCATCAGAACAAGAAGGCAACAATGACATCATCCAAGTACACCAATACTTCTATCAGATTCATGTCACCCACAGTTCTCTCCATGAGTCTCTGGAAGGTGGCTGGGGCGCCCGATAGCCCTTGGGGCATACGATTGAATTCATAGAACCCCACTGGGGTGATGAAAGCTGTTTTCTCTCTATCTTCTGGGCACATGGGTATTTGATAATAACCACTCTTCAGGTCCATGACACTGAACCATTTAGCCCCAGACAGGCTCTGTAGTGCATCCTCAATCCGAGGGGTAGTGTACTGGTCAGGAACAGTCCCTTTGTTCAGGGTCCTGTAGTCGATACACAGCCTTAAAAACCATTCTTCTTCCTCACTACTACTATGGGAGAGGCATAAGGACTTCTGGATTCTTGAATAGTCCCAGTCCTTTTTAACTCCGCAAGTTGTTCCCTGAGGTCCTCCAAATCTCTTAGAGGAACTCTTCGGACCCGCTCCCTGAAAGGTTTATCCTCTCTTAGTCGAATCCGGTGGGTGGCGCTCTTGGCGTATTCAACATCAAATTCAGTTTTGGAGAAGATCTTCAAGCCACGCCTACGCGTTTCGTCACCACGGATGTCGTCTGGGATTGGCTGTTGACGAAACGCGTAGGCGTGGCTTGCTGTATTGACGTTATCACGCTGTTCCTATCGAGTAAGCTTTGAACGAACACGAGCAGGAGAAGGACGCACAGCCGCCGGCCTTCCAATACACTTGGACACACTGCTGTTTGATACCAACTTAAATGTGAGTGCATCAGCTTTACTTTGCCACAATAAATCATATCTCTGGTATTATGCTATGGTCCCTTTTCTCTTTTGTCTTGTAAACGCCGAGCCATATCAGAGAACACCATAGAGGCAGTACAGAGGGTCAGGAGGGAGACCTTAAATCCCCACGCCCAGAGTGACCAGCATAGTGGTCAGTATACATGGTAAGGAGACTACATCACCAACCTTGGGTGTCTCTTCTGGTGGATCAAGTTCAGTCTATCCCCCTTTCCTTCTATCCATGGATGATTAATTGGATTCACTCTCTGGGACTTTTTGGGCCAGATTCAGGTACAATTGCCCTGGCGCAGAGTATCAGAGATACACTACACCGCCGTATTTTACCTGGCTCTAAGACAAATTCTGGTAGATTTCGGCCCGTAAGTTACGGTGGCGTAGTGTATTTCTCGCGGCGGAATCGAAATACGTGATTAGGGGGCGTGAAGCATTTAAATTAGGCGCGTCCCCGCAGCGATCGAACTGCGCATGCTCCGTTCAGAAATTTCCCGCCGTGCATTGCACGAAATAACGTCGTTACGTCAGATTTTTTTGAGTAGCGTCGTTTACGTACATTCCTATTTCCGGACGACTTACGCAAAAACAAAAAAAAAAAATTGAAATTCGACGCGGGAACGACAGCCAAACTTAACATAGGCTGTCTAACTATAGACCAGATTTTTGCTTCCCTAACTTTACGCAGCAAAACGATGACTACAGATGCCGTAAGAGAATGCAACGGACGATCGTAACTTCATGGATCGCCAGAAAAAGCTAATTTGCATACCTGGACGCTGAAAATGACGCAAACTCCACCCAGCGGGCGGAAAAAGATTGCAGCGTAGATCCGACGGCGTACGAAGACGTAAGCCTGTCGGATCGAAGCCCGAAGCCGCCGTATCATGGTTTGAGGATTCAAACTAATGATACGACGCGGGTAATTTGAAATTACTCTGGTCTAACAGGAGATACACCGGAGTAAAGGCTCTGTGAATCTGGCCCTTTGTTTCTATTTTTTGGATATTTGCAAAGGACTTTTTCACATCTGTTTATATGCATTCATGGCATATTCTTATTGTTCACGATCATCACTGGTGACCTTTTGATGTTTTTCTTTTGATGTTTACATGTATTCATTTTAGATGTTTACACTAATCCTTTTGGAGCTTGATCGGATCATTCGATCATGCCTTTAATTTCACTAGCGCCGTATCTCTCCTTTTCCATATCTGTTTAATTTTTGTATCACAAATTTTTGATACCGGCAGCTTCCTTTATTATTATTAATTGTATGTTTTAGTTCATTCTTCCAATTCTTATCAAGCGCAGTGTTTCCTTATGGATTTTTTGGGATAAAAAAAAATAGAAATTTCAGTGGAATGCCCAACAGAGGCTCAATAGGGTTTAGGTCGGGAGACATGCTTGGCCAGTCCATCACCTTAACAGCTGTGTAAGAGGCTTAAAACTGGATGAGGAACAGCCAAACTCTGCTACTAAGGTGAGGTGGTAGAAGACAGTTTCATGTCACAGGTCGTACCCCAAAGCAAGACTGAGCACAGCAACAAGACACAAGATAGTTATACTGCATCAGCCAGGTCTCTCCCAGGCAAACATTTTATATCAGACTGGGGCTTTCAAGATGTGGTGTTCAAGCTCTGTGTTGAAGAAACACAAAGAAAGAGGCAACGTTAAGGACTGTAGACGCAGTGGCCGGCCAAGGAAACAATAGAGCAGATGAAAGACACATCATGCTTACTTCCCTTTTAATATCAGAAGATACTGTTACCAGCAGTGCCATCAGCACAGAACTGGCGGAAACCAGTGGGACCCAGGTACACCCAAGCAGACCCATGTGCATGAAGTGAGATGAATGGCAGTCTCAGCCCAGACCCCAGCCAAACCACCCCCCCAACACGCTTCGCTCGGCCACTTGGAGCTTAATCATGGGGATGGCTAAGTGCCCCACCCTCATACCCTTCTTCTATGCTGGGCAGTAAATACCTCACCCTCACACCCTTCTTCTGTGATGGGCACTAGGAATCCCACCCTCACACACTTCTTCTGTATGGGCACTAGGTACTCCACTTTTGCACTCTTCGTCTGTGATGGACAATAAGTACCCCACCTTTGCACTTCTTCTGTAATAGGCACTGGGTACCCTATCCTCGCACTTATTCTGTGACAGACACTAGGTACTCTTATTCAGTGATGGGCACTATGTACCCCACCCTTACATCCTTCGCCTGTGATGGACAGGTACCCAATCTCATACCCTTCTTCTGTGATGAACACTAGGTACCCAATCTCGTACCCTTCTTCTGCTATGAACACTAGGTACCCCACCTTTGCACCTTTCTTCTGGGATGGGCACTAGATACCCTACCCTTGCACCCTTCTTCTGTATAGGGCAATAAGTACCCCACCTTCACACCCTTCTACTGTGATAGGCACTAAGTACCCCATCTTTGCACCCTTCTACTGTGATGGGCACTACCCTACTCTTGCACTTTTATTCTGTGATTGACACTAGGTATCCCACACTTGCACCCTTCTTCTGTGATGGACACTAGGTACCCCACCCTTGCGCCCTTCTTCTGTGATTGACACTAGGTACCCCACACTCGCACCCTTCTTCTGTGATTGACACTAGGTACCCCACACTCGCACCCTTCTTCTGTGATTGACACTAGATACCCCACACTCGCACCCTTCTTCTGTGATGGAAACTAGGTACCCAATACTCGCACCCTTCGTCGGCTATTAACACTAGGTACCCCGCCTTTGCACCCTTCTTCTGGAATGGGCAATAGATACCCCACCCTTGCATCCTTCTTCTGTGTAGGATATTAGGTACCCAACCTTCACACCCTTCTACTGTGATGGGCACTATGTACCCCACCTTTTTTTACCCTTCTTCTGTGATAGACACTACACCACTACTCCACTCTTGCACTCATATTCTGTGATGGATGCTAGGTGCCCCACACTTCTTCTGTGATGGACACTAGGTATCCAACCCTCGCACCCTTCTTCTGCTATGAGCACTACGTACCCCACCTTTGCACTCTTATTCTGTGATGCTCACTAGATACCCCACTTCTGCATCCTTCTTCTGTGATGGACACTGAGTACCCCACCCTCGCTCTCTTATTCTGTGATGCACACAAGGTACCCCACCCTTACATCCTTCGCCTGTGATGGACACTAAGTACCCCACCCTCGCTGTCTTATTCTGTGATGGACACTAGGTACCCACCTTTGCACTCTTATTCCGTGATGGACACTAGATGCCCCACCCTTCTTCTGTGATGCACACTAGGTACCCCACCCTTACATCCTTCTTCTTTGATGGACACTAGGTACCCCACCCACGCTCTCTTATTCTGTGATGGACACTAGGTACCCCACCCTTACATCCTTCGCCTGTGATGGACACTAAGTACCCCACCCTCGCTGTCTTATTCTGTGATGGACACTAGGTACCCCACCCTTGTACACTTCTTCTGTGATGAGCACTAGATTCTCCACCCTTGCACCCTTCTTCTGCTATGAGCACTAGATAGATACCCACCTTTGCACTCTTATTCCGTGATGGACACTAGATACCCCACCCTTCTGTGATGCACACTAGATACCCCACCCCTGCATTCTTCTTCTGTGATGGACACTAGGTACCCCACCCTTATATCCTTCGTCTGTGATGGACACTAAGTACCCCACCCACGCTCTCTTATTCTGTGATGGACACTAGGTATCCCACCCTTACATCCTACGTCTGTGATGGACACTAAGTACCCCACCCTCGCTCTCTTATTCTGTGATGGGCACTAGGTATCCCACCCTTACATCCTACGTCTGTGATGGACACTAAGTACCCCACCCTCGCTCTCTTATTCTGTGATGAACACTAGGTACCCCACTCTTGCACCCTTCTTCTGTGATGGGCACTAGATTCTCCACCCTTGCACCCTTTTTCTGCTATGAGCACTAGATACCCACCTTTGCACTATTATTCTGTGATGGAAACTAGATACCCCACCCTTCTTCTGTGATGCACACTAGGTACCTCACCCCTGCATCCTTCTTCTGTGATGGACAATAGGTACCCCACCCTTACATCCTTCGTCTTTGATGGACACTAAGTACCCCACCCACGCTCTCTTATTCTGTGATGGACACTAGGTACCCCACCCTCGCACCCTTCTTCTGCTATGAACACTAGGTACCCCATCCTTGCACCCTTCTTCTGTGATGGGCACAAGATGCCCCACCCTCGCAATCTTATTCTGTGATGGGTACAAGGTGCCCTACTCCACCACTTTTCTTCTTTGATGGGCATAAGGTACCCCACTTTGGCCCACTTTGGCTACTTTAATTGTAGAAAAAGGGGCTTTTTTTTTCAATTTAGAAACACATTAAATTTGGCCAAATAATCTCATCCATGTTAAACACAGAGGTCACACACAAGGCTTCATTTATAGCTCCAGACAAATCCTATCTATTCTGTGACCAATATTAAACCCAAGCGTGGAAGTCACAGGACTCCTTTGATGGGAGGCGCCCCCTCGGGAACATGGAGGTCAGAGTTCAGCCTTCACACTGATTGATTAAATGAGGCTGCAGTAGAGGTCCGGGGTGGATGAAAAATCCATTATTTGCCTTGATGTGCTGCAATCTGATGTGTGGATAGGAAGCTCAGTCATGGCATAACCCTGCTGCTTCTCCCATAGGAAATGCTAAGTTGATAGGACAGACATCTGTGCTGCCAGGAGCCTGCTGCAAGCCACATTATCCAAAAAGGAAGGAGTGGGGGGAACTACAAGACCCAGCATGTACTCACAGCCGCAGAAGGATATACTAATAACAATGGCATTCATTCACAAAGCCACATTTTTTGCATCAAAATGTTTAACCACTTCCTGCCCGGCCTATAGCAAAATGACGGCCAGGCGGTGGCTGCGTTATCCTGACTGGACATCATATGACGTCCAGCAGGATAACAGCCACCGCGCCAGTGGGGGGCACGCATCGCGGCGATCGGTGGTGCGGTGTGTCAGTCTGACACACCACTACACTAATCTTGGTAAAGAGCCTCCAACGGAGGGTTTCCCCGCATCCAATTTGCATGGTAGGAGATTATGACCTGCGCTCTATGCAGGGCTTTTTTTCTCAGAGAATAGGTGCAGGAACTCCCTTCTTCTGAGTCACCTCTTGTGTCCACCCCCTACCCACCTCTAAGCACCATTCATTAGTTTCAACCTCTACCCACCTCTGAGCACCATTTCTTGGTTCCACCTCCGAGGCACCATTCTTTGGTTCCACCCCCTCCCCACCTCCGAGCACCATTCCTTTTCTCCACCCCCTACCCACCTCCGAGCACCATTCCTTGGTTCCACTCCCTACCCATCTCCGAGCACCATTCTTTGGTTCCACCCCCTACCCACCTCCAAACACCATTCCTTGGTTCCAACCCCTACCCACCTCCGAGCACTATCTCTTGGTTCCACCCCCTCCCCACCTCCGAGCACCATTCCTTTTCTTTTCCCCCCACCCACCTCCGAGCACCATTCCTTGGTTCCATTCCTTACCCACCTCCGAGCACCATTACATACATTCAGAGCTGGAGGTGCCGGAACTGCGCTCCCCTGCATTCCTACTGAAAAAAAGCCCTGGCTCTATGGAGCCAGATCACATATCTCCGCTGTGGCTCCGGTGTGAATTTGCACAGGGGTCCTGTGTGTCTTTTGGTCCCTTTCAGGTCTGAATTCAGCCCAAAATGTGAGCTTAAATCGGACCTGAACCAGGCCATAGACAGCCTTCCCCGAAGAGTTGAAGCTGTTATAGCTGCAAAGGGCGGGGCCAACTCAATATTGAACCCTACGGAGTAAGACTGGGATGTCATTAAAGGTCATGTGCGTCTAAAGGCAGGTGTCCCAATACTTTTGGCAATATAGGCCCGGATTCACATACATCGGCGCATATTTATGCCGCCGTAGCGTTTTTATTTTACGCTACGCTGGCGCAGCGCGGAGAGGCAAGCATGGAATTCACAAACAAATGCTCCCTACTCTGCGCCGGCGTAACATATATTTCGTAGGTGTAAGTGGAAGTAGGTGGAAGTGGGCGTGATCCATGTTAATAAAGCGTGACCCCATGCAAATGATGGGCCGGGCGCTAGACAAGTACTTAAAATGAACTGCGCATGTGTCGGGAAATGGACGTATCCCCGTGCGCATGCGTACAACTGCCTAAATTACGCCGGATCACGTGTACGACGTGAGTGTAACCTACACCCAGTCAGACCCACGTCGGCCCATATTCACAGACGTCCAACGTACAATACGTAGGCTTGTGTTCCCTGCACTGGCGTAGCGGGGGGAGGGGCAGGGGGGGCTGTCGCACCGGGCGAAAAATTGGGGGGGGGGGCCAAATCCCGGCGTCCGACCGGGTCCGGGAAAGTGCGTGTCACTTTTTAAAATCAATGTCATGTCCCGAGGTGAGTAGTGTACGGCCACCAGGGCTCGAGTCCTGCGGGAACGCATGGGAACGACGTTCCTATACTTTTTCCACAGCAGGAACGTCGTTCCCATAGTAATCGAGACGTGTCCGTCCTCCCCTCCCTCGGTCCGCCTATTCCTCCTCCTCCAGCGGCCGCCGTAACAAAGTCCCGCCTCTAGTGATGGGGTGCAGTTCACCCTAGCACCTGCAGAGGGGGGGCGCCAAAGTGCCATAATGCTCCCTTCCATCCTCCCTCTCCTTGTTTCCTTGTTTGTTTCACTGTCAAACACACGAGTCGGGCTGTATCTGCTCGTCTTCCTAGCTCATCCCCCACTCGGCCGTCTGTCCAATCCAACATTCCTCCTCCTCTTTGTTTCCGCCCACACTCCAGCCTTCATGGAGCCTCCAGCATGGACTCATATGACTAACCAGAGTGGGAAGGTATGTGAGCTATCTGCAAAACCCCCTCTACCCCCTGAATTATTTTTTCTTTGCCTCTACTTCTCTCTCATTTCTTCCCCTGTGCAAACTGAGGGGGGGGGGGGGGTAATTGTGCAGACTGGGGAAAGGGGGAGTAATTGTGCAGACTGGGGGGGGGGGTAATTGTGCAGACTGGGGGAAGGGGGGGGTAATTGTGCAGATTGGGGGTAATTGTGCAGACTGGGGATTGGGGGGGGGGGATAATTGTGCAGACTGGGGGATGGGGGGAGTAATTGTGCAGACTGGGGGATGGGGGGAGTAATTGTGCAGACTGGGGATTATCCATTCCTGCTAGAAATATCATATGACCCTGAAACTTGCTTGTTGTGCAGTGTGCACTGAGATTTGGGCCTTTTTTATTTTATTTTTATAATTTTTGCAGCAGCAACTTTAAGGGGCAATTTATAAAAAAATGTTCGGAGCTACCTGGAAAACTGCATGTACATTTGTTCACATGCAAATGGAGGCAACAATGGTGATGGCATTGGTGCCTGTTGGCAGCATGGAGGTCTGAGTCTCCTCCTCTCTCCCCCAACTAGGTGCTGCTGGTGTGTGGTGGCGGTGCGGTGCCGAGTGTCAGTGACCGGGCACACACCAGCAGCACCTAGTGCACACTGCACAACAAGCAAGTTTCAGGGTCGGTCATATGTATTGCTCTTTACCACCATTAAAATGTAATGCCCTTTACATGTGTTTAATTATCATTATAACCAGAGTGGATGATTATAAGGGGGGGGGGGGGGGGGGGGGCGAAAAAAAAATTCTGCCCCGGGCGCCCATAACTCTGGTTACGCCACTGGTTCCCTGGTCCATACCTTTGCATGGGTTGCGCCTCATCTATGGGGAATAACTTTACGCCGGACGTAAAACTTACGCAAACCGCTTAAATCATGCGCCGGGCGCAAGTACGTTTGTGAATCGGCGTATCTCCCTCATTTGCATATTTGAATAGATAATCAATGGGAAAGCCACATGCGTACAGCGTAAATATGCGCCCACTCTACGCCGGCTTAGGCAAGTTACGGTGGGATGAAGTCTGTTTTTAGGCGTATCTAAGTTTGTGGGTTTGGCGCACAGATACGACGGCGCATATTTGTACTTACACGGCGTATCTGGAGATACGTCGGCGTAAGTGCTTTGTGAATCCGGGCCATAGTGTATATTTGGCTGATTTGATCTGAAAGTTTCCTTGAGCTTTAACAAAGAAATCTTCACCGTTGTAATCTCGCCATAAAACTTTAATGCCGTTCTATATTTTATCATAACAAGAAAATAATGAAAAAAAAAAAAAAACATTTTAACCACCCAGCGAATGTAAAAAAAGAAATCATTAAGTCGCATTTTGACTTTCATTGCCAAACGCAAAAATCAATAGTCATACTCCGCGCCTAACTCAGAATGCATTTTACCGGCGGTAATATCACACAAGCAAAAAAATAAATAAAAAATGCGCGGCTCACAGGAACGTGAGCCTCTGCTGAGCTTCAACCCACCCCCGCCAAAAGGCGAGACGTTTACTAAATATTTATGGGGCGCCCAACGGGAGTACGTAAAAGAACATTCCAGTAATGTGAATTTAGGTTTGGCGTCGCTTCTATAAAATCTCAATTTGCTTATTTTGAAGACTTTGTGCCGGAGAATAAACCGCCGACTGCGCGGATCTGAGGCTGGGATCACTCATTTAGAAGAAACTATATAGAGTGACACTGTTGGCGCTCTCCTCGGCCGCGCGGTGATGTAGGACTTCGGCGGGGGAAGACATTTTTTAGGACACTTGTTTTCTGGGTCCTGTGTAGAGATTAAAAAGAAGACACTCGCGCCAATGTTGTTGGCTTTTATTTTTTCCAATCAATTATTTGTTACCTTCAGATAACAGTTTCAAAGTCTTTAAAGTCCGTTATTTCTGGTCTAATGATACGGCCAAATTCTCAGACTCTGAAGAGAAATTCCACCTTGCCACCCAGACAGTGGCGGCTGGTGCTCAAAATTTTTGGGGGGCGCAAACAAACTGAAAAAAACCCTTCAATTGCTGCCACTGTGCCCATCAAATGCAGCCACTGTGAGATTAAATGTAGCCACTGTGCCCATCAAACGCAGCTTTTGTGCCCATGAAATGCAGCCACTGTGCCTATCAAACGCAGCCACTGTGCCTATCAAACGCAGCTACTGTGCCATCAAATGCAGCTTTTGTGCCCATGAAATGCAGACGCTGTGCCCATCAAACGCAGCCACTGTGCCCATCAAATGCAGCTTTTGTGCCCATTAAATGCAGCCGCTGTGCCCATCAAACGCAGCCACTGTACCCATAAATTGCCACCACTGTGCCATCACACGCAGCTACTTTATTAAATTTCCAAATTTTCTAATTCAAAATTTCTGAAAATCTTGAATTGTGTGTACACGGCATCAGACTCTGAAGTGAAATTGCACATTGTCACCCAGACAGTGGTGGCTGGTGCTCATAATTTTTGGGGGCGCAAATAAACGTAAAAAAAAACATCAGTTGCAGCCACTCTGCCCATCAAACGCAGTCACTGTGCCCATCAAATGCAGTCACTGTGCCCATCAAACGCAGCCACTGTGCCCATCAAACGCAGCCACTGTGCCATCAAACGCAACCACTGTGCCTATTAAACACAGCCACTATGCCATCAATTGCTGCCACTGTGCCATCAAATGCAGCCACTGTGCCATCAAACGCAGCTACTTTATAAAATTTCCAATTCCAAATTTCTGAGAATTTTCGGATTTTCAAAATTTCCAATTTCCAAATTTCCGAAATTTTTGAAAAATTAGGAAATTAGGATATATCCGAATTAACAAATTTGTCTAAATTCCTTAAAAAAATGATTTGGAATTAAACGAATTGCACATGTCTAGTAACTACTAGGCATGTGCACACTGAAATATTTCTTGGAATTAAAATTTCGGCTCAAAAATGTATTAATTTAGTTACTCCCGAAATTCATCTTTATTTATTTTGTTTTGTTAAAAAATGCATTAGTCCAAAAATCAGAATTAATTAAGGTCTAATCTGTCAATTGAAGGCTCATGGTGTCTGTCGGATGTTCTAAGAAGATTAGACGGAGAAGTTAAACTGTACGACGCCGCGATCGCACATTTCCAGTCGAATGCTCTGCTCAGAAGCTATAGAAGAATTCTAATGTTATATGACACTAGTAATAATTATATTTAATTATTATCACTAGTCAGTCAACAACATTAGAACTCTTCTATAGCTTATGGGCGGAGCATTTGACCTGAAATGTCCGCTCGTGGCGATCGTATTTTTTTAGCTGCTTCATCGAATCTTCATATCTCTATGTCGAATCTTTTCTCTCTATAATGTCGAATCTTTTCCCTCTATGTCGAATCATTTCTCTCTATGTCGAATCTTTTCTCTTTATATCGAATCCTTTCTCTCTATGTCGAATCTTTTCTCTCTATGTCGAATCTTTTCTCTCTATGACGAATCTTTTCTCTCTATGTCGAACCTTTTCCTCTATAATGTCGAATCTTTTCTCTCTATGTCGAATATTTTCTCTCTATGTCGAACACTTTCCTCTATAATGTTGAATCTTTTCTCTCTATGTCAAATCTTTTCTCTCTATGACGAATCTTTTCTCTCTATGTCGAACCTTTTCCTCTATAATGTTGAATCTTTTCTCTCTATGTCGAATCTTTTCTCTCTATGTCGAATCTTTTCTCTCTATGTCGAATCTTCATGTCTCTATAATGTCAAATCTTTTCTCTCTATGTCGAATCTTCATGTCTCTATAATGTCGAATCTTTTCTCTCTATGTCGAATCTTCATGTCTCTATAATGTCAAATATTTTCTCTCTACGTCGAATCTTCATGTCTCTATAATGTCGAATCTTTTCTGTCTATGTTGAATCTTTTCTCTCTATAATGTCGAATCTTTTCTCTCCGTGTTGAATCTTTTCTCTCTATGTCGAATCTTCATGTCTCTATAATATCGAATCTTTCCTCTCTATGTAGAATAATCTTGGACTAAGAGAGTTAGGTTAGGCCAGTGTTTCTCAACTCCAGTACTCAAGGCCCCCCAACAGGTCAGGTTTTCAGGATTTCCATTATTTTGCACAGGTGATTTGATCAGTTTCACTGCCTTAGTAATTCCCACAGCCTTTTCATCTGAGGGAAATCCTGAAAACATGACCTGTTGGGGGGGGCTTAAGGACTGGAGTTGAGAAACACTGGGTTAGGCACAGTCGACCACAGGTTCGATAGACACAGATCGCTATTGTCACCGTCATGTCGAATCTCCGATCTGTATCGAACTGTTGTCGCAACGATTTTGAATTCTACATGGTTCGTTATCGCTTGTTAAAACAAACACCAAAATTTCTGAAATTCGGACGAAAACAAACGCACTTGTCTAGTAACTACCTCCAGTGGCAGGGTCTCCATGTTGGAGCCCCCTGAGGTACAGAACACCCCTATGGACCAAGCCTGGAGGTCATGTTGTGCAAGGCCTTGCAATCCAAGACATGAGAGCTTATCTCTGGGCCTTCAGGCACAATAAATACAGTATGGTGCAATGTCTTGAGACAAAAGCAAGCTGGTGGAGTAAGTGTGTGCATCACACAACTTTCTAAAAATGGCTTCGTAATCATATGTCCGGGAAGGTATGAACAGACCATGCCACTGACTGAGGATGAAAATGCTGTCATCCTGTATGTAACTGGGGCCCAGAAGTACAATATGGTCAAGGCCTGTGGGTGGCACCAACCCACACCGAACTGAGATCATGATGAGTGTTAGGGCTTATACTACTCTCGAGGTGCCCCTAGGGGGAAACATTACAAACACTTCCAATATGTGTATTTTTTCGTGGTTTTTTTTAAATTTTTATTTCAGCCTTTTATCAGTCAAATGCAGACTAAAATTATGTTTTTTCCCTCTGCTCCCGATTTCCTCCTAGAATTATACGTATACATTTCCTGGTAGGTAAAACTTGGCGGGACTACGGGTACCATTCCCGCTGTGATCAGTGCTGCCTGGCGGGTGGGCACGACCGCCGGCTCCTTACCCACTGTGTTTCATTTTGCCTGGCGGGGTGGGCGGGACCACAGGCTCCTCACCTGCTGGGTTTAACTTTGCCTGGTGGGGTGGCCGGGACCACGGGCACCACTCCCGCTGTGTTTAATGCTGCCTGGTGGGGTGGATGGGACCACAGGCTCCTCTCCCGCTGTGTTTAATGCTGCCTGGCGGGGTGGGTGGGACCACAGGCTCCTCTCCCGCTGTGTTTAATGCTGCCTGGTGGGGTGGGCGGGACCACGGGCTCCTCTCCCGCTGTGTTTAATGCTGCCTGGCGGGGTGGGTGGGACCACAGGCTCCTCTCCCGCTGTGTTTAATGCTGCCTGGTGGGGTGGGCGGGACCACGGGCTCCTCTCCCGCTGTGTTTAATGATGCCTGGCGGGGTGGGTGGGACCACAGGCTCCTCTCCTGCTGTGTTTAATGCTGCCTGGTGGGGTGGGTGGGACCACAGGCTACTCTCCCGCTGTGTTTAATGCTGCCTGGCGGGGTGGGTGGGACCACAGGCTCCTCTCCCGCTGTGTTTAATGCTGCCTGGTGGGATGGGCGGGACCACGGGCTCCTCTCCCGCTGTGTTTAATGCTGCCTGGCGGGGTGGGTGGGACCACAGGCTCCTCTCCCGCTGTGTTTAATGCTGCCTGGTGGGGTGGGTGGGACCACAGGCTCCTCTCCCGCTGTGTTTAATGCTGCCTGGTGGGGTGGGCGGGACCACGGGCTCCTCTCCCGCTGTGTTTAATGATGCCTGGCGGGGTGGGTGGGACCACAGGCTCCTCTCCTGCTGTGTTTAATGCTGCCTGGTGGGGTGGGTGGGACCACAGGCTACTCTCCCGCTGTGTTTAATGCTGCCTGGTGGGGTGGGTGGGACCACAGGCTCCTCTCCCGCTGTGTTTAATGCTGCCTGGTGGGGTGGGCGGGACCACAGGCTCCTCTCCCGCTGTGTTTAATGCTGCCTGGCGGGGTGGGTGGGACCACAGGCTCCTCTCCTGCTGTGTTTAATGCTGCCTGGTGGGGTGGGTGGGACCACAGGCTCCTCTCCCGCTGTGTTTAATGCTGCCTGGCGGGGTGGGTGGGACCACAGGCTCCTCTCCCGCTGTGTTTAATACTGCCTGGTGGGGTGGGCGGGACCACGGGCTCCTCTCCCGCTGTGTTTAATGCTGCCTGGCGGGGTGGGTGGGACCACAGGCTCCTCTCCCGCTGTGTTTAATGCTGCCTGGTGGGGTGGGTGGGACAATGGGCTCCTCTTCCGCTGTGTTTAATGCTGCCTGGCAGAGAAGGCGGGGCCACGGGCTCCTCTCCTGCTGTGTTTAATGCTGCCTGGCGGGGTGGGCTGGACCACGGGCTCCTCTCCCACTGTGTTTAATGCTGCCTGGTGGGGTGGGCGAGACCAGGTGCTCCTCTCCCACTGTGTTTAATGCCTGGTGGGTTAGAACTGTGTCAGCCAGTTGGAGCCCGGTGGTGAATAGCGTGAGCTCAATGCGTCCCTATTAACCCTTGCTGCACTACACATGGTACACTCTGCCACTGACAGAACGCGAACATAACGTATTTGCATTTTTTGTCAGGATGCTCTGGGGGGGGGGGTTAAACCCCCCTGACCCCCTCCTTATCTACGTCCCTGGATTAAAAAAAAATGAATTTAAAAGTCTCAGTTACTCCCTTCAGTAAGAAAAAAAAAAATCTGGAGTCTGTCTGAACCTCTGCAGTCTTAGAGGGGGAGAAATATTTTACCGTGTAGCCGGAGGAGAGAACCTCAGCTGAAGGTTAGACGAAGGCAAATTTATTTCTATTATTTAGGATTTTGACAAATGCCATAAAAAACAAGTCCTTGTGAATAAACCGCGGGATTCTGAAGTCATAAAGGAAAAATCCATTTTATGGCAGTAAAATATTTTTCCGTTACTTCTTTAATACCTAATCAGATTTTTAGCAGCTATAAGTGCCATGCTTAGAGGTATTATTTCTGGGCCAAAAAAAAAGTCTTTGTAGAAAATTGATCCCGGAGTTCTATTCATTAAAGGAACTCCATTAAGAGATGTGGGGAACTGAACTAGACACAAAATATAATAAGTTTTGAACATTTGGGAGACTGCGGTCTTTTTTGCAAAAATAAGTATAACCCTTTTGTTAGCAGGTGCAGTTAGCTAGCTTACCACCAGATGGCTCTGCTCCAACTATAATCTGTTTAGGGAAAGATGTAACTGGGTGTTAGGCCCCTTTTTAGAGAACTCCTTCCCCTAGTGATTGTATAGGTGGAGTTAGTGCCCATATATATGGCAGGATGGGAAAGGTCATGTGAGATGAGCCAAACACGCCAGAGTTATTTGGATGTAGTCAGCTACTGCCAGTGCCAAGGGCCCTTAACAAGTCTAAAGCCCCAGGTGAGGAGGTTCTACACTCAGTAGGAATATTTATAGTTGTCCTGACTGCTTTACAGTCTTCTGCAAGCTGTAAACGGGATACAAAAGGCCTTTTAGGCCTGTCTAGAGCCCTCTGAAGTGAGTACTACTACACTTGTGTGTGAGTGTGCCATCTATGAGTGTGCCCGGCTGGGCAGAGCTATAGAAAGGAACGTTGGGAGAGACTGGTATACTGATAAGGGCACCTTGATTGTACTACTCAATGATGGAAGCCAAATTCTGTGTACTTAATATACATAGAGACGTTTTCCCAACTCTGTGGTGCTCCCAAGGAGAGAGGAGGTAGAACCTAAAGATGGTCTACAAATTACAGTATCTCACATAAGTCAGTACACCCCTCACATTTTTGTAAATATTTTCTTATTTTCATGTGACAACACTGAAGAAATTACACTTTGCTACAATGTAAAGTAGTGAGTGTATAGCTTGTATGAATCCTCATACACACGATCGGACTTCCATCTAACTTTTCCGTGGATTTTTGTCCGAATGGGCGTTGACCGTGAACTTGTTCTGCATACACACGGCAGAACATTTTCAGCCAACTTTCACCAAATCACATGGTTTTTCAGCTCTTTACCGCCACCCTTTGGGCAACTTCTGCTATTGTTGACTGATGTTTAGGTTCTGAGCATGCGTGTTTGTGCTTTGGACTTTAGTCCGATGGACTTGAGTACACACGAACGGATAATACTCCATCGGACATCGGAAGTTTGAGAGCATGCACATATGTTTGGGGGTTCTAATTAGAGGGAAGGAGATGGCAGTGAAAAAACACATTCGAACTGCTGTTTTACTTGTAATGCCAACCGCCACCACCAGATGTTGCCAGGTCACAGAAGGAAGCTTGGGCCTTCACAGGATCCTGTGCCTCCATGCGCGATCACCAGGTCACAATTTCTTGTTGCAATTGCGACCAGGCTCCCGGACTTTGTCGAGCCCTGCTGTATATAACTAAAAATTCGCCTAAGCAGCTGAATGAGCAAATTTTGTAAAAATTGATAATTTTGTAAAAAAAATATTTATTTAACCACTTCCCGCCCGGTCAATAGGAGATTGACGTCCGGGAAGTGGTTCTGAAATCCTGACTGGACGTATACTGACGTCCTGCAGGATTTCAAGCCGCGCGCGCCCATGGGGTCGCGCAGCGCGGCGATCGCTGATGCGGGGTGTCAGTCTGACACCCTGCATCTCCGATCTCGGTAACGAGTCTCCGGCGGAGGCTCGCTACCACGTGATCAGCCGTGTCCAATCACGGCTGATCACAATGTAAACAGGAAGAGCCGTAGATGGCTCTTCCTCACTCGCGTCTGACAGATGCGAGTAGAGGAGAGCCGATCGGCGGCTCTTCTGACAGGGGGGGTTCGCGCTGATTGTTTATCAGTGCAGCTCCCTCTCGGATGCCCACACTAGACCACCAGGGAAGCCCACACTGGACCACCAGGGAAGGGCAATAAAAAAGAAAAAAAAAGGGGCAATTAAAAAAAAAAGTCAGGATTTTTTTTTTTTAATAAAACAAGGCCAGTAAAAAAAAAAGAGAAAGATGCCAGTCAGTGCCCACACATGGGCACTGACTGGCAACATAGATCCATCAGTGCCACCCCTCAGTGTCAATCAGTGCCACCCCACAGTGTCCACCAGTGCCACCCCACAGTGTCCATTAGTGCCACCCCTCATTGACAATCCATGCCCAGTGCCCACCTATCAGTGCCCATCTGTGCCACCCATAAGTACCCATCAGTGCCACCCATCAGTGCCACCCATAAGTGCCACCCATGAGTGCCCATCGGTGCCACCTTTGAGTGCCCAGTGCTGCCCAATGCGTGCCCATCAGTGCCGCCTATGAGTGCTTATCAGTGCCACCTATGAGTGCCCATCAGTGCCGCCTACCAGCGCCGCCTATCAGTGCCCATCAGTGCCACCTCATTGGTGCCCATCAGTACTACCTCACCGGTGTCCATCAGTGCCACCTCATCAGTGCCCATCAGTGCCGCTATATCAGTGCCCGTAATTGAAACTTATTTACAAAAAAATTAACAGAAAAAAAAAATATATATTTTTTTTCAAAATTCAGTGTTTTATTAGTTGTTGCGCAAAAAATAAAAACCACAGAGGTGATCAAATACCACCAAAAGAAATCTCTATTTGTGGGGAAAAAAGGACGCCCATATTGTTTGGGTACAGTGTAGCATGACCGCGCAATTGTCATTCAAAGTGCGACAGTGCTGAAAGCTGAAAATTGGCTTGGGCGGGAAGGTGCGTAAGTGCCCCCCGGTATGAAAATGGTTAATGACTCTGCTCATCCCTAATCACAAGTTTAAACCTTCAATATTAGACAGGAAGGTGATATTGACGTATGTCAGGGGGTACTTGCAATGCATCCGGACTTCGAACAATACATTTGTATAAATTTGCATAAGCCGTTGTCGGACTCTCCGGACGATGTATGAATATTCAGCTCCGGCACAAAGGGCAGCTCTCTGCATGGACAATCATAAGAAACTGAAATTAAGTGTAATTTACAAAGTGTAGAAAACCTCATTACACCATGACGGAAGCTGCCTGTATACGAGGCATGAGATGCCTCTGAACCGCGGAAGGGAGAAAAAACCGTCCCGGTGTCAAGTATTGCATTCTAATCAATTCGGAAGATTAAATGTAATATGCATTTTCTTTGGTATATTAAGTGCTATAAGATGGCAACTCAAAACAAGCATGATATGATTTCATCTCCTAATGAAATATATTAAGTGTTAACCCGGTAAATGTCAGTAAAAAAGCGTGGATCATTTTGTGAACTGACATTAAAAAATGGCGCGTCACGGGAGGGATCGGCAAATGCTCCTTATTGAACAAACCCGTCTTACACTTCAATACGCAAGGGAGCACTCTGGCCTTACACAACATTTAAATAAATAAATAAAAACTTTATTTAAAAATGTTTTCTCATACACAGGGGCTTTAATCCTTTTTCCGCCAGAGCCGTTTTTTTGTTTTTTGCATACATACCAAAAGTATTGGGACACCTGTCTTTACATGCATATAGGGCCGGATTCAGAAAACTATTTACGTCAGCGTATCAAGAGATACGCTGCATAAATACTAAGAATAGTCGGCGCATCTTTTTTTGCTATTCAGAAAAGAAGATACGCCGGCTTTCTTCTAAGATACGAGCGGCATAAGTCGCTTACACCGTCGTATCTTAGTTGCATTATTACGCTGGCCGCTAGGTGGTGCTTACGGCGGTTTTCGCGTAATACTGTATATGCAAATGAGCTATTTACACCGATTCCCGAACGTACTTGCGGCAGCGCGTCGTAGTTTACGTAGTTCGCGTAAGCGTTAGAGCGGCGTAAGGTTACCCCTGCTATAGGAGGCATAGCCAATGTTAAGTATGGACGTCGGGACAGCGTCGAATTGTACGTCGGTAAAGTCTTTTGCGTAAATCGTTCGGGAATGGGGCTCGACGTCAGTTACGTTCACGTCATTTACATTGAGAAAAGGCGATTTTGCGCATGCGCACTGGGAACGTCCACAGCCGTCCAAAAAAAACGTGAATTACGTGGGGTCATGATTCATTTGCATGAATCACGCCCCCACTTCATTCATTTGAATTGCGCGGCCTTAAGCCGCAACACATACGTTACGCTGCTGTAAATAAGGGCGCAAGTTCTTTCTGAATAAAGAACTTGCGCAAATATTTACAGCGGCGTAACGTATCAGGGATACGTTACGCCAGCAGAAAGATCCACGGATCTTCCTGAATCTGGCCCATGAACTTTATTGGCATCCCAGTCTTAGTCTGTAGGGTTCAATATTAAGTTGGTCCACCCTTTGCAGCTATAACAGCTTCACCTCTTCTGGATTTTGCGGGACTATCCAGCGATTCGCGGTAAATGCCGCGGTCCCCCGATCAGGGCTAGAGTCCCACGATTCCGCGTCACCCCCCCCCCCTTGCGATCCAGCGATTACAGTGCAGCGATTCGCGGTAAACCCCCCCTCAACAACTCCGATCCGCGGAACCCCCCCCCCTCAACAACTCCGATCCGCGGAACCCCCCCCCTCAACAATTCCGATCCGCGGAACCCCCATGCTCAACAAAAATGTCCTGCAGGGAAATTTTTAAATGTTGGGAGGTATGCTCATTTGTCCCTCATTCTGAAGTTGAAAAATTGGGAGGTATGGGAGTGTGTCTATGGGAATGTATGACTTTTCTTCCAGAAACGCATTTGTGAGGTCAGGCAGTGATGTTGAACGCAAATTCCTGGCGCGCATGTGCTAGAACCAATCTCCTTTCAGTGCAGCCGGAGGGAAGGAGAGGAGGAAAAGCTGGCAGTATTGCAGTGGGAAACAAAAGAAGGTTGGTACGGTAAGACAGTACAGCCGGCCCACCTGTCTGGGCCCCCCATTTAAACTTATGGGGTCCAAGCCCAGTACAGGAGGGCTGGATGTACTGCCTTTTCAGCAGCCCTGAGAAAAAGACCATTTACCAATGACCGCTGCATTTTTAAAACACTCAGACACAACCCATACAAACACCCTCTGTCTGCCCGGTGTAGTCCTCTGTCCAGTGAGTCACAATCTGTAAGCTATAAGGGTCTGTCCTTCCTAATCACCAGGGAGTATGGCATTACCCTGAACATTCTCCAGGAAGTATGTTGCTGTCCTCCACTAGGTGGCATTGGTACCCTGTGAGCAAATGCCTTGACCCAAGTCAACATTCCAGTCCACATCTGGATCCTGATCTTATTGCAGGCCAGTAAATCCGTCATTTTAATCTGGGCATCACTAGGAGGTCTGAGGTGAGGCTTTCTTATCTCCATGCCCCACCGCTAGGGGGTATGCATGATTTCTCTTCCTTGTGGGAGGATTCTGGTAATCAATCTTTTGTTATAAATGCGCCCTGCTGTTGTCATGGATATGTAATAATGTCTGGCAGCTTACCTTCTCCTCCATGTGTTCATTAGAGGCCTGACTCTCTTATCTGGCTGCCCTTTATCATCTCTCCTCCCAGTATGGCTCCACCCCAGGCCATCCCAGGAACTCTATATTAACCAGTGCACTGCAGGTCTGCTTTGCTGTTCAACCCTGTTTGTTAGCTTGTGTTCCTGCTTGCCGTGTGCTACGTTACTCTCTCTGTGTACCGACTTTGGCCTGTTCCTGACTACTCCTGTTTGCCTGTGGCCCTGACCCTTGGCCTGTCCCTTGGTAATCCCCATCTGCCTGTTGCCCTGACCTCGGCTTACCCTTCACTATCCCTTTTGTCCTGAGTGGCTGCTTCCCTTTTCTTCCTACGAAGCGTGACCTGGGGGACTCTGGGGGCCGCGACCTGGGTTCAGTTGCAGCGAAGGCCATTCTCACCACAAGAGGCTCTGGTGAACACCAGCTGGACCTTAGACTCTGCGCCCTGAGGAATCTTGGTCTCACGCTTCCTGTCCATCTGCAGCAGTCGGCTTTTAGGTTCACTACCTTGCGGTGCACCCCTGACTCCAACTGGCTGCATTTGTCATCTGGCCACATCATCTGACCTGACAGCTGTGTAATCTAAGTGAAGAAGTCATCAGCACACCAAGGATTCCTCAAAAGGGTCCGAAGCTTTATTCCGTGGTCACGTGATAAATATACAGCCATGCAGGGCCCCTTCTCCAGGCCTGATGACAAAGGGGCCCTGCGTGGCTCTGAAACATTGCTATATATTCATCATGTGTTTACGGAATAAAGCTTTGGACCCTTTTCCTTGGTGTGCTGATAACATTTCTTCACTTTGATTATCCACGGTTTCCAGCCTATGGTTATTAACCACTTCATTACTGGGCACTTAAACCCCCTTCGTGCCCAGACCAATTTTCAGCTTTCAGCGCTGACGCATTTTGAATGGCAATTGCGCGGTCATACAACACTGTACCCAAATTATTATTATAATTTTTCTCCTACAAATAGAGCTTTCTTTTGGTGGTATTTGATCATCTCTGCGATTTTTTTTTTTTGCGCTATAAACAAAAAAAGACAGAAAATTTTGAATATTTTCTACTTTTTGTTATAATATCCCAATTATTTTTTTTTTTAATAAACATTTTCCTCGGTTTAGGCTGATTGACATATTCTTCTACATATTTTTGTTTAAAAAAAATCGCAATAAGTGTATATTGATTGGTTTGCGCAAAAGTTATAGCGTTTACAAAATAGGGGATATATATATGATTTTTTTTTATTTATTTTTTTACTAGTAATGGCGGCGATCTGCGTTTTTTTTTGTCAGGCCTGCGATATTGCGGCGGACATATTGGACACTTGACACAATTTTGGGACCATTCACATTTATACAGCGATCAGTGCTATAAAAATGCACTAATTACTGTATAAATGTATTCTTACTGTGGGGGGAGGGGGACTGACTGGGGGAGGTGACTGATGCTGTGTCCCTATGATCAAGGGACACAGCATCTGTCTCCTCTCCCTGACAGGACGTGGAGCTCTGTGTTTACACCCCATCACTACACACAGAGCTCCACGTCCCTGCTGTGTCACCGCCGATCGCGAGTGCCTGGCGGACCCACCAGGCACACGCATCAGCTTCCCAGCGATGCGCCGGGCACAGTGTTTCCACCCAGTGGCGCGCAGGGGAATGTAAACAACAGGACGTCCAAAAAAATCCTCCCGGCACTTGAGAGCCGCGCTCTTTTGTCTATAGCGCGACCCTCTAGTGGTTAAAGCACCCGGCAACACCTAACAGCCGGTTTTCTTCTGTGTGAGTGGGAAACATTGTGTTTGGATCTGCTGTGTAATCAGATTCTCCTGGCATTCCAAGATGACCTCCAGCAGGCCAGATGGCAGTTCAATAAGCAGGCGATAAAAATCCATAAACGTGTGATATTAACACTTCCCACCCAAGGTACGTCATATGAAGTCCTGGATTTTGTGTGGGGATATCTAAATGATGGGTGCAGCTTAGGGTGACCACATTTCCAAACTACCATTCAGGGACAGCCCCCCCCCCCCCTTCCAAAAAATCAGCTTGTGATGTAACAAATCACAGCACAGTGATTGGACACAAGAGGCGGGATTTATGATTTCTCCAATCACAAGCAGGGGGCGGGAATTGTGCTCCTCCAGGCATTCCCGGCCAGGACAAGTACTGTCAGTGAGTAAAGCGGTGATGTGGCGGCCTTTTTTGTGGGCATCAGATTGGTGCGGGGGTGTGGCTGTGTCAGTTTCATTCCGGGACACTGTATTGTCCTGGAGTGAGTGTGCCCGGGACAGACCGGCAATCTGGGACACAAGGTCACCCTAGTGCAGATACAGGCATCATCCAGATATCATCTTTTTCTGTCGGCGATTCTCTGCAGCGTAAAAACAATCATTGTGGCAGTTCAGCCGCTTTTGACCATTCTTATATGTGACGGGAGGGGACTTCGCCCCCCCCCCCCCCCCCCTGCCTCCGGTGCTTCGCCCGTACGATCGGTGAACCAGAGAAAGAATCTGCCGCCGCTGGAAGTTTACCATAGAGATTTCTGGTGGCCAGATGGTCCCCAGTCAACTCTATGGCCCTCGGAGGCCCAGGCGCGACGTTATGATGTCACATCTGGGCCGGCGGATGTAAGCAGTGTCGGGGACTCGGCTGGAAAGGCAAAGAGAATTTATTTTATTTTTTTGATCTCATCCTTTCCAGCCTGGAGGAGAGATGTAGGGAAGGTCTTATTGGCCCCACATCTTTCCATAACGAGGACCTGTCACTCACTATGCCTATTACAAGGGATGTTTACATTCCTTGTAATAGGAATAAAAGTGATACATTTTTTTTAAATGTATAAAATGTATAAAAGTAAAATAAAGAATAAAAAAAAAAATTAAAGCACCCCCGTCCCTTTGTGCTTGTGCACAGAAGCGAACACATACGTAAGTCGCACCCACATATGTAAACGGTGTTCAAATCACACATGTGAGATATCGCCGCGAGCCGGAGAAAAAAATTCCAGCCCAAGACCTCCTCTGTAACTCTTATGCCGCGTACACACGGTCGTTTTTTGCGATGAAAAAAAAAAAAACTTTGTTTTTTAAAACGTCATTTAAAATGATGGTGTGTGGGGCAAAACGTCGTTTTTTGTCTTATAAAAAACGACCGAAAAAAAATTCCAACATAGTTGAATTTTTTGTGTCGTTTTTCAAAACGTCGTTTTTTGTTTCACAAAAAGTCACCGTGTGTAGCAAAAACGTCGTTTAAAACGACGTTTTTCAACCCGCGCATGCCCAGAAGCTAGTTATGAAGCGAGCTTCAATGGGAAAGAGTGGTGAACGTAACCTCGCTTTTTGTGAAAAAACGATGGTGTGTATGCAACATCGTCTTTGAAAAGTGACGTTTCAAAAACGTTGTTTTTTACTTCACAGAAAACTTCGTTTTTTTTCATCACAAAAAATGATCGTGTGTACGCGGCATAAACGTAACCTGTAAAGAAAATGTTAGTGTTGCCTATGGAGATTTTTAAGTACCGAAGTTTGGCGCCATTCCACGAGCGTGCACAATTTTAAAGAGTGACAAGTTAGGTATCTATTTACTCGCCGTAACGTCATTTTTCACATTATACAGAAAAATTGGGCTAATTTTACTGTTTTATTTTATTTTTTTAATTAAAAAAACATGTTTAAAAAAATTGCTGCGCAAATACCACATGACAAATGTGCAAATACCAATGACTTTGCAACTTCTAATTTTCTAGAAAAAAAATGAAGTTTTTACATGTAGGAGCTAAGTGCCAGAATTGGCCTGGATGGGAAGTGGTTAAGACCCCTTTCACACTGGGCGTTTTTCAGGCGCTTTAGCATTAAAAAAAAAGCACCTGTAAGAAGCCTCATCTGCAATCCCAATGTGAAAGCCCAAGTGCTTTCACGCTGGGGCGCTGCACTGGCAGGGAGTCAAAAAAAATCCTGCAAGCAGCTTCTTTGCAGTGCTGTAGGAGTGGTGAATACACAGCTCCTAAAGTGCCCCTTCCCATTGAAATCAGCGGGAAGCACCTGCAAAGCGCCTTGGCAGCGGCGCTTTGTGGGCGCTTCTAACCCTTTAGTCGGCTACTAGCGGGGGTTAAAATCGACCCGACAGCACTTGAAAAAACCTGGCAAAGAGCCGCTAACTTTGTGAAAGGGCTATTAACCACTTAAGGACCCCCTACCGACCATATACGTCGGCAGAATGGCACGGCTGGGCACAATCACGTACCTGTATGTGTCTCTTTTTTAAGGTCCAGCCGTGGGGTCGCGAGCGCCCCGGTCCGAAGCTCTGTGACCGTGCCCGCGGGACCCGCGGACCTGATCACCACAGCACTTTTTGCTGCGAAAATGACAATGGTCCCAAAAATGTGTCAAAATTGTCCGATGTGTCCGCCATAATGTCGCAGTTACGAAAAAAATCGATGATCGCTGCCATTAGTAGTAAAAAAAAAAAAATATTAATAAAAATGCAATAAAACTATCCCCTATTTTGTAAACGCTATAAATTTTGCGCAAACCAATCGATAAACGCTTATTGCGATTTTTTTTTTTTACCAAAAATATGTAGAAGAATACGTATCGGCCTAAACTGAGGGAAAAAAACGTTTTCTTTTTTTTTTTTTTCTTTCTTTATTTTTCATATTTTTTACAGAACATATGAAATGTCATTAATTTAACACATGAGATCTGTAAATAATCAAATAATTAAATATATCTTCTTTACATATCTCTCAACACAAAGAATAATAGGAAAAGCGGAAACTAGGCTGCGGAAAAAAATAAAAAAATTCCAACTATTATGATCCAGTGCCTCCAAAACACGTTTTTTTATATATTTTTGGGGGATATTTATTAGAGCAAAATCAATCAATAAACGCTTATTGCGATTTTTTTTTAACCAAAAATAGGTATAAGAATACGTATCGGCCTAAAGAAAAAAATGTTTTTATATATTTTTGGGGGATATTTATTAGAGCAAAATGTAAAAAATGTTGGATTTTTTTCAAAATTGTGGCTCTATTTTTGTTTATAGCGCAAAAAATAAAAACCGCAGAGGTGATCAAATACCACCAAAATAAATCTCTATTTGTGGGGGAAAAAAGGACGCCAATTTTGTTTGGGAGCCACAAAGCACAACCGCGCAACTGTCAGTTAAATCGGCGCAGTGCCGAATCGCAAAAAGGGGCAAGGTCATTAACCTGCATAATGGTCCGGGTCTTAAGTGGTTAAAGCACTCGGGCTTTCACATTGGGATTGCAGGTGAGGCTTCTTTCAGGCGCTTTACAGACACTTTTTTTTAATGCTAAAGCGCATGAAAAACGCTCCAGTGTGAAAGGGGTCTAAAACATGTTGCCTTCCAACAAGGTACCATGGAGAATTTTGAGAAACTGGTCAGCAGTCCTCGCCAATACATTTCTCTTTCAAGGTTTCCTTTAACGTGTTTTAGACTTGCAGTATTGGGGGGGGGGGGGGGTTCGGAGCTGAAAGTGTATTCAAAGTAATTGTATTCTTTACAGATACCAATAAGGAAAGAGCAGTGTGGATTCGCTGTGTTTGCGGACATAAAGCACCCCGTATTCTGCACCGCGCCGAATGTCTTTAGGGAAAGCCATTGAAATCAGCAGTATTGCCTCATAAGTTTTCAAAGTTTTCCATCCAGTGACGCTTTCACAGCTACCGAAAACCGACAGGAACTCGCCTCTAAATTAAAAAGCAAATGAGTAAAAAATAAAATGGAAAAAGCGGGACAATAAAAAAGATATTTATTGTGGAAATAACTGTGTTTGCATGGAGCGCGTATCCTCGTTCCAAAGAGATTATTGGACTTCTGACAAATTTCCCCGGCCTCACCGCGCGTATTGGTTATTTAACTTTAAATACTAACAGCTAATGTGTCAGGTATAATCTCACTTTTATGACGTTTAATTCTCCTGATATATATATATATATTTGGTGGCCTGGGGGGGGGGGGGGGATGCGTGACCAGGTTTATAGCTACTGTGTTATATTTCACTACTTCAGCGACTCTGGATGTATCTAGATCTTAAATAAGCAAAATAGGAATGTGAAGAAAGCGGGAGCCGCGTGTTGTGTATAGTTTAGATTATTGTTATATATTCCAAAGGCACTCTTACCCATTGCGTGTTACACGTTAGCCATTTCTAATACTAAATAATAGGGTTGCATCAAAACCTTTACTTGGTATCGGCACCGCTACCCACCGCTACCCATACTAGTATTTGAAGGAGTATTTGTGCAAATGCTCCCGATGCCTAGTCTAATACCTGGACACTTAAGGATGATCGGGGCGGCGGCGGGGGAAGTTATAATCACAGATCTTCCTGTGTGGCTTTTAAAAAAAGCAGCTGACAGCCGCATCTCCTCCTCTCCCCCCCCCCCCCCCCGACTTTTAGCTGCTTTATTGAAGGCCACACAGGGAGTTTGGTGGTTATAACTTCCCCCGCCGCTGCACTGATCATCCCTGATTGTCCTCTGTATCCTCCTCCGGCTCCTTTTTGTATCCTCCTCTGTGCTCCTCCATGGGTTTCCCCGGTCCCCCTGTCCTCCTCTGGTCCCTGTCTGTGTCCCCCTCCATGTGCTCCTCCAGTCCCACCCACGTCCTCCTCTGGTCCCCCTCCGCGTGCTCCTCTGGTCCTCATTTCCCCCCATCTTCTTCTGCCGCCCCCCCGTCTCAGATATTTTAAGATGGAGAGCAGAGGAAGGAGCCGGAAAACATGTTATTTACCAGCTCCGATTATCCCTGAGTGTTCCCTGTATCCTCTTCCGGCTCCTTTTTGTATCCTCCTCTGTGCTCCTCCATGGGCTCCTCCGGTCCCCCTGTCCTTCTCTGGTCCCTCTCCATGTGCTCCTCCAGTCCCACCCACGTCCTCCTCCGGTCCCCCTCCGCATGCTCCTCTGGTCCCCCTTTCCCCCCATCTTCTTCTGTTGCCCCCCGTCCCAGATATTTTATGATGGAGACCAGAGGAAGGAGCCGGAAAATATGTTATTTTCCAGCTCCGATTATCCCTGAGTGTTCCCTGTATCCTCCTCCGGCTCCTTTTTGTGTCCTCCTCTGTGCTCCTCTGTGGGCTCCTCCGGTCCCCCTGTCCTCCTCTGGTCCCCCTCTGTGTCCCCCTCTGTGTGCTCCTCTGGTCCCCCCCACATCCTCCCCCAGTCCTGCCCCCTGTCCTCCTCCGGTCCCTCTCCATGTTCGCTCCTCCGGTCCCCCCCCACCCCACGTCCTCCTCCGCCCCCCTGCTTCCAGATCTTTCAGGATGGAGAGCGGAGGAAGGAGCCGGTTAATATGTCCTTCCTTTTTTGAATGAACAGAGTCAGTGATCACTGAGTCTGTCCATTCACATAACTGAGAATCGTAAACTGTGTTTACAATGTTTCAGTTTATGAATAGAGAGGAGCCGCTGTCTCCTGTCCATTCATGTTCAGTGCAGCCGAGGCTGCTGAGAAAGGGACTGGGGAATCCCTATCCTCAGTCCCTTTCCATGTCTCAAAGGGGAGATGATGTCAGGGGTCTGTTTAGACCCCTGACATCTCACCAAAGCCCCCCTACCCCCAACAGGGTTGAATAAAAAAAAGAAAAGAAAATAAAACATTGTAATAAATAAATATTTTAAAGTAAAATTGTAAAAATAAAAAAAACTGACACTGGCTGTCCACTCCTCCCTCCCCAATCCAAAAAAAGAAAAGAAACAGTTTATATATATATATATATAGATAGATAGATAGATAGATAGATAGATATAGTAAAAAATATAATTGTAAAAAAAAAAAAAAAAAACAGTCCACACCATATCAGTGCTGCATATAAGTGCCACTGTCACATGACATAAAAAAAGTATTGGTAATCGGTATCGGCGAGTACTTGGATAAAAAAGTATTGGTACTTGTACTCGGTCTTAAAAAAGTGGTATCGGCGCAACCCTACTAGATAATCAATACAGGTAGGAAGGAAGGACACTATTAAGGGGCATATGATCTCCTTGTATAAATAAATGACTTATTTTGATTTTTTTTTGCCAATTATCTTTTTACAACTTTAGACACTATGTAGTGTTGTGAAGAGGGAAGGAAGGAGTGCAAAAAAGAGGACTAGGAAAAGAAGGGTGGATAAAAGTGAGACAGAGAAAGAGAAAAAGAGAGAATGAAAACAAAATAAGACAATGAGCAAGAGAAAGAGAGCGAAAGAAAAATAGAGAGCGAAAGAAAGAGAATGGGAAATAGTAAGGGAGAGAGAAAGAATGGAGAGGAGTCCTCCTGCCTCTTATCCTTTCATTGATAATGCAAACCTTTTCCTTTCTTGGTATACAAGCACTTCAGATTGTGCAAACTATACATTACTCAAGTACTTACATTGTTATTTTTCTACACTTTGTGAAAAACTTCAATAAAAATATTGGAACAGAAAGGAGAGGAAGAGAAGGAGGGATAGGAAAAGGAGAGGAAGAGAGGGAGAGGAAAAAGGGAGAGGGGGAGAGGGAGAAGACAAGGAAGAGAGGACAAGGAAGAGAAGAGGAGAAGAGAAGAGAGGGAGAGGAAGAGAGGGAGAAGAAGAGATGGAGAGAGGGAGAGAAAGAGAGAGGAAGAGAGAGGGAGAGGAAGAGAGAGGGAGGAAGCAGAAGAGAGGGAGAAGGAGAGGAAGCAAAAGAGAGGGAGGGGAAGAGAGAGGAAGAGAGAGGTAGAGGGAGAGGGAGAGGAAGCAAAAGAGAGGAAGCGGAAGAGAGGGCGAGGAAGAGAGAGAGGAAGCGGAAGAGAGGGAGAGGAAGAGGGAGGGATAGGAAGAGTGGAAGCGGAAGTGAGGGAGAGGAAGAGAGAGGAGAGAGGAAGCGGAAGAGAGGGAGAAGGAGAGAGGGAGAGAGAGGAAGCAGAAGAGAGGGAGAGGAAGAAAGGGAGAGGAAGCGGAGGAGAGAGAGAGGGAGAGGAAGAGAGAGGGAGAGGGAGAGGAAGAGAGAGGAATTGGAAGAGAGAGGGAGAGGAAGAGAGAGGTAGAAGAAGAGAGGGAGAGGAAGCGAGAGAGAGAGAGAGGAAGCGAAAGAGAGGGAGAGGAAGAGAGAGGGAGAGGAAGAGAGGGAGCAGTAGAGAGGGAGAGGAAGAGAGAGGGACAGGAAGAAAGGGAGAGGAAGCGGAAGAGAGAGAGGGAGAGGAAGAGTGATGGAGAGGAAGAGAGAGGGAGAGGAAGAGAGAGGGAGAGGAAGTGGAAGAGAGGGAGAGAAAGAGGAAGAGAGGGAGAGGAAGAGAAAAAGAGGAAGAGAGAGGGAGAGGAAGAGAGAGGGAGAGGAAGTGGAAGAGAGGGAGAGAAAGAGGAAGAGAGGGAGAGGAAGAGAAAAAGAGGAAGAGAGAGGGAGAGGAAGAGAGGGAGAGGAAGCGGAAGAGAGGAATAGGAAGAGAAGGAGGGGAAGAGAGAGGGAGAAGAAGACAGGGAGAGGAAGTGGAGGAGAGGAAGAGAGGAGAGGAAGAGAAAAGAGAGAGAGGAGGGGAAGGAGAGGAAGATGTAAGAGAGAGGACAGTGAGAGGCAATAGAGAGCAGGGAAGGGGAAAGGAAGAGAGGAGGAGATAGAGGGGAGAGGGAGAAAAGAGGAGGGGATTGGATGAGAGGCTAGAGGAGAGGGTACTATACTGTATGTGTCAGAAGAAAGAAGGGAATTTAGACTGATGTGATCATAGATTTAAAAAATTGCATAAAACCCACATTGTCATTGCAGAACTTTAAAGAGGATAATTCTGAAAGCCTCATTACCTGGGACGGCCCTGGACCTTTATAACTAAAATTCTCTAATGAAGAGCGATAGACGCGATATAACTCCACCCCTCTCCGGTTCCTCTTACTGCCATTATCTCCGGCATTTATCTCACCCGTTCCGCATTATGTGTAGATAACGGACCCATAATACTGCTGGATGTGAGGAGATCAGTCTGTTTATTTTCCGCTGAATAAAAAGCGCCGCTTCTCCTCCCTGACAGTATGTTGCTCTGGTAACCAGGTAATTACATGTATACTGACAACGATTTCTATGACAGTAACCCTTTTTTTTATATATATATATATAATGCTATTATTGGTGCAACCCTCTGCAGTTTTTGATGTTGTAAATTTCCTTCAGAGAAACTTCATTGTAACATTGTTTCCAAACACAATCACTAAAACCTCAGATACGTTTTCACATATTAATGTCATTTCAAAAGTTGTTATAATTTGTCTTTTTCAATCTGCAAATTTCATTAAAACAATTCCTGCCGATCGTACGCACGTTGCTCGGGTGCGGTCTGCCATTGTCACTGTAAAGCCTCGTACACACGATCGGATTTCCATCGGACAAATCTGTAGATTTTTTGTCCGAAGGGCGTTGGCCGCGAACTTGTTCTGCATACAGACGGCAGAAGTTTTTCAGCCAACATTCACGAAACGACGTTGTTTCTCAGCTCTTTAGCGCCACCCTTTGGGCAACTTCTGCTAATGTCTGATGGTTACTATTGGTTCGGACAGACTTGTGTACACACGATCGGATAATCCGATTGGAACACATTTGTTGTCGGACAATTTGAGAGCATGCACAGCCAACATTTGTTGTCGGAAATTCTGACAACAATTGTCCGATGGAGCGTACAGACGGTCGGATTATCCGACAGAACACGTCCGTCTCACAATTGTTGTCAGATTATTCCGATCAGGTGCTTAAAAAAAACCACCCCTAGCCGCTGTAATTTATGTGCCCGGCAACCTGAAAGGGGCCGGACGCCGGAATAGGGGGTGGCCATGGCCATAGCCATATACTTGAATCCATCTATTAAACATATAGGGGGTGGTGTTGATAGAGGGGGGCGGCCAACGCTGTATCCTGGCCTAGGCCAACAAGGCCCAGGCCTAGGGCAGCACTTTGCAGGGGGGCAGCACGGAAAAAGTCAATGCCGACTTAGCGCCAGTCTTATGGGGCGGACTTGGCTGAGAGGCAAATGAGTCTAGCGCCCCCAAAAAGTGGCCGCACTGCTTCCAGTATAGGGGCGGCCTGCATTCCTCAACTGTGTGGGGGGGGCGGTGCTTCTAATTTTGACTGTCCTATCATCCTGGAACACAAACCTTCCTCACTGTGCTATATGTTTTCTGCTGCATCATTGGCATGGTTATATCTTCTTAGTCCTCTCCATAAATTATCAGAAATTTGTGCTTAAAGAAGTTGTAAAGGATTTTTTTTTTTTACTGAAATGACTGTTTACAGGGTATAGAGACATAATAGTGAACTGATTACTTTTAAAAAATGATTAAAAATAGATAAAAATCAATCATATAATGTGCCTGCAGTTTCAGTTTCGTTTTTCATCTAGTTTCATGCTTGTGTGAAGTACAGAGACACAGAGCCAATACAGGGCAGTGTTTGTTTTTAAAATGAAACTGATTGGTTCTGAGGGGTTTTAGACACACAGTAATCACACCTCCTTGATTAGAGACCACAGAGAGAAGCTCCCAGTACTTTTTTTTATAAAGAAACAGACAACCAGGAAGTGTGCAGAACAGAGGAGAATTACAGCAAAAACTAACAATGAGGACATGAAACCAGGACTGCAGTAAGGTAAAGGACGCTATTTAGCTAAAAAAAAAAAAAAAAAAATCCTTTAGTGACCCTTTAAAATAGAACTATAGGCAACACTTTTTTTTTTTTTTTCATTTTGGATAGAGTAAGGGAGGGTTATAGCCCCTGTCAGTTTATTTTTTACCATCCCTTTCCCATCACAGAGATTTCCCTTCACTTCCTGCCCCATAGCCAAACAGGAAGTGACAGGAAATCTATGCAAATTAAGGAAATCCACCCCCCCCCAGGCCCTCTCTAGCTCAGGGCAGGTCTTAAACAGAAAGGGGTGTGGCATTTTACAGGAAGGGGTGGGTCATATTTAAATCAGGGGGTGCACGAGTTTAAAGCGGGTGGTTCTGCGGGTATTCGTTTTTTTTTTTTTTTTTTAAGATCGTTCTGGCGCTCTTACCTTTGTTAATCTGCTAGTCTTGTGTCCCAATCATCTAGCCGCCAGCATTCTTTTAGTACCGCAAAGGATATTTTATAAAATTCATAGATGGATGTTTCCATCCTCATTGTGGGCACAATGAAGCCCACCAGGATTTGCTTCCGGGATACGGTGAATGCTGACGTCCCAGCATTCACCGCTCTATCCCGCGCATGTGCAGTGTTGACGGCGACCGTCGCCGTCAACACTACACAGTGTTCCCTTACTTAAAATGGTGAATTCGTAGGGAGCTGTGGTGGCTCAACGTGATTGGCACTGCGCTGACAAGCCATTCACCTCTGCAGCCAAGGGTTCGGATCCCGCTCTCGGCTACATGTGAATTGAGTTTGGTGGTCTTAGCCCGGCTCCCGGTGGGTGTGCTATGCAAGGTACGCCTGTGCTTAGTACGCCCACCCCCCCCCCACAAAAAAACCACCACACTTGCACGCACACGAAATTGGTTTAAAACACACGCACTTTGGCCATGCGGTCTCCTAAAAATAAAGAGAGGCGAAGGACCTACGGGGCTGGCTGGGTGGGCTAGGCCCCCTCACTCCCTCATAGGGGGAGTCCCTCTGCCCCATTGGGGTCCCGCTGGGCCCCAGTTGGGCTCCCAAGAGGAGCAGGTAGGGTGGGGTGAGTGGGAGGCCCCCCTTCACACCCGCCATTGCCACCAGGGGCATGGAGAAGGATGGCGATTGCCTCCGGGGGGAGGGTCTGCCTACTCCCAACTCCTGCAGTCCGGCTCCTCTCTCTCGAGTTCACGCACAAAAATACACTTAAAAAAAAAAAAAAAAAGGAAAAAAAAAATGGTGAATTCGTATCCGCCCTCGTCACATGACCCCCTTGCCGAGTCATGTGACCCGCGAAATAACGCGAGATCACAGTACATCGCGTCTCCTGGGAGTCTCGACACATCACTCCTAGGAGACTTAGCGCTCAGCCGGGGAAAGCAAAAGGCACGCCCACTCGCGCAGGGGGAAAGGAACATGGAAGCCGTAATAAATCCAGGATAAACAAGGTAAAGAATGACATTTAAAAAAAAAAAACGACGGATTGTACATTAACGATGGCTGGTGCTATTTATCATGCGAACTTGGGTCCGGATTCACAAAGCACTTACACCGACGTATCTCGAGATACGCCGCGTAAGCGTAAATATGCGCCGTCGTATCTGTGCGCCGTGCCCACAGAACTAAGATACGCCTAAAAACTGACTTCATCCGACCAACGTAACTTTCCTACGCCGGCGTATAGTGGGCGCATATTTACGCTGGACGCATTTGGCGCTCCCATTTATTTTCAATGAGATACGCTGATTCACGAACGTACTTGCGCCCCGGCGCATGTTTTAAGCGATTTGTGTAAGGGTTACGTCCGGCGTAAAGTTATTCCCCATATTGGAGGTGCAACTCATGCAAAGGTATGGACCAGGGAACGAACGCCGTCCAATTTTACGTAGTTTACGTTGTACGTGAATAGGGCTGGTCGTAGGCAGTGTTTCGACGTATCTCAGCCAGTTATTTTGACGTGACTGTGAGCATGCGCATTGGGATGCGCCCAAGATACAACGCATGCGCCGTTTGTTTTTAGTACTTGTTTGAAGCTCAGCCCATCATTTGCATGGGGGTCACGCTTCATTTAAATGTATCACGCCCACTTTCAGCCCACTTCCACCTACTTTGACTTACGTCGGCTTATGCCAACAACTATACGCTACCCCGGCGCAAATTTGCTTTGTGAATTCCATTCTTCCCTCTCAGTGTTGCGCCGGCGTAGCGTAAATAAAATACGCTACGCCCGCATAAAGATGCGCCAATGTATGTGAATCCGGGCCTTGATATTTAGGGTGAACCTCCGCTTTAATGAGGCCTAGGGCAGCACAAAACCTAAATACACCACTGGGGGCGGCACCCTTTATGGATGGGCCACCCGTAGGCAGCAGTGCCTTAGATGATCTCACACTGCAGAGGAAGCACATGGCCATTTTTGGGGCAAACTCAAGAGAAAAAAAGGGTAGATTTTTTGTCCTGGTGATACTTGGACACAATGAACATTTCACAAATGTTCCCTATAAGATACCAAATCTTTGGGGGTTCAAGTCCACTTTAAATCCCAGTAGACGGGGAAAGGGACGTCCAGTTTTGGCGGGTATTGAATAACGCTCTCACTGTCTCAGACAGAGTGTCCCATTAGCTGCAACATGATTAATCTGTACAATAATTTATGAGGCGCCTGACCTTGTGTCAGCGCAGTTATTAAACAAACATCAGCCTCAAGTCACAAACCTTATTAGAACAAGCAGCTCTCCTCTGTACATAAAACAATGAGGCATCGTGCTGCAAATTCAGGAGCCCAGAGAGATCCGGGACAGAGGGGGGAGGGGAGGGGGGGCGGTGAGAGGCCTGAAAATTCAACTACAAGTGGGAGTCTTGTTCACTTAGTAGCATGAGATTAACCACTTAAGCCCCGGACCATTATGCAGCTAAAGGACCAGGCCCCTTTTTGCGATTCGGCACTGCGCCGCTTTAACTGACAATTGCGCCGTCATGCGACGTGGCTCACAAACAAAATGTACGTCCTTTTTTTTCCCACAAATAGAGCTTTCTTTTGGTGTTATTTGATCACCTCTGCGGTTTTTATTTTTTGCGCTATAAACAAAAATAGAGCGACAATTTAAAGAAAAAAAAACAATATTTCTTACGTTTTGTTATAATAAATATCCCCCAAATATATATAAAAAAAAACATTTTTCTTCCTCATTTAAGGCCGATACGTATTCTTATACCTATTTTTGGTAAAAAAAAAATAAAAAAATGCGCAAGAGTTATAGCGTCTACAAAATAGAGGATGGTTTTATGGGATTTTTACTAATATTTATTTTTTCACTAGCTATGGCGGCGATCAGCAATTTTTATCATGACTGCGACATTATGGCGGACACATCAGACGCTTTTGACACTATTTTGGGACCATTGACTCTGTGATGGTGGACCTATGTGACTGGGGGGCTCTGTGATGGGAGGACTGTCTAACTGGGGGCTCTATGATGAGGGACTGTGTGATTGGAGGGGCTCTGTGATGTGGAGACTGTGTGATTTGGGGGCTCTGTAATGTGGAGACTGTGTGATTTGGGGGCTCTTTAATGGGGGGACTGTGTGATTTGGGGGCTCTGTGATGGGGGGACTGTGTGATTGGGGGGCTCTGTGATGGGGGGACTTTGTGATTTGGGGGGGATTGTGTGATTGGGGGATGTCATTTGGGGGAGCTCTGTGATGAGGGACTGTGTGACTGGGGGGCTCTGTAATGGGAGGACTGTGTAACTGGGGGCTCTATGATGAGGGACTGTGTGATTGGTGGGCTCTGTGACCATGATGTGGGACTCTGATTGGAGGGGCTCTGTGATGTGGAGACTGTGTGATTTGGGGGCTCTGTGATGGGGGGGACTGTCTGATTGGGGGGCTCTGTGATGGGGGACTGTGTGATTGGCGGGCTCTGGGATGGGGAGCTCTGTGATGCGGGACTGTGTGATTGGGGGGCTTTGTGATGGGGACTGTGTGATTTGGGGGGGCTCTGTGATGGGGGACCTATGTGACTAGGATACTCTGTGATGGGGACTGTGTGACTGGGGGGCTCTGTGATGGGGACTGTGTGATTTGGGGGGGCTCTGTGATGGGGGACCTATGTGACTAGGATACTCTGTGATTGGGACTGTGTGACTGGGGGCTCTGTGATGGGAGGACTGTGTAATTGGGGGCTCTGTGATGGGAGGACTGTGTGATTGGGGGCTCTGTGATGGGAGGACTGTTTAATTAGGGGCTCTGTGGTGATAAGGGGACTCTGTGATGGGGGGACAATATCTATGGTGGGGGGGCTCAGTGGTGATGGGGAAGCTCTGATGTAATGTGGGGTCCTCTGTCATGGGGGTACTCTAATAAGATGGGGGAGCTCTCATGTATAGGGGGACTCTAATATATAGGGGGACCTCTGATGTGCAGGGGGGTTGTGCCCATTGTCCCAGGCTCAGGTTTCCCATTGATAAGTAACATGTATGACTTTTGCAGACTGAGATTCTATTCTGGGGCACGATAAAGAAAAAGCAGCGCCCCCTACATGTGTTCTCCTAAATTTTGAGGTCGGAGTGGAGAGTCCCTTTAAGCCATTCTTCTGTGCAGAATCTACAGAACATGAGATTCCTTCCTAGAGCCGGGGAGGAAAATACTAGTCGTAATATTTATCACAGAGCCGCCCCTCCCCCTTCCACTCCTGAAACAGAATCTCTTTGCTGCGTTATTTAATCATGATACAATATAAAAAGGAAAATGCATACGTAAGGCACCCGAAGCCCATCAAGCCATTGTACATGATAGAAGCAATTTGTAATAATTGATTTATTAAAGCCGCACTTGTGGAATAATGTGGTTTTTGAGAAGCCATGAGCCCCGCCACCGAACTTCCTCAAAAGTGGTGATTTATCAAAGCTAAAGAACGACTCTCGTGCTCCGGGGATGCTGATTATAGAACACTCCGAGCTTTTATTTATTAAAAGAGAAAAAGCTACTTGTGTACGGCTGAAGAACTTCAATTTCTAGAAGTGATTATTTTTTTTTCTTTCCTAGTACTCCTACGCTGCATTGCTGTACTGGGCTGTGGACATTAGGGGGCGACAACCAATTTCCGATAAAGTGAACTACATGGGAAGTGTCAGTTAAAGTGGAATTATGGGTAAAATTTAAAAAAGACATACACTATATTACCAAAAGTATTGGGACACCTGCCTTTACACACACATGAACTTTAATGGCATCCCAGTCTTAGTCCGTAGGGTTCAATATTGAGTTGGCCCCTCCCTTTGCGGCTATAACAGCTTCAACTCTTCTGGGAAGGCCGTCCACAAGGTTTAGGAGTGTGTCTATGGGAATGTTTGACCATTCTTCCAGAAGAGCATTTGTGAGGTCACATCATGAGAAGGCCTGGCTCGCAAACTCCGCTCTAATTCATCCCAAGGCTGTTCTATGGGGTTGAGGACAGGACAGCCAAGTTCCTCCACCCCAAACTCGCTCATCTAATGTCTTTATGGACCTTGCTTTGTGCACTGGTCCAAATCATTTGGTGGAGGGGAGATTATGGTGTTGGGTTGTTTTTCAGGGGTCGGGCTTGGCCCCTTAAGGGGTTGTAACAGTGGCGGCCCGCCCATATGGGCGCACGGGCGCCGCCCCCCCTCCCGCAGTCACAAAAAAAAAAGAATTAAAAAAAAAAAAAAAAAAAAACGGGCGCTTTAAGAACTTTTATTCGGCTAAAATGTCATTTTGACATTTTAGCCGAAGTTCTGGCGGCCGTCTATAGAGGGCGCTGCAGCGCCACCCCCTCTCGCAAGTAACACACGTTCAATGCTATGCATTGGACGTGTGTTACTGTTGCCAACTGCCTGGTCTATTCGTATAACCGGACATGGGACGCCGGTTACCCGAATAGCGACAGCTGGTTGGCTGAGGGGAACTGCCTATCAAAGCCAGTGGCTCTGATAGGCTTTTCCAGTCCCGCCCTCCGGCTCTCGGAAGTCTATACTCGGAGCGCAGACAATCTGCGGTCCTTGCATTAGACTGACAGCCGTTTCAGCCAATCAGGTTCCCGGATTCTGGTTTTCAGGAACCTGATTGGCTGAAGCTTCTCCAGGGCGGCAGAAGACATCGAGGGAGGACATGGAAGCGTCAGGTAAGTGATTTTTTTACAGGGAAAGGGGCAGCATGGGGCACAGTGGCAGCATGGGGCACAGTGGCAGCATGGGGCACAGTAGAAGCATGGGGCACAGTGGCATCATGGGGGAAAAAGGGTCAACAATGAGCACAGGCCGGGCACAGTGGTGACAATTGATGGCACAGTGACTGAATATGATGGCATGGCAGAGAGGTGACAATTGATGGCACAGTGACTGCATTTGATGGCATGGCAGAGAGGTGACAATTGATGGCACAGTGACTGCGTTTGATGGCATGGCACAGTGGTGACAATTGATGGCACAGTGGTGGCGTTTGATGGCATGGCACAGTGGTGACAATTGATTGCACAGTGACTGCATTTGATGGCATGGCACAGTGGTGACAATTGATTGCACAGTGACTGCATTTGATGGCATGGCACATTGGTGACAATTGATGGCACAGTGGCTGCATTTGATGGCATGGCACAGTGGTGACAATTGATGGCACAGTGGCTGCATTTGGTGGCATGGCACAGTGGCTACATTTGGTGGCATGGCACAGTGGCTGCATGTGATGGGCACAGTGAGGCTGCAATATTTTTTTTTTCGTTTGCGCCCCCCCAAAAATTTTGAGCACCAGCCGCCACTGGGTTGTAAAGGTAAAAAATGTTTCTTCCTTTACCTTAGTGCAGTCCTCCTTCACTTTCCTCATCCTTCCATTTTGCTTTTAAATGTCCTTATTTCTTCTGAGAAATCCTCACTTCCTGTTCTTCTGTCTGTAACTCCACACAGTAATGCAAGGCTTTCTCCCTGGTGTGGAGTGTCGTGCTCGCCCCCTCCCTTGGACTACAGGAGAGTCAGGACACCCACTAACACACAGATCCTTTCTCTATCTGCAACGTAGAGAGCGTCCTGACTCTCCTGTAGTCCAAGGGAGGGGGCGAGCACGACACTCCACACCAGGGAGAAAGCAAGGTCCATAAAGACATGGATGAAAGAGCTTGGGTGTGGAGGAACTTGACTGTCCTACACAGAGTCCTGACCTCAACCCCAATAAACATCTTTGGGATGAATTAGAGGGGAGACTGCAAACCAGACCTTCCTGTCCAACATCAGTGCCTGATCTCACAAATGCACTTCTGGAAGGACGGTCAAACAATCCTATAGACACGCTCCTAAACCTTGTGGACACCCTTCCCTGAACAGTTAAAGCTGTAGAGCTGCAAAGGGTGGGCCAACTCAATATTGGACTTAGACTGGGATGCCATTAAACTTAATGTGTATGTAAAGGCAGGTGTCCCAATACTTTTGGCAATATAGGGGTAGATTCAGGTAGGAGATAAGCCGGCTTATCTCCATATAAGCCATCTTATCTCTGCGTTTTCTGCGTCCAATCTATGCCACTGATTCATAAAATCAGGTAGGCATAGATTTTCCTTAGAACAGACATGCGTAAGTCTATTACATTGTCTAATCTTATTTTCATATTTTAGGCTGGCCTCTAGGTGGCGTTCCCGTCTAAAATATGTAAATGAGCCTATACGCCGATTCCCGAACATACGCCCGGCCGGCGCTATTCAATTACGTCGTTTGCGTTAGCGTAGTACAGTCGTAATGTTATACCTGCTATATGAGTCGCAGGCAATGTTAAGTATGGACGGCGTGCCGACGCTTTTTTTCCCGTCGTTTACGTCGTTTACGTAAAACGTTCGCGAATAGGTGCCGTTCACTTCGTTTACACGTCGAAATGACGTCGAGATTTGGAGCATGCGCACTGGGAACCAATCACGGCCGGCGCATGTGCAGTTCGTTCGGCGCGGGGACGCGCTTCATTTAAATGATACACGCCCCCTACCCGCCAAATTTGAATTCGGCCGGCTCTTTTACGCTACGCCGCCTCAACTTTACAGGCAAGTGCTTTGAGAATAAAGCCCTTGCCTGAAAAAGTTGCGGCGGCCTAGTTTAAAAGGCAGACGCTAGGCATGCCTATAGATAGGCATTTCTACCTGAATCTACCCCATAGTGTATATATGTATGTGAGTAAGAGCCCTTTCACACTGGGGCGTTTTTCACGCGGTACAGCGCAAAAAATAGCGCTGCTATACCGCGTGAAAAAACCTGCCCTGCAGGCTTCAATGTGAAAGCCTGAAGGCTTTGGCACTGAAGCGGTGCGCTAGCAGGACAGCTCCAAAAGTCCTGGTAGTCGCATCTTTACAGCGGTATAGGAGCGGTGTGTTCACCGCTCCTTCCCATTGAAATCAATGGGAAACCGTGGTAATAACGCCCGCAATGCGCCTCTATAGAGGCGCATTGCGGGCGGTATTAACCCTTTTTCAGCCGCTAGCAGGGGTTAAAACCGCATCGCTAGCGGCCGAATACAGCAGTAAATAAGACGGTATAGCAGCGCTAAAAATCACGCTGCTATACCGCCACCGCGGGTAACGCTGCAATGTGAAAGCAGCCTTAGGGAACATAGATTGTAAATTCCTTGAGGGCAGGGACTGATGTAAATGTACAATGTGTAAAGCATAGCTCTATATATATATATATATATATATATATATATATATATATATATATATATATATATATATTTTGTACTAAATTAATAAATAAATATAAGTGTAACTTGAAATGTGGTAAAAATAAAATGTGGACTGTGCCCTTAAAACATAATTACATTTATTACTGAGGATGTACATCCGTGATTACAAACTGTACATAGAAATACGTATTTTTTTTTTTTTTTTACACTGGCAGACATTAATATGAACGATTACTGATCTCATTCACATAAATATCTAAAGATATTAAAGATTACTGCAGTTCCCCTTTAAAAACTAAAAAACTATCTATAAATTCATCGATGTAGAATTAAGGTGAAATATTACATGAAAAGCTATGAACATCGAGAACCCGGGAGGACCACGTCCCGAAGCTTGATCATGCTTTTAGGAAGTGTCTGCGGGAATCAATACTATTTAGAAGGAAAGGTTACATCTGCAGATTAGATCTTCAACATCCTAAAAAGTTCTCAGATGATATCAGCAGAGATACAAAGTAACGGGAGGCAGGACTTCAAGGGAAGAATGGGGAGAGGTTGCAGCTCAATAGTAATCTTCTCTTATCGCTCGTCATATGGACAGGGAACTCTTAGATCAGTGGTTCTCAACCTGGGGGACGGGACCCCCTCGGGGGTCGAATGATAATTTGCCAGGGGTCACTGAATCCTGGCCTGTTCCTGAAGCCCACACCACTCTCCCAGCCTTTTGCAGCCGCCCAGCAGGGCTGTCTCTGTTGCCTGTGGCCACCCGGCTGGGCTGTTCCTGGAGCCCATGGCCGCCCACTCAGTCTCTTCGCAGCCACCCAATCAGTTCACAGCATAGCTGGGGGGCAGAGACTAAAGGTCAGCTGACTGGTGAGGAATGTAAAGTGGGAGGGGCTGGAGGAGACCCTATCTCCTGATTTCAGCATAGGTGTCACTGCTACGAGACACCACAAAGCTGGAGACACAGTGAGTAACACTACCTGTGATTATAGTTGCCATTAAAAGTCCCCACTACAGTTCTCAGATCAGCAGATGGCCTTGATCAGGAGCACCTAAGTTGGCTGATCAGATGTCCCCCCAGCACTGCCACTTATCCAAACTCCCCTCACCAAGGAGTAAGAGAAGGAGAATAGAGAATACATGGAAGGGAGGGGGAAATAGGGGAGGAAAAAAGAAAAAGGGAGAGAAAGAATAAGAGAAAGACCAACAAAGACGGCTAGAAAGGGATGGGGAAAAAAACAAGAAATTAGGAGAGAGAGAGAGAGATAAAAGGGAAAGAAAGGAGAACAAAGAGAAAGAGTGATACATCCTAAAATGTACCATAAGGTGTTTAATACTGTACGAGTGGAAGGGACTCAGGGAGTGCCAAATGTCTGTGAGTTAGGGGAGCAAATTACTAGTCTTGCCTTGGGCAACCCATGCTACGAAAATAATTTTACTGTTAGGGGTTCCCACAATTTTATTACGGGATCACGGCACTAGGGAGGTTGAGAACCACTGTCTTAGATGGACATATCGTTTGAAACAGTGGTGGGACAAAGCCCTCTGGAGCCCAGGGCGAACATGCCAAACTGTGCCCCCCCCCCCCAACCCAAAGATGTATGAGTAAAATGAGGCCAGTAAAAATTTGCCCCCCAAAAGAAAAATTGAACACTAATCCACATTAATGGTGTCACTAAGGGGGGCAAGAGGGGGCCCTGACCCCCCCCCCCAACATTGAAACACCTTTTGTATCGGGTGTCGCGTATCTTGCTGGGGTCGCCACCGAGGCAGAGCGTCCTGTCAGCTCCTGCGGTGGATTTCTCCCCCTCCCTCTGCTCGCTAACACTGCAATATAATAGAGCAGCATGCGCCACCACGGCAGCCCGATCTGCTCCCTCCCTCTGCATCCTTATTGGCAGGGAGGAGAGCGACTTCAGGAAGGGCAGACTCCACCAGCGGGGGGGGGGGGGGGCGGCGGTAAGCCTCTCATTTCTGTATCTCAGTGAAAGTGAGACTGACTTCTCCCATTCGTAGGACAGGAGAAAAATTCTGCATGCTTACCCCTAAGCTTAAACCCACCATCCTAGTACAAATCCACCCCCCTGCCCAATTCCCCCTTCCAGAGCACATCTTTCCCAAACCATCCCCTAAATCCCCCCAGCACAAATGCACCCCACCCCTCCAAGCACAAATCCTCTACCCCTAAAATTTTGCCTCCAAGTACACATCCTCTATCCGCCTCCAAACCCCCCCCCCCTCAGCACAAAACCTCCCCCCCATCCCTCCTACTGGCACAAAAAAAAACAATTATCCCTACTAGCACAAATCCCCCCCCTCCCCAAAAAATTTCCCCCCTAGCACAATTCTCCTACCCACTCTACCATATCACCTCTACTGGCACAAACTCCCCAAAATCCCCTAGCACAAATCCTCTTTCCTTATCTCCCCATCCAATGCAAATCCCCCTAAATCATCACTCCAAGGCCCTTCCTATAAAAATTACTTATCCCCTGCTGCCCCCCAAACTCCCTCCTCGAAACGCAAATCTCCTCCTCTCCAATATCCTCATGACACCCCCCCCCCCCACCTCACATGATTCCACAGTGCCCAGGGCAGCCGTCCCTCCTGCCCACCGCTTGTCCCTGGCCCTGGTCTTCAACTGGCTGCGTTTGATGGACACAGTGGCAGCGTTTGATGGGCACAGTGGCAGCGTTTGATGGGCACAGTGGCTGCATTTGATGGGACAGTGGCCATGTTTGATGGGCACAGTGGCTGTGTTTGATAGGCACAGTGGCTGCATTTGATGGGCACAGTGGCTGCGTTTGATGGACACAGTGGCTGCGTTTAATGGACATAGTGGCTGAGTTTGATGGGCACAGTAGCTGCGTTTGATGGGCACAGTGGTGGCAATTGATGGGCACAGTAGCTGCATTTGATGGGCATAGTGGCTGCGTTTCATGGGCACAGTGGCTGCCTTTGATAGGCACAGTGGCTGTGTTTGATGGACACAGTGGCTGTGTTTGATGGGCACAGTGGCTGCATTTGATGGACACAGTGGCTGCGTTTAATGGACACAGTGGCTGCGTTTAATGGACACAGTGGCTGAGTTTGATGGGCACAGTAGCTGCGTTTGATGGGCACAGTGGTGGCAATTGATGGGCACAGTAGCTGCATTTGATGGGCATAGTGGCTGCGTTTGATGGGCACAGTGGCTGTATTTGATGGGCACAGTGGCTGCAATTGATGTTGTTTTTTTAGTTGGTGTGCGACCCACCACCCAAAAAAAAAAAAAGTTACCAATCCAATAAACCACAAATATGCCTATATTACAAAGTCTAGAAGGCTAATAAGACACATTAGACTCCTAGGAGACTTATCATAAACCCGGCATATCTGGTCACGGGCGATTCATGTACTGTATACAGAACAGCGGTTTCAACATGTTTTGCCAAAAGATGGCTTCAGGAGACTTCTGAATTACTGTACAGGATATTCACCTGGATGTCAAATCACATAAATCTATGTCAGTGCCGGAGCAGCCGCCTGCCATGAAGTGGAAGGAGCAAACCAGACTGGCATGTTGAATGAGATCACTCCAATGATGCTTGTCTGTGTCAATCTAGGGTGCTAGTGTCTCCTTCCCAGTGAATTGCTCATGCATTGGACTCAGCACTTCAATAAATACATTCAACCTTGTGAGGAACTTTGCTTGTCACATTTGCCCTTCATGGATGGCATCTATAGATCATCTGCTACAGAAAAGGAGGCGTCTTTTATATAGGGCTTCATAGGCTCCCCCTAGTGGGATAAACCACTCCATGCAAGCTTTATATCATTCATCCTATTGTGTTTCCCCGAAAATAAGACCGGGTCTTATATTATTTCTGGCCACAAAAAATACCCTAGGGCTTATTTTCGGGGGATGTCTTATTAGTATCAGTATCTTGACATCATTTTAATCCCCCCAAAAAACATCTTTTGGGGGATTATGTAATCCGTTTTCTGGGAGGATTGTGCTGGTGTAGGGTGCAGTGTGTCTGCCTTTTTGGCTGTTTTATGAGAAGTGCCTTTTACAGCAGCCCTGGGCAATCATGTAACCTGCCTCAGCTCTTCTTCTCCGCTGACGTCAGCCCGCTCCGAGCACTGCAGGGGGAGGGGCCGCAGACGTCAGCCGGGAGTAGAGGAGAAGACCTCCAGTGGGTTAGTGGCGGCTGTGGGTGAGGTATTTTGAATGATCGTTGCTGGGGGGGAAACACTGCACCTTATACCAGCGTGGAAATTTTACAAAGTGGATAATTTTTTTAAACATTAACTTTACTAGGGCTTATTTTCGGGGTAGGGCTTATATTTCAGCCCTCCCTGATAATCGTGTTAGGTCTTATTTTCGGGGTAGGGCTTATTTTGGGGGAAACAGACGTTTTTTTCACTTAATATGACAGGTTCTTGGTGCTCCTGTGACACACTGATATCCCAAATGACAGGAATTTTTGGGCTTATATACATATATATATATTATATATACATATATATATATTCCTGATTTGACATCCAAGTGAGTATCCTGTACAGTAATTTAAAAGCCTCCTGAAGAAGCCATCTTTTGGCAAAACATGTTGAGCCGAAATCGCTGTTCCGTATGACTGGATCGCATGTGATCTATATTCATGCCACACGCCACCCTTCCTATCCACCTCCTGCTGCCCCGAGCACATTTGTACTCCTCTGCCCCCCCATCCCCCACAGCGCTGCTGGGTTGCCCCTGTCCCCCTAATGCAGGAATGTCAGGATGGAAAGTGGGGAAAGGGCCTCTAACTGACACATTTACTAGCCCCTTCCTTGTCTTAATGACAATCCGTAACAATCACTGACTCTGTCCATTCATAACAACTAAGGCATAGTACACTGTGTTTACTATGTTTCAGTTTGTCCTTTCTCTGTCTTAAATGTGAAACATCAGAGGTCTGTTTAGATCCCCGATATTCCACCAAAGCCCCCCAATGGGGCTCCTAAAAAAATAAAAAGAATTATATATAAAAAAAAAATTGGCAATATAGATATATATATATAGTACAATAGTAATAATAATAATAAAAAAAACAAGAATAAATATTTTATATATAAAATAACAAAAATAAAAAATACTGACACCAGTGGCAAAACTACCAGGGTCGCAAGGGTCGCACTTGTGACCAGGCCCTTGAATTCCACCACTGTAGGGGGCCCGGGTGGGGGTCACCGGGGCCCTTTATGGTTTCTTGCACCGGAGCCCAGAAGGATCAATTTCCCCCATTGCTTGTCACTTTATCTGGGCAGTTTGGCCCTTTAATAGAATTATAAAAAAAAAAAACTGATTTACTGGCCGGATCAACAGACAATAAAATATATTACAGGGCAGTAGTGGGGCGGTCCATAGTGGGTACAAGGGCACCGCCCCCCTACTGCTCGTATTCCAAACAAAAATAATTTGTTCCGCATTGACTTCTATGGCATGCAATACCGCATGTGACGGGGCACCGTAGAGCCTCGGAAATACTCGGGGACAGCTCGGCTGATCGCGGAAACCCTCAGAAAAGCTCAGAAACACCCGGAAACAGAGTATTTATGTGTTTTTTCGAGCGTTTCCGAGTGTAACGACCCCCCGAGTATGAAAGGGGTTAAAGTTGTTTAGGACATTCCCTTCCCGAACACAAAGGCAGCTACCGGACACTCCAACCAGCCGAACAAGAAACCCATACGAATAATTCTCCCCCAAATACAAGACGAAGCTCTGTCTTGAGAGTCAAGCAGGAATGAGATTTAATGAAAGTAGAAGCGTGCATACAGTGCAGAAAATAAGTATTTGAACACCCTGCTATTTTGCAAGTTCTCCCACTTGGAAATCATGGAGGGGTCTGAAATTGTTATTGTAGGTGCATGTCCACTGTGAGAGACATAATCAAAAAAAAAAATTCCAGAAATCACAATGTATGATTTTTTTAACTATTTATTTGTATGATACAGCTGCAAATAAGTATTTGAACACCTGAGAAAATCAATGTTAATATTTGGTACAGTAGCCTTTGTTTGCAATTACAGAGGTCAAATGTTTCTTGTAGTTTTTCACCAGGTTTGCACACACTGGGGGAAGGATTTTGGCCCACTCCTCCACACAGATCTTCTCTAGATCAGTCAGGTTTCTGGGCTGTCGCTGAGAAACACAGAGTTTGACCTCCCTCCAAAGATTCTCTATTGGGTTTAGGTCTGGAGACTGGCTAGGCCACGCCAGAACCTTGATATTCTTCTTACAGAGCCACTCCTTGGTTATCCTGGCTGTGTGCTTCGGGTCATTGTCATGTTGGAAGACCCAGCCTCGACCCATCTTCAAAGCTCTAACTGAGGGAAGGAGGTTGTTGCCCAAAATCTCGCAATACATGGCCCCGGTCATCCTCTCCTTAATACAGTGCAGTCGCCCTGTTCCATGTGCAGAAAAACACCCCCAAAGCATGATGCTACCACCCCCATGCTTCACAGTAGGGATGGTGTTCTTGGGATGGTACTCATCATTCTTCTTCCTCCAAACACGGTTAGTGGAATTATGACCAAAAAGTTCTATTTTGGTCTCATCTGACCACATGACTTTCTCCCATGACTCCTCTGGATCATCCAAATGGTCATTGGCAAACTTAAGACGGGCCTTGACATGTGCTGGTTTAAGCAGGGGAACCTTCTGTGCCATGCATGATTTCAAACCATGACGTCTTAGTGTATTACCAACAGTAACCTTGGAAACGTGGTCCCAGCTCTTTTCAGGTCATTGACCAGCTCCTCCCGTGTAGTCCTGGGCTGATTTCTCACCTTTCTTAGGATCATTGAGACCCCACGAGGTGAGATTTTGCATGGAGCCCCAGTCCGAGGGAGATTGACAGTCATGTTTAGCTTCTTCCATTTTCTAATGATTGCTCCAACAGTGGACCTTTTTTCACCAAGCTGCTTGTCAATTTCCCCGTAGCCCTTTCCAGCCTTGTGGAGGTGTACAATTTTGTCTCTAGTGTCTTTGGACAGCTCTTTGGTCTTGGCCATGTTAGTAGTTGGATTCTTACTGATTGTATGGGGTGGACAGGTGTCTTTATGCAGCTAATGACCTCAAACAGGTGCATCTAATTTAGGATAATAAATGGAATGGAGGTGGACATTTTAAAGGCAGACTAACAGGTCTTTGAGGGTCAGAATTCTAGCTGATAGACAGGTGTTCAAATACTTCTTTGCAGCTGTATCATACAAATAAATAGTTAAAAAATCATAAATTGTGATTTCTGGAATTTTTTTTTTGGATTATGTCTCTCACAGTGGACATGCACCTACGATGACAATTTCAGACCCCTCCATGATTTCCAAGTGGGAGAACTTGCAAAATAGCAGGGTGTTCAAATACTTATTTTCTGCACTGTATGTACTCAGTACTTGGTTTGGGCCCCTCGATGCGGCATTGCATGGAAGCGATCAGCCTGTGGCACTGCTGAGGTGTTATGGAAGACCAGGATGCTTCAATAGCTCCCTTCAGCTCTTCTGCATTGTTGGGTCTCATGTCTCTCGTCTTTCTCTTGGCAATGCCCTGTAGATTCTCTATGGGGTTCAGGTCAGGTGAGTTTTCTGGCCAATGAAGCACAGTAATCCCACGGTCATTGAACCAGGTTTTGGTGCTTTTAGCAGTGTGGGCAGGTGCCAAGTCCTGCTGGAAAATGAAGTCAGCATCCCCATAGAGCTCATCTGCGGAAGGAAGCATGAAGTGCTCCAAAATCTCCTGGTAGACGGCTGTGTTGACCCCAGACTTAAAGCGGAGGTTCACCCAAATAACATGTATATAACATTACATTCTGCATATCTCCACCATGTACAATATGCTGTTTATTTTTTATTTTTGGCTCTACATACCGTATTATTGCTATTTTCCCCTTGGCTTCCTGTGTACTCCCTCCCGCGGGAGTAGGCGTTCCTGTGCAGTGGCACAATGTCATGTGGGACTTCGCCCAGATGATTGACGTGCTTGAGAAAAACTTCCCCCCGGCGGATAAGGCGCGTCACGAGTTTCCGAAAAGCAGCCTAACTGCGAGTCAGCTCTATACGGCGCCTGCGCAGTCAGCTCTACGCGGCTCCTAGTCGGTGCGCAGGCGCCGTATAGTGGCGTATAGAGCTGACTCGCAGTTCAGCTACTTTCGGAAACTCGTGACGCGCCTTATCCGCCGGGGGGAAGTTTTTCTCAAGCACGTCAATCATCTGGGCCAAGTCCCACATGGCACTGCACCTCTGCATAGGAACGCCTACTCCCGCGGGAGTGAGTACCCGGAAGCCGACATTTAAAGCCCATGTCCAGGATCCGTCTGTGTGTGGTGCTCTTGATGCACTGACTCCAGCCTCAGTCCACTCCTTGTGAAAGTCCCCAACATTTTTGAATGGCCTTTTCCTGACAATCCTCTCCAGGCTGTGGTCATCCCTGCTGCCTGTGCACCTTTTTCTTCCACACTTTTCCCTTCCACATAACTTTCTATTAATGTGCTTTGATACATCACTTTGGGAACATACAACTTCTTTTGCAATTAGCTTTTGAGGCTTTCCCTCCTTATGGAGGGTGTCAATGATGGTTTTCTGCACAACTGTCAGGTCAGCTGTCTTTCCCATGATTGTGATTCCCACTGAACCAGACTGAGAGACAATTTAAAGGCTCAGGAACCCTTTGCAGGTGTTATGGCTTAATAATCGGATTAGATTGGGACAATTTGAGCCGAGAATATTGCACCTTTTCACAATATTCAAATTTTCTGAGATTGTGGATTTGGGGTTTTCATGAGCTGTAAGCCATAATCATCACAATCAGGGCCGGCCTTGGGTGTTCAGGCGCCCTGTGCGAGCTAATCCTGTGGCGACCCCCCCCCATCTTCACCCCTTGCCCCCTGGTCACCTAAACATACACAAAGTCCAAACTGGTACACTCACACATAGGGTGGCTGTCAGCAATAATTGGGGCCCCATACAGCCTACCTCGTGGGGCCCCCATCCCCTGAGGAGGTTAAGAGGTGGGAGGAGGGAGGTGAGATAAAGGGGGGAGGAGGCAGGAGAGGGGGTGAGAGGGAGAGAGAGGAAGGGGGTGACAGAGAGAGAGAGGAGGGGGGGTTACTCACATTCTGCGAGCTGTGATGGCCTCACGGCGCCCCTGTTGCTCATGGCGCCCTGTGCAGCCGCACAGCTCGCACACCCCAAAGGCCGGCCCTGATCACAATTATGACAAAACACGGCTTGAACTATCTTGCTTTGCATGTAATGAGTCTATCTCATATATTAGTTTAGTTTCACCTTTTAAGTTGCATCAGTGAAATAAATAAACTTTTGCATGATATTCAAATTTTTCGAGTATCACCTGCACAAGAAAAAGAGGAGGTGCATATCTTCTGCTCATATTACTCTGGAAAACACCTGTGACCAGAAACCTATTAACATGAGCTAATTAACTAATCCCTTTGGACAGCCTAGGCATGACCTTTGAGTTCCTAGCCTGGCTGTTTTCCAAACTACAATATACATTATCATACATATCAACACAGGACTCCTTCATACAATTGCAGGCTCAATTAGCACAGACAACAATGGCTAAAAGAGAAGCCATACTAGACTAATTTACATTATAACAGACAACAGACAGACAGGTGGTTGGAATTGACATCAGCACCTCCTAACAGTATGAATCAGTCAGTCTTTCTAATATGGAATATACAGGGTTCCATTTTAACCACTTAATACCCGCCCGCTGTCAAATGACGGCGGACGGGATACTCTCTTGTTCTGACATCACGTCATATGACGTTGTGTCATTTTAAGCCGCTACGTGGCGCGTTACTGACAACACCGTGCGCGTGCCGCGATGGCCGCCAGGCACCTGCGATTGCCGAGTAACTGAGCAGGGACGTGGAGTTCCACGTACTGTCAGGGAGAGAGGAGACCGATCTGTGTCCCTTGTACATAGGGACACAATCGGTCACCTCCCCCAGTCACCCCCCTCCCCTACAGTTAGAACACAAACTAGGACACACATTTAACCCCTTCCCTGCCCCCTAGTGGTTAACCCCTTCCCTGCCAGTTACATTTATACAGTTATCAATGCATATTTATAGCACTGTTCACTGTATAAATGTAAATGGTCCCAAAAATGTGTCAAAAGTGTCCGATATGTCCGCTATAATGTCGCAGATTGCCGCCATTTCTAGTGAAAAAAAAAAAATCATAATTATGTCCCCTATTTTGTAGGCAATATAACTTTTGCACAAACCAGTCACTACGGTTATTGCAATTTTATTTTTTTTACCAAAAATATGTATAAGAATACATATCGGCCTAAACTGAGATAATTATTATTATTTTTTTTTTTAAATGGGATATTTATTATAGCAAAAAGCAAAAAATCTTGGCCCAGATTCACAGAGCAATTACGCCTGTCTAACTGGTGTTAGACAGGAGTAATTTCAAATTTTGCGCGCCGTATCACTAGTTTGAATCCTCAAACCATGATACGGCGGCTTCGATCCGAGAGGCTTACGTCTTCGTAAGCCTTCGGATCTACGCTGCGATATTTTTGCGGCCGATGGGAGGAGTCCGCGTCGTTTTCAGCGTCGGGATATGCAAATGACTTTTTACGGCGATCCACGAAGATACGAGTGGTCTTCGCAATCGCTTACGTCATTTTTTTGCTACGTACTGTTAGACCAGCTATTTGCTATGGCCGTCGTTCCCGCGTCGAATAAAATTTTTTTTTATTTTTTATGTAACTCGTTCGGGAATAGGAATGTCCGTAAACGACGCTACTCAAACAACGAATGACGTAACAACGTGATTTCGCACAATGCACGGCGGGAAATTTCTGAACGGAGCATGCGCAGTTCGATCGCCGCGGGAACGCGCCTATTTTAAATGCTTCACGCCCCCTACTTGCGTAGATGGCTTGCGCCGGGAGAAATACACTACGCCGCCGTCGTTTACTGGACAAAATCTACCGGGATTCCACGTAGAGCCAGGTAAAAAACGGCGGCGTAGTGTATTTCAGATACTCTACGCGAATCTAATTGTATGTGAATCTGGGCCATTGTGTCTTTTTTTCAAAATTGTCGCTCTTTTTTTGTTTATAGCGCAAAAAATAAAAACCGCAGAGATGATCAAATACCACCAAAAGAAAGCACTATTTGTGGGGGAAAAAAGGACATCAATTTTGTTTGGTAGCCACATCGCACGACCGCGCAATTGTCAGTTAAAGCGACGCAGTGCCGGAAGCTAAAATTTTGTCTGAGCAGGAAGGGGGTGTAGGTGCACAGTAGGCAAGTGGTTAAGTAATCCAAGCCACATTCTTAATGTCCATTATTTTCTTGCTCACCTGTCCCCCAATTGACACAGAGTGACTTAGACATAAGGGGCCAGATTCATGAAGAGTTAGGCTGGCGTATCCAGTGATCCGCCAGCCTAACTGTCACTTTAAGCCGGCGTTTTTGTTTTCTATAACCAGAAAACAAGAAACGCCGGGTTGGAGTTCCGATGCGATCGGCGTAATTGAATTTTGCCATCGCATCGTTACTTCAACTTAAAAATGGCGCCGGGGGCGTTCCCGCTGATTAACGCTGAAAAAATATGTTAATCAGCGGGAGTCGGAAATTCACGATCGTTTTCGGGCACGACGCAGTGACTTTACGGCGTTTCCGGAAGCGATACGCGACGTAAAGATAAAGCAGCCCCCTAGTGGAGTATCCTATGTTAAGTATAGCCATCGTCATCGCGTCGGAAAAAAAAAAATCGCGTCGTTTGCGTAAAACATTCATGAATGGGGATGTGACGTCATTGACGTTCACTGACAGAACTTGGAGAATGCGCACTGGGATGCATTGACACTCGACGCATGCGCAGTACGTTCGCCGCGGGATCGCGCTTAGTTTGAATACTACACGCCCCGTACCCGCCCAATTTGAATTCCGCTGGCTCATTTGCGATGCGCTGCTGCAACTTTAGGAGCAAGTGCTTCCTGAATAACAGCACTTGCTCCTAAAATTTCGGCAGAGTAACGTAAATGAGAAGCGTTACTCCAGAGCAAAGATGCTCCCATCTACCTGAATCTGGCCCAAGAGGTGCACGGGGAGCTGAAAAATACTTTCCAAAGGATTCTGGGTTCCACAGGCCCTCCCGTCACACCGAGTATTTCAGAACGGCTCTGAACTGTCCCGAGTGTGACCGGCGCCACCCGCACCTCTGGCCAAATGCGGTACTGCACACCCCATTAGCTTGAATTCTGCTCGTTTTGCGAGACAACATTGAGTCAGGATTTAAAAAAAATAAAAAATTTGCTAGTCTTTCAAAGCGCTCGTTAACCGTGTTACTCATAAACCCGAGGTTCCACTGATTTAATTTCTTATTTTGCCCAGTTACATATGTTGCAGAATATTATTATTTATCATTCATTATACAGCAGAACATAAAAAAAAAGGTATTTTTCTTTCTCCCCGAGCTTTGGGCTCATTGATATTCATCTGACAGTCATCGCCTGATAAAATCATAAGTTAAACTGTTAAACTGTGTATTATGTCTGACACAACGCCTTTAATCACAGAGCCGATCCCTGCCAAAATCCCAATACGGGTTAATAAAATCCTTGTGATTACATTAGTCCCGGAGATAAGAAAAATTTAAGAGAAAGGATAAGAAAACAGAAGACTCCTTCGCAGCCCGCCAAGCATTATGAACGCACATAGTAAATGTCAAAGCATTAATATTTAACGTGACGGCGATACAAACGGGCCGAGGGAAAGAGGCTTGTAGAGACTTTAATTCAAAATAAGTGACGGATAAATCAGCAGAATAGGCTGCAGGTGAAAATTCTTTAACATATTAACCAAAGCCGATCGTTATCGCTCCTTATCTGCTGTCAGCGCCCAATAGAGACCTAAGGAAAAACTTTGACATTCCGATCTCCCCTGCCAATTGCAACACGAGAGCGGGACCTATCAATGGGAAAGACGTTATTTGCGGTCCGCAACTGCTACCTGCCGCTGTCAGCTCTGATCTATAGATGAAAAGAATAAAGATGCCATGCTTACTTTTTATATTACACTTAAAGTGGAACTTCACTCTTTCAATCATCATCGACTGTTTTTAATCAGTGTTCCAAGGGGGGGTCAATTGCCCCTCTTTGCCCTATGTTTCCATGGGATTCTGGGTTCCACGGGCCCTCCCATCACACCGAGTAGTTCAGAACGGCTCTGAACTGTCCCGAGTGTCACCGGCGCCCCCGCACCTCTGGCCAAATGCGGTACTGCACACCCCATTAGCTTGAATTCTGCTCGTTTTGCGAGACAACACATGCAAAACGAGACAGGATTAAAAGAAAAAAAAAAGTTGCTAGTCTTTCGAAACACTCGGACCATTATGCAGGTTAACCACTTAAGGACCGCCTACTGCACATTTACGTCGGCAGAATGGCACGGCTGGGCACATCAACGTATATATACGTTGATTTTAGTACCCACCCGCGACCCGTTCCGAAGCTCCAGGACCGGGACCGCGGGATTCGCGGACCCGATCGCCGCTGCAGTGCGGCGATCCGTCCCTGGAGCGGAAGAACGGGGAGAGCCGTGTGTACACACGGCTTCCCCGTGCTTCTCTGTGGCCGTAGCATCGATCGCGTCATCCCTGTAATAGGGGGACGCGATCGATGACGTCACACCTACAGCCACACCCCCCTACAGTTGTAAACACAACACATAGGTCACACATCCCCTACAGCGCCACCTGTGGTTAACTCCCAAACTGCAACTGTCATTTCCACAGTAAACAATGCAATTTAAATGCATTTTTTGCTGTGAAAAAGACAATTGTCCCAAAAATTTGTCAAAATTGTCCGAAGTGTCCGCCATAATGTCGCAGTCATGAAAGAAATCGCTGATAGCCGCTATTAGTAGTGAAAAAAATAAATAAATAAAAATGCAATAAAACTATCCCTTATTTTGTAAACGCTATAAATTTAGCGAAAACCAACCGATAAACTTTTTTTACCAAAAATACGTAGAAGAATACGTATCGGCCTAAACTGAGGAAAAAATATGTTTTTTTATATATTTTTGGGGGATATTTATTATAGCAAAAAGTAAAAAATATTGCAATTTTTTTTAAATTGTCGCTCTATTTTTGTTTATAGCGCAAAAAATAAAAACCGCAGAGGTGATCAAATACCACCAAAAGAAAGCTCTATTTGTGGGAAAAAAAGGACGCCAATTTTGTTTGGGAGCCACATCGCACGACCGCGCAATTGTCAGTTAAAACGATGCATTGCCGAATCGCAAAAAGGGGCAAGGTCCTTTACCTGCATTTTGGTCCGGGTCTTAAGTGGTTAAGGACCTTGCCCCTTTTTGCGATTCGGCACTGCGTCGCTTTAACTGACAATTGCTCGTTCGTGCGACGTGGCTCCCAAACAAAATTGACGTCCTTTTTTTTCCCCACAAATAGAGCTTTCTTTTGGTGGTATTTGCTTTTTGCTATAATAAATATCCCCAAAAAAGATATAAAAAAAAAGTTTTTCCTCAGTTTAGGCCGATACGTATTATTCTACATATTTTTGGTAAAAAAAAAAAAAAATCGCAATAAGCGTTTATAGGTTGGTTTGCGCAAAATTTATAGAGTTTACAAAATAGGGGATAGTTATTAAAGTGGAGCTCCACCCCGATTTTTTTTTTTCAAAAATCTAAAAAAAATAAAAAAAAATTAAATGGAAAAAATAAATAAATGCTCACCCTAAATAGGCTGTTGCTATGCGGAAGTCCAGAATCTGCCCTCATGATCCGCGGTGTGGTTTTCCTCCTCCTCCTCTTCTCGGTGTCTTCTTGTGAATGGGCCGCGCTGCATTCTGGGAACTGTGTGTATCCCAGAAAGCAGCCGGACCATTCACAAAGCGCCGCACTGCTCGCACATGCGCAGTAGGAAACGGGCAGTGAAGCCGCACGGCTTCACTGCCTGTTTCCCTGACTGTGGATGGCGGTGCCGGAATCGAGGATCGGCATCGGCGGGGGACGTCAGCGCGGGCACCTAGGACAGGTAAGTGTCCTTATTCAAAGTCAGCAGCTACACTGTTAGTAGCTGCCGACTTTGAAAAAAAAAAAATGTGGGTGGAGCTCCGCTTTTATAATTTTTTTTTTTTTTTTACTACTAATGGCGGCGATCAGCGTTTTTTTTCATGACTGCGACATTATGGCGGACACATCGGACACTTTTGACACATTTTTGGGACCATTGTCATTTTCACAGCGAAAAGTGCTATAAAAATGCACTGATTAATGAAAATGACAATTGCAGTTTAGGAGTTAACCACTAGGGGGCGCTGTAGAGGTTAAGTGTGACCTCATGTGTGTTTCTAACTGTAGGGGGGCGGGGCTGGACATGTGACATCAGTGATCGTCTTTCCCTATATCAGGGAACAGACGATCACTGACGTTGCCACAATGAAGAACGGGGAAGGTATGTTTACACTCACCTCTCCCCGTTCTTCAGCTCCGGTGACCGTTCATGGGACTCTGGCGGCGATCAAATCCGCGGGTCCGGTCACAGAGCTTCGGACCGGGTCGCGAGCGTGCCGCTAGGCATGTGCAAAAGTGAAAAATTTGTTTCGTTTCGTTTCGTTTCAATTCGTCATTTAATAAATTTCGTTAAGTTAGGTTCGTTACATGTGTTGAATTCGTTTTCGGAATTCGTTCGTTTTCGACCGAATTTCGAAAAATCCGATCGAAATCGAAAATATTTCGACCGTTTTTCGAATTCGTTCGTTTTCGACCGGATTTCGAAAAAAAAACTGTCGAAATCGAAAATATTTCAACCAGATTAGAAAACAAATAGTCTCTTTTCGAATAGAATTTTTTTCGAATTAAATCCGAAAATATTTTTTTTTTTTTTTTTTTTTTTTTTTTTTTTTTCGAATTCCGATCGAATTTAGTCCGCGGGTATTCGATTCGGAATTCGAAAAAAAATTTTTTCGATTTCGACCATTTTTTTTTCGAAATTCGGTCGAAAACGAACGAATTCCGAAAACGGTTGAAATTTTTCGCTAATATAGCAATTCGGGAATTCGTATGCATCCGAATGTCCGAATAATGGAAAATTCGTCCGAATTTCGATTCGGAACGAAACGAAATGCACATGCCTACGTGCCGCCGCTGGCGCGCTCGCGACCCCACAGCTGGGCTCCTAAAGAAGACGTACAGGTACGTGCCTGTGCCCAGCCGTGACATTCTGCCAACGTATATCGGTGTGAAGGGGTCCTTAAGTGGTTAAATAGTGAACATATAATAATAATGCAAATAAAATCCAAGAATTGAGATCCAAAAAGCAGGGCCGTCTTGCTGAGCAGGCACACCTGGGCATAGCCCGGGGGCCCCACGTTTACCTGGGGCCCCATCAGAGCTGGACAAATAGCACTGAGACAGCGGGCGGCTCAGCGGCTGAGAGAGCGGGCAGCTCTGCGGGCCGGGCTGTCAGGCAGCTCGGTTGGAGAGAGAGCAGGTGAGGAGCTGGGCGGCTCGTGGGTGAGGGGACAGCTGGCCAATCAGGGAGCCGGGGGTGGGGGACCAGAGAGATGACATCATCTCCCTGCTGCCTGGCTAGTTATCTACTGCCTGACTTGCAAGAGACCACCTTAGCAGAAAAGTGACACAGCAAGTGACAATCCGTGATGTGTGGCAGGCGACGTGGCAAGTGACAATCCGTGACGTGGCAAGTGACAATCCACAACGTGTGGCAGGTGACGTGGCAAGTGACAAGCCACAACGTGTGGCAGGTGACGGGGCAAGTGACAATGCGTGACGTGGCAAGTGACAAGTCACAACGTGTGGCAGGTGACGTGGCAAGTGACAAGCCACAACGTGTGGCAGGTGACGTGGCAAGTGACAAGCCACAACGTGTGGCAGGTGACGGGGCAAGTGACAATCCACAACGTGTGGCAGGTGACGGGGCAAGTGACAATCCACAACGTGTGGCAGGTGACGTGGCAAGTGACAAGCCACAACGTGTGGCAGGTGACGGGGCAAGTGACAATGCGTGACGTGGCAAGTGACAAGTCACAACGTGTGGCAGGTGACGTGGCAAGTGACAAGCCACAACGTGTGGCAGGTGACGTGGCAAGTGACAAGCCACAACGTGTGGCAGGTGACGGGGCAAGTGACAATGCGTGACGTGGCAAGTGACAAGTCACAACGTGTGGCAGGTGACGTGGCAAGTGACAATCCGTGACGTGGCAAGTGACAAGTCACAACGTGTGGCAGGTGACGTGGCAAGTGACAATCCACAACGTGTGGCAGTGGGGGCAGGACAATGCGTGACGTGGCGTGGCAAGTCACAACGTGTGGCAGGTGACGGGGCATCCACAATGCGTGACGTGGCAAGTGACAAGCACAACGGTGGCAGTGACGGGGCAAGTGACAATGCCACAACGTGTGGCAGGTGACGTGGCAAGTGACAAGCCACAACGTCACAACGTGTGGCAGGTGACGGGGCAAGTGACAATGCGTGACGTGGCAAGTGACAAGTCACAACGTGTGGCAGGTGACGTGGCAAGTGACAAGCCACAACGTGTGGCAGGTGACGTGGCAAGTGACAAGCCACAACGTGTGGCAGGTGACGGGGCAGGTGACGTGGCAAGTGACAAGTCACAACGTGTGGCAGGTGACGTGGCAAGTGACAATCCGTGACGTGGCAAGTGACAAGTCACAACGTGTGGCAGGTGACGTGGCAAGTGACAATCCACAACGTGTGGCAGGTGACGGGGCAAGTGACAATGCGTGACGTGGCAAGTGACAAGTCACAACGTGTGGCAGGTGACGCGGCAAGTGACAAGCCACAACGTGTGGCAGGTGACGGGGCAAGTGACAATGCGTGACGTGGCAAGTGACAAGTCACAACTTGTGGCAGGTGACGCGGCAAGTGACAAGTCACAACTTGTGGCAGGTGACGTGGCAAGTGACAAGCCACAACGTGTGGCAGGTGACAATCCGTAAGGTGTGGCAGGTGACGTGGCAAGTGACAATGCGCAATGTGTGGCAGACAACGTGGAAAGCGACAATGCGCAATGTGTGGCAGGTGACAATCTGAAACCGGTGACATGCGACGTGGCAAGTGACAATCCGCAATGTGTGGCAGGTGACATGGAAAGTGCCAATCTGTATCTGGTGATAGGCGACGTGGCAAGTGACAATCCACATCTGGTGGCAGGTGATGTGGCAAGTGACAATCTAGGTGGAGCTCCACTTTAACAATAAAATAAAACAAAACTGTGCGTCACGTGGCGGAAGTTTACCGCAACGCATGTTAAATGAATTAAATGGCACTGCAATGGATATACATGGTGGCACAGCACACTAACATTGGTTGCTGAGCATTGTAAAGCAATGGATTTTTTTGCGGTCTGCTGTCAAAAAAACGGACGTGACATTTTTTGGCAGCGCACCACATCTAAATGCATAATAGTGCATTGCCACGTACTGCCCTGCAATGCAAATTCATTGGCAAGGTTAGGTGCAGTGCCAATCTGAATGACAGGCACTGCATGCGCGTCACCACAATGGCGTGAATGAACCACCAGCTTCCATTCCCTACTCTGGTCCTCTAGTAAATCTCCCGTTCTTTGTCCGATTTTGTTGCCGGTTGTTTTATTTATTTATTTCAGCATTCAGTAAAATACGCAGCCGCGGCGTCCCGCGCTGGCCGCCTTCTTGATATAATGGGCTCTCTGTTAGTTTGTTGCAGTGTGTTCCTCTTTTATCACCGCCGTGTAATTGAAAAGTCAATAAAATACTATTAAAAACACAGCCGGTCTAATCTACCTGCAGATTGTCTGGCCCTGGCGCCTCACTAGGATTGGACATTTTGGAAATGGCAAAAATATTGTCTGGAGATTAATGGCACTAAGAAGGTGGTAAAAGCGGCCGGTGAATAATGGCGGGGGATTGCGGGACGCAATCAATATTTTGCTTTTTCGATTGTTGTTGTCCTGCGCCGGTTTTGGACGCTGATTGGTGAGCGATCGATATTCCTTCAATTAATTCTGATGGGCGTTCGTCAAATCGAGCCTCTCCATCACGCTGATCAAGATCTCTCGCGCGGCTTTTGTCTTTCGGAAACTGCGCGTTCGGTTTCTATCCGCTGTGAAACGGATTGATCCGTGGGGGGGGGGGGGGGGGGGAGTCTTTCATGGTATTTGTTTTTTTGGAGAAAGATATAAATTAGGATGGAGCTGTGCATGTATCCGAATAGAACAGCTTAGTAAAGTAAAACGATCAGAGTATAAAAGAGCCGGAAAGAGAGCACAGAGCCAACATTCAGGCTCTGGATTCGTTGGGAGAAGGTATTGGGGTATACCCAGGTATGGGGCACTCTGTAACCTCATGCCAGTGGCGTGTTGTGGACATTATATGAAGATGTATATAATATGTATTGTCATAGTGTCACCCAGTGTCAGTACTCCCGCAGCCCGCTCTAAAGAGCTGACTGGGGCAGACTGACGCTGTTTGAGTCCCGTCTGGTAGTGGAAAACTTCCTGCGGTTGGAGCAGAGCCGATCCGCCCTATACGCTCACTACGCAAGCTGCGTAGGGCCCCACAAATTACTCGAGGCCCCGCCTCCTCCTTGTGGGTGCAGGGGCGGCGCCAGTGGAATGGGAGTCCTTCCCCCAGCGATCATGGAGGGGAAGAGAGAGAAAGCCACACGCATGTTTAGAGCGTAGTGCCCGCAGGGAACACATCGATAACAGTTTTAATTTCAATTGTCTGTCAGATACAGACCCTCCTTCTGGTCCCGGGACTTTGATAGTCAGATCACCCGTCCAATCCTGGTGACGGGTGATCTGTCAATCAAAGTTCCCCGGCCAGGAGGCGGGGCTGTATATGAAGTTGAGTGGCGGGAACGCAGCAATTGAAATAGAAGCTGTTATCGCTGTGTTCCCTGCGCTGCGCGCTGATCATCTGGGCGGCTCTCCTGTTCCTCTTCTTTCCTCCTCTGCACAGGTAGGCTGAATGGTGGGCACAAGGCTGCATTTGGTGGGCGCTGGGCACAAGGCTGCATTGGTGGGCACAAGGCTGCATCATGGTGGGCACTGGGCACAAGGCTGCATTTGGTGGGCACTGGACACAAGGCTGCATTGGTGGGCACAAGGCTGCATCATGGTGAGCACTGGGCACAAGACTGCATTTGGTGGGCACAAGGCTGCATTTGGTGGGCACAAGGCTGCATGGTGGGCACTGGGCACAAGGCTGCATGGTGGGGACTTGGTACAAGTCTGCATAGTGGGCACAAGGCTGCATGGTGGGCACTGGGCACAATTCTGAATTGGTGGGTACAAGGCTGCATGGTGGGCACTGGGCACAAGGCTGCATTGTGGGCACAAGGCTGCATGGTGGGAACTGGGCACAAGGCTGCGTTTAGTGAGCACAAGGCTGCATTTGGTGGGCACTGGGCACAAGGCTGCATAGTGTGCACTGGGCACAAGGCTAATGGTTTACATAGCTCACGGCATCACGGGTCAGATAGAGGGCCCCTTAGAAGAATTTTGCTTAGGGCCCCAGGGAGGTCAGGATCGGCACTAGGTTGGAGAGAAGTGTTTGTGGAGTGGGGATATGTCTGCCAGCGAGAGGGCCCCTGTGTGATGCACAACCGTTCGGTTGAGGGGGATGTGTTCACCTGCAAGGAGGTTATCGGTTATGGAGGGATGCACGCTCTTGTCTTTCTGTGTGTCTGATCAGCACGTGGCAGGACTGTAGTCTGCCCCTACAGACAATCTCCCATCCACAGGAACGGTAGTATAATCCGAGTAGGCGTTGTTTTCTGAAAATGTGAGCCTTTGCATTGTTATGGTCAGGGAAAGCGTCCATGATTTCAAAACCAGCCATGCGTCTTCCTTTGTCTAGTTAAAGATGATGGACCTGTAAGCGGGAAATCATACACACTGTCCCTGCACAGACACGCCCATAAGACTCCCCTAGTCATTGTTTGTTGTATAAACTCCTCCTGTTGGAAGGATTTCCTGTGTTGAGGTCATTTCCTGTGTGGTCATACCCTGTGATGTAATTTCCCATGGAGGAAGTGATTGGCTGTTGGGGCCATGACTTTCTGATCAGTTTACTGGGGTGGAATCAATAGTAATGGTGGGGATGGGATCAGTCCACTTGGGGTGGTGGGGGGAAGGGGATCAGTGGCAGTGTTGGCGGTGATAGGGATGACATCAGTGGCAGCGGTAATGGGGGGGAGAGGAATTAAATCAATGACAGTGGAGATGGGGATAGAGATGACATTGGTGGAGGTGGTGGTGGGGATAGGAATGACATTAGTGGCAGTGGTAATGGGGGGGATAGGGATGACATCAGTGGAGGTGGGCATAGGGATGACATTAGTGGCAGTGGTAATGGGGGGATAGCGATGACATCAGTGACAGTGGAGATGGGGATAGGGATGATATCCGTGGAGGTGGTGGGGATAGGGGTGAGATCAGTGACAGTGGATATGGGGATAGAAATGACATCAGTGACAGTGGGGATAGGGATAAATTCAGTGGAGGTGGTGGGGATAGGGATGACATCAGTGACAGTGGAGATGGGGATAGGGTTAACATCAGTGGAGGTGCTGGTGGTGGGGATAGGGATGACAATATTGGCAGTGGTGGTGGTGATGAGAATAGGCATGACATCATTGGTGGTGGTGGTGGGAATAGGGAATGACATCAGTGGCAGTGGGGATCGGAATGACATCAGTGGCAGTGGGGATCGGAATGACATCAGTGGCAGTGGGGATCGGAATGACATCAGTGGCAGTGGGGATCGGAATGACATCAGTGGCAGTGGGGATCGGAATGATATCTGTCTAGTGGGTATAGGATTGTGTATATTGGGATTGTAGGATTTATTTTTATATAGAATTTAACTAGATGGTCTTTTCGTTCTATATCGTTCTGTCTCTAGCGCCACATGAAAGAGCCAGTGGCATGATGCCAATGATTATTTTAGGCGTTGGTAAGGGGGGCATTGTGACCACCATTGTGAGGAGTTCATTCCTCTCAGGCCCCGTACACAGTTTCTCTTCAGAATCCAGCAAGAAACTCGATGGGAGACGTATTCTGCCGAGAAAACCGGTCGTGTGTACACTTTTCGCTGAGCATCCCGTCGGGAAGCTCGTCGAGCCAAAAAGAGAGCATGTTCTCTATTTCCTCGTTGTTCTATGGGAAAATTTGGCTCGATGAGCTTTTCAACAGCTGAACGGGAACCTTGACGGGCGGAGCGATGAGTTTAGCCCGACGAGTTTCTCGGTCGTGTGTACGCGGCCTCACTGACCAACAACGTAAGAGACACTCTTCCCTTTGTCCCTGCCTAGATTATTTTAGGAGGGGTTCCCTTAGACCTAAAAATTATTTTCAAAGAAAGGCCGATGTAGAGGGAGATCTGGGAGGTACATTTGGGGTAATTCCTCGACATACACTTTAATCTTGTATCATAGTCAGCTGATGGGCTCTTTTGTCTTGTGAGCATTGAACGCACTTGGCCTCTCGTATTGGAGGGGGTATTGATTATCTGTTGGTGAGAAGGATCATCTGATTGTTGTAATTCCTGAGGGCACTTCTGACCCTTTCACCCCTTTAAAGACCAGAAATGGAACTCTTGCCATCAGCTCCGGCCAGAAGTGCGTGGTTTATAACAGTGTGGTTGTTGACACCCGTTGGTTGAACTTTCCAAAGAGGCGCTGCCAGTGGCGGCTGGTGCTCAAAAATTGAGCAAACAAACTGAAAAATTCGGAAAAAAAACACCCATCGATTGCAGCCTCACTGTGCCCATCAATTGCACAGAGCCCGGAGAAGCACCGGATGGCGGCGGGAGGGGGGGGGATGTCCCCTCCCGCGGCCTGTAAGAACGATCAAGCGGCAGAACCACTATGATTGTTCTTATGTCGTGCAGAATCGCCTGCTTAACAAGAGGATATCTGGATGATGCCTCTGGCTGCACCCATCATTCAGATATTCACCCGCAAAGCCCAGGCCGTCATTTGACGTCCACTTAGGATGGGAGATCCCATCTCTGGACGTCAAATGACAATGGGCCGGTATTGAAGTGGTTAAGCTTATTGTGATTTTTTTTTTTTTTTTTTTACCAAAAATATATCGGCCTAATCTGATGAAGACATTTTTTTTGTCTTTGTTTTTTCAATTTGGGATATTTATTATAGCAAAAAGTCAAAAAATTATATATATTTTTTTCAAAATTTTTTGTTTATAGCGGAAAAAATAAAAAAACGCAGAGGTGATCAAATACCACCAAAAGAAAGCTCTATATGTGTGGAGAAAGGACGCCAAATTTGTTTGGGAGCCACGTCGCACGACCGCGCAATTATCAGTTAAAGCGACGCAGTGCCGAATCGCAAAAAATGGCCCGGTCATGAAGGGGGGAGAATCTTCTGGTCAGGTAAGTGGTTAAGCTGATCACATTGCTGTGTATAAGGCAGTGCTTCATAAATAGTGGGGCGTGCCCCCCAGGGGGGCCGCGAGGATCCATAAAGGGGGGCTCGTTCCGGACCGCGGCGATCGCGCCATTTAGTATCTGCTTCTGTTCCCAGCCTCCTCCGCTAGTTAGAGGAGCGGACTGCGGGAGGCGGGACATTTTTGAACTGGGGAACGGGACTAGAGAGGTAGCAGCCTGTCATGTTGGACGGCAGGTGATTGGCTGCTAGGAGGCGGTCCTAGCAGCCAATCACCAGTTCGCCCAAAAGTCTCCCCGCCCCGCCCAGTGCTGCTGCGGCTTCACTTGACGAATGTCCAGCCTCCTGCTCTCCACGCTGAAAAGTTACAGGTAGGAGAGGGAAGGGAGGAAAAATATATGGAAATGTTAAGGACGAGGAGTGAGGGCTGTGCTGTGGGGGGAAAAGGGGGGTTATGTGATGGGGCAAAACTGTGTGCAGGATATGTGATGGGGGTCATGTAAAGGGGGCAATACTGTGTGGGGGGATATGTGGATACAGTGTTATGCAGAGGTGTACTTATAACAATTTTATAGACAAATAATACTATTTACAGTCGCGCGGGGGGGGGGGGGGGGGGGGGGCGGTGGGCGCAAAATTTTTTCTTCTTCCTAGGGGGGGCATGACAGAAAATAATTGAGAAGCACTGGTATAAGGGAATGAAAAGCCTGTAGGTCGGCACTAAGCCACTTTGCATGCTGCCTTTTTTCCCGTGTCTGGTGTTGCGGCTCGTCATCTCACTTAGTTTAACATGTCACATTGATGATAGCGGTGACGTCTAAGTGATCATGCTAAAGACCGCTGGCACCTCGTATTAATCTGTGACAATGACCTTTTCTGCTTGTCTGAGGTCTAATTAAGTGGAAGTGCGAGCGACTTTAACGTGAACTCCGTAGGCGACGAGGCAAATCCATCACACCTCTGTGCGGGTTTTGTGTGCGCCAGGCTCCGTCCCAGCCCTGCCGACACCAACCGCCTGGCGTGGGGAGCTTCCATCTAATGTGCGCCCCGGTGTTCTTCCCAACGTGATCTGACACAGGCGCTAATTAAAAAGATGATGCCGGCATGACAGGTGCCTCCCCTGGAGGGGGCGCTGGGACTGCCAGCCAACTAATTCATGGAATCTTCATTATAACTTGGCTTCAGCACTAGAAAGGAGAATGTACAAATATCTGACAGGCTGATAGAGGTGACGGGTGAGAGAACATGCTACGTGCCCCCCCCCTCCTCCCCCTTCACCATTTGTTTCATTTTCATCTCTAGGTGTTACAATTAGCCTCTTAAAGGGGTTGTAAAGGTAATTTTTTTCCTAAATAGCTTCCTTTACCTTAGTGCAGTCCTCCTTCACTTACCTCATCCTTCCATTTTGCTTTTAAATGTCCTTATTTCTTCTGAGAAATCCTCACTTCCTGTTCTTCTGTCTGTAACTCCACACAGTAATACGAGGCTTTCTCCCTGGTGTGGAGTGTCGTTCCTGCCCCCTCCTTTGGACTACAGGAGAGTCAGGACGCTCTCTACGTTGCAGATAGAGAAAGGAGATGTGTGTTAGTGGGCGTCCTGACTCTCCAGTAGTCTAAGGGAGGGGGGCGAGCACGACACTCCACATCAGGGAGAAAGTCTCACATTACTGTGTGGAGTTACAGACAGAAGAGTGCCCATCAGTGTAGCCTCATCAATGCTCATTAGTGCCGCCTCATCAGTACCGATCAGTGCAGACTATTAGTGCCCACTGCCCATCAGTGTCCATTGGTACGGCCTCAACAATGCAGCCTATTAGTAACCATGAGGAAAAAATTACTGTATTTATCAGCGTATACCGTGCACTTTTTTGCCCTGAAAATCAGGGCAAAATCGTGGGTGCACGATATACGCCGATACCCGCTTTCCCGCGCCGATTTTGAATACTGCGCCGACATATACCGAGCGCAGTACACTCGTGTATAGTCGGGCAGGCTCGGTTCCTCTCGCGCTCACGTCCTGGACGTACAGGACGTGAGCGCGAGAGTAGCCCAGCCTGCCCGACTATACACGAGTGTACTGCGCTCGGTATATGTCGGCGCAGTATTCAAACTCGGCGCGGGAAAGCGGGGATCGAGCGGGGTAGGACGCAGCAGAAGGACGCCGGACCCGACGAAGAGGACATTCGAAGCCGCAGTCGGACGCCGGACCTGACGAAGAGGACACCCGAAGCCGCAGAAGGACGCCGGACCTGACGAAGAGGACACCCTAAGCCGCAGAAGGACGCCGGACCTGAAGAAAAGGACACCCTAAGCCGCAGAAGGACGCCGGACCTGACGAAGAGGACATCCGAAGCCGGAGAAGGACGCCGGACCTGACAAAGAGGACACCCGAAGCCGCAGACGGACGCCGGACCTGACGAAGAGGACACCCTAAGCCGCAGAAGGACGCCGGACCTGACGAAGAGGACACCCTAAGCCGCAGAAGGACGCCGGACCTGACGAAGAGGACATCCGAAGCCGGAGAAGGACGCCGGACCTGACGAAGAGGACACCCGAAGCCGCAGACGGACGCCGGACCTGACGAAGAGGACATCCAAAGCTGCAGAAGGACACCGGACCCGACGAAGAGGACATCCGAAGCCTGAGAAGGACGCCGGACCTGACGAAGAGGACACCCTAAGCCGCAGAAGGACGCCGGACCCGACGAAAGACGACACCCGAAGCCGCAGACGGACGCCGGACCTGACGAAGAGGACATCCAAAGCTGCAGAAGGACACCGGACCCGACGAAGAGGACATCCGAAGCCGGAGAAGGACGCCAGACCTGACGAAGAGGACACCCGAATCCGCAGACGGACGCCGGACCCGAGGAGGCCGCCGATGGACGCCGCGCAAGACACCAAAACTGTAAGTACAAATCCCCACAGGAATAGGGTCCACTTTAGGGGTGCGCGCTATACGCCTGGAGCGCGCAATACCCCGATAAATACGGTACATATTTGCCAAATTTTATAACAAACTGAAAAACTTTTTTTATTTTTATTTTTTCAAAATTTTCAGTTTCTTTTTGTTTAGTTAGCAAAAAATAAAAACCCCAGTGGTGATTAAATACCACCAAAAGAAAGCCCTATTTGTGTGAAAAAAATAATACAAATATTTATGGGTACAGTGTAGCACGACTGCATAACTGTCATTTAAATCAGTGCTGCCTATCAGTGCCACCCACCAGTGCCTATCAGTGCAGCCTATCAGTGCAGCCTATCAATGAAGGAAAAAATTACCTTTTTTTTCCAGTCTTTTTTCATTTATTTTACAAAATAAAACAGAAGTGATTAACCACTTCCCTACTGGGCATGTAAACCCCCTTCCTGACCAGGTGAAATTTCAGCTTGCGGCACTGCGTCGCTTTAACTGACAATTGCGCGGTCGTGCGATATGGCTCCCAAACAAAATTGGCGTCCTTTTTTCCCCACAAGTGGAGCTTTCTTTTGGTGGTATTTGGTCACCTCTGCGATTTTTATTTTTTGCGCTATAAACAAAAAAGGACGACAATTTTGAAAAAAAATACAATATTTTTTACTTGTTGCTATAAAAAATAGCCCAATTTAAAAAAAAAATTCAGTTTAGGGCGATACGTATTCTTCTACATATTTTTGGTTAAAAAAAAAAAAATCGCAATAAGCGACTGGTTTGCGCAAAAGTTATAGCGCCTACAAAATAAGGGACAGAATTGTTATTTTTTATTATTTTTTTTTTTTACTAGTAATGGCGGCGATCTGCGATTTTTATTGCGACTGCGACGTTATGGCGGACACATCGGACACTTTTGACACATTTTTGGCACCATTCACATTTATACTGCAATCAGTGCTATAAATATGCACTAATTACTGTATAAATGTGACTGGCAGGGAAGGGGTTAACACTAGGGGGTGAGGAAGGGGTTAATGTGTTTCCTGCATTGTGTTCTAACTGTAGGGGGAGGGGGGGGTGACCGATCTGTGTCCCTATGTACTAGGAACACAGATCGGTATGCTCTCTCTATGACAGGACGCTGTCATTGTGAGAGCCGGCAATGAGAGATGATCTCATATGTTTACATATGAGATCATCTCTCATTGGCCCGTCAGATCGCATCACAAACGGCCACTCTGATTGGCCGTTCGCGGCGATCTGTGATTGGCTGTGTCCAAGGGACACGGCCAGTACACAAGTTCCCCGCTGCGCACTCTGGAGCGCGCGCTGGGAACGAGGAAAGGGGCTGCCGTGAAAACACGGCAGCCCGGAGATTTAGAGCCACCCTGCGGCCGTATATACTCGTACGGCCGTAGGGAAGTGGTTAAATGGCACCAAAAGAAAGCTCTATTTGTGTGGAAAAAATATATATACAAATTGAATTTGTGTACAGTGTTGCATGACGGCACAATTGTCATTCAAAGTGTGACAACACTGAAAATTGGACTTGGCAGGAAGGGGGTAAAAGTGCCCAGTATTGAAGTGGTAAAGCAAATTACAAATAATAACAACTATTGTTTTGTTTTTTTATGTCTTTCAGTTATATTTAGCCTGCTTCAGTCACTGTCATTTATCAATCATTTGGAATTATATAAATATATGATAATAAATGAAAGAATGAAAGCGTTATATAAAGTGCTACATCTTTAACCACTTAAGACCCGGACCTTTAGTCAGCTAAAGGACCCGGCCAGGTTTTGCGATTCGGCACTGTGTCGCTTTAACTGACAATTACGCGGTTGTGCGACGCGGCTCCCAAACAAAATTGACAACCTTTTTTCCCCACAAATAGAGCTTTCTTTTGGTGGTATTTGATCACCTCTGCGGTTTTTATTTTTTGTGCTATAAACAAAAATAGAGCGACAATTTGAAAAAAAACGCAATATTTTTTATTTTTTGCTGTAATAAATATCCCCAAAAAAGATATAAAAAAACATTTTTTGACTCAGTTTAGGCCGATATGTATTCTTCTACTTATTTTTGGGGAAAAAAATGCAATAATCGTTTATCGGTTGATTTGCGCAAAATGTATAGCGTTTACAAAATAGGGGATAGTTTTATTGCTTTTTTATTATTTTTTTTAATGAAAAAGTATGTCTCTGTAAAGCATTAACAGCGCTATATGATATTATATTATATCAATTGAACTCAAAAGTTCAAACTCTGCTTATATGAGGTGCAAACATCAACCAGGACAAAAAATCCTTAAAATGATAACTATCCTCAAATAATAGAAAAACAATGTTAAAAACCGATATTACACATAAAATAAAATGACATAATATTCCACTGGTGATAACACGTGGGTGTTTTAAACAAAACACAGTCTATAGCATTCCTTAGGGTAAATAAGTCTTGAAGTTTTGATTGTGCAATAAACCAAGACATGGATTTCCTTCACTTGTAGTCCCCAGGTTTTGTACTCACCAGATTGACATGGTGTTAAATGCCTTCAGGTGTTTTTAAATCTCCCTTCCATGATATTCAGATCAGCTCAGCAGCAATGTTTTTCTCCTCCCGGTGGATATGAATGGGATTAGGTGCGTGTGTGCAACATGAGAGGTCATATGAAAATAAACATAGAGGGAGAGGACATAGTGTAATTCTGTCTTTATTGTAAAAAAATACCCCCGCTTTAAAAGATATGCTTACAAGATAAAAACAGTAGTGTGCTCAACGGTTTACAAAGTTACTGCTCACTCAGATAGCCTGGCGTCTCCGCTCCGTCTCTAACTGATGTGTCCCGGGTGTAACTTGCTCCGTCTGTACGATACGTCGTGTAGCCACGCCCTGACGCGTTTCGTGATTGGTTTCACGTCTTCAGATACCAATGGCGGTGATCAGCGATCTTTTTCGTGACTGCGACATTATGGCGACATTATGGCGGACACTTGACAATTTTGACAACATTTTGGGACAATTGTCATTTTCACAGCAAAAAATGCATTTAAAATGCATTGTTTATTGTGGAAATTACATTTGCAGTTTGGGAGTTAACCACAAGGGGGCGCTGAAGGGGTTACGTGTTCCCTAATGTGTGTTTACAACTGTAGGGGGGGTGTGGCTGTAGGTGTGACGTCATCGATTGTGTCCCCCTATAAAAGGGATCACGCGATCGATGACGCCACCACAGTGAAGAACGGGGAAGGTGTGTTTACGGCTCTCCCTGTTTTTTTGCTCTGGGGACCGATCGCCGCACTCCATCGGCGATCGGGTCCGCGAAGCCCGCGACCCACGGCTGGGTACTAGCACAGCACATACCTGTACGTGCATGTGCCCAGCCGTGCCATTCTGCCGACGTATACTGTATGTGCAGGAGGCGGTCCTTAAGTGGTTAATGAAAGATTCAAAACAATAACAAATATAGTAAAATTCAAAACGTATTTGACATACATTTTTTTTTTATATTCAAAATCACAGTAGAGTTTCTTCCCCACCTTCCTTCTAGAAGCCTCTAGATAGAAGCAGATGGGAGGTAACCCAAAGGTGAAACTTGCTGAGAGTCACCTACTCTAGGCCACTCCCAGCCCACAGATCATAAACAAACAGGCCTAGGCCTGCCTAAATTTACTTGTTGGCTTGGAAATAGTACATGGTGGTCTTTGCGCTTGTCCATTCTCTTTCCTTTGTACATCATCGGTCCTATTAACCAACTGACATGAGGAAAGACAGCATAGCGGATGGCACCTGACCCTTGCTGTAAGCCACATGCAATCCTGTAGCTGACCGGATTTAGCCCAGGGGCTGTAGTTTGGAGACCTCTACTCTAGGGTAGCGGTAAAAAGCGGCTTCTCTCACCTTACCCCTTGATGCTCTCGCAGTCTTTTTTTCTCCTCCTCCCTCCAGTGCTTTGGTTTGCGGGCATGCCCTTGGCAGTTATGCTCACAATGCAGGGCTACCGTCCTGCATTTTGCATGATGACATCAGAGTGTGACCTACGGCGGCCTGAGGAGAAGAGAATTTGTAGGACCAGTATCATGGAGAGGAGGATCTTGCAGGACCGAGAGGTAAGGTAAGTAGAGCGACACCAACCTACCCAATGCATGAGTACATAGGTGTGCGCAGCCTATTGCATTAGGGTGTGCACCCCAAATGTATTAACACATGGATGGTGTCAGTAGAGCAGTGGATGGTGTCAGTAGAGCAGTGGATGGTGTCAGTAGAGCAGTGGACGGTGTCAGTAGGGCAGTGGACGGTGTCAGTAGGGCAGTGGACGGTGTCAGTAGGGCTGTGGACGGTGTCAGTAGGGCTGTGGACGGTGTCAGTAGGGCTGTGGACGGTGTCAGTAGGGCTGTGGACGGTGTCAGTAGGGCTGTGGACGGTGTCAGTAGGGCTGTAGACGGTGTCAGAAGGGCTGTGGACGGTGTCAGTAGGGCAGTGGACGGTGTCAGTAGGGCTGTGGACGGTGTCAGTAGGGCTGTGGACGGTGTCAGTAGGGCTGTGGACGGTGTCAGTAGGGCTGTGGACGGTGTCAGTAGGGCTGTGGACGGTGTCAGCGGGGCAGTGGACGGTGTCAGTAGAGCAGTGGATAGTGTCAGTAGGGCTTGTGTGGTGGACTGCAGCTTTGGATTTATCGGCAAAGCAAGTACAAGAAGGTTACCTACTGATGACGAATCTGCCCACCTAAGTCACCTTACCAGATGAAAGAAAAAAAAGAAGAAATGTAGCCCGTATTTTGAAAAATACCCATTTTCAGCGCGTCACTTTGGAGGTCGCCGAGGATGTTTTGTGTGTTTATTCCAGGACAATAAAATGTCCTACCAATTAGTGCTCAGGAATAAAGCCGGCCGCTGGGATCAGACAAGCAATTAGCATTTTGTTTCCTGAACTTCGAAGGTCTTCTGGGTAAGTTAACTAGATAATTGCTAACAATAGGAGAGGAGCGTGCCAAGATGGGGGGGGGGGGGATTATTAACCAGTCGCACATTTCCCGAGGGCCAAGGGGGAGGAAATTGTTCATTGCTAATAAGTGATGTCCTGACCATTCTTTTCAAATCTTTACCCCTCCCCCCCCTCTATGAGAACCAGAAAGGACCAAGAGATGTTTTCAATGTGGACACAAGGGGTTAAAAACTACAGCTAGCTCTTCATGGTCGGCTTTTTCATTAAAATTTAAGTATTGCGCATTATTTTTATATATAAAGAAAAAACAATAACATTGTAACTGGATAAGTAAATATATTTCATACTACATTTATATATTCTTAGTTTCAGCTTGGACTTTGTGTTCATTTATTTAGATTTTACTGTTTATCCCCAATGTGATGGGCGTTATATTAGTTTATATTGGTCTATAAATTCAAAGAGAAGGATAGTTCTGGTAATGGCACAGCTGAGGGTAGAAAGGCAAGAGAGGGGACCAAGGGAGGCAGACTAGACAATTGCAGGATTTACTGGAGGCTGTGGGAAGACATAGTCATAAAGGCACACAGGGTGTACAGGGGCACACTTGAAGACACAGGGTGTACAGGGGCACACTTGAAGACACAGGGTGTACAGGGGCACACTTGAAGACACAGGGTGTACAGGGGCACACTTGAAGACACAGGGTGTACAGGGGGCACACTTGAAGACACAGGGTGTACAGGGGGCACACTTGAAGACACAGGGTGTACAGGGGCACACTTGAAGACACGGGGTGTACAGGGGCACACTTGAAGACACAGGGTGTACATTGGGCACACTTGAAGACACAGGGTGTACAGGGGCACACTTGAAGACACAGGGTGTTCAGGGGCACACTTGAAGACACAGGGTGTACAGGGGCACACTTGAAGACACAGGGTGTACAGGGGGCACACTTGAAGACACAGGGTGTACAGGGGCACACTTGAAGACACAGGGTGTACAGGGGCACACTTGAAGACACAGGGTGTACAGGGGGCACACTTGAAGACACAGGGTGTACAGGGGCACACTTGAAGACACAGGGTGTACAGGGGCACACTTGAAGACACAGGGTGTACAGGGGCACACTTGAAGACACAGGGTGTACAGGGGCACACTTGAAGACGCAGGGTGTACAGGGGCACACTTGAAGACGCAGGGTGTACAGGGGCACACTTGAAGACGCAGGGTGTACAGGGGCACACTTGAAGATGCAGGGTGTACAGGGGCACACTTGAAGACGCAGGGTATACAGGGGCACACTTGAAGACACAGGGTATACAGCGGCACACTTGAAGATACAGGGGTGCATCTGGAGACTTGGAGCACACAGAGGTGCACTTGTAAACTTGGGGCACACAAGGGCTCACGTGGACACTCAGGATGCACAGGGGCACATGTGAAGACTTAGGGTGCACAGGAGAGCACTTAGATACATGGGGCACACAGAGCACATTTGAAAATATGTGGTATACACGAGTGAATTTGTGGACTCAAGGTTCACAGGGGTGATCTTAGAGACATGGGGTACAGTTGAAAACATGGGGTGTGCTTGGATATATGGGGGTCTTAGGGGTGCACTTAGATACACAGGGCATACTTGGAGACATGGGGTGCAGTTAGAGACTCAACAACATGCACAATGACGCACTTGTAGACTCGATGTGCAAAGCCGTGCACTGGGAAAATGGGGCAAACAAGGCTCACTTAAAATCATGGGGTGCACATGGGCTCACTTGGTGACTTGAGGTGCACAGGATAGCACTTAGAGACATGGGGCACACAGAGCACACTTGAAAATATGGAATACACAAGGGTGCACTTGAGGACTCAGGGTTCATAGGGGTGATCTTAGAGACCTAGGGACTCTTGGAGAAGTGGGGTGCACAAGGCATACTTGGATTTATAGGGTCCGCAGGGGTGCAGTTAGAGACATGGGGCACACAGGGCATACTTGGGGATATGGGGTGCACAGGGGTGCAGTTAGAAACTCAACATGCACAATGACACACTTGCAGACTCGATGTGCACTGGGGAAGATGGGGCAAACAAAGCATACTTGAAAACATGGGGTGCACAGGGATGCACTTGGAGACACAGGGTGCACAGGACATACAGTACTTGGGGTTCACACTTAGAGACATGGGGCACACAGGGCATACTTGAAAATATGGGGTGCACATGGGTGCAGTTAAAGGCTCAACATGCTTAGGTTTCCCATGTAGTCCCTCCTTACTACAGTACACATGCTTATATTTTATCTTAAATGGCTGCACTTTGTTCCAAAAGTTTTTGACCAATTGTTTGAGGGTGTTTTTAAAATGGGTTTCTGATTTGGTGGATGTGATTGTAAGTGGGCATGGTCAGTAGGGTGTCCCCAGATTTCATTTTGAAAATCTGGTTACCTTCGTGAAGGGGAATACTATAGGGCAGTGATGGTGAACCTTGGCACCCCAGATGCTTTGGAACTACATTTCCCATTATGCTTCACTACACTGCAGAGTACATGAGCATCATGGGAAATGTAGTTCCAAAACATCTGGGGTGCCAAGGTTCTCCATCACTGCTATAGGGTGTAACCTGATTGACAGCTCTGAGTCTGCTGGGGCTGCTGACATCACATCCAAGATGGTGGCACCTATCAGCAATTTCAGTGCATTTGGAAGTCTACAGCAGGGGTCTCCAAGCTTTCCAAATAAAGGGCTAGTTTACTGTCTTTGAGCTTTAGGGGGGTCGGATTGGGGCTAGTGGAATTCGAAAAAAAACATGCCCCACCGATCATTTTAGTGGGAGAAATGGTGCCCCGTTGTTGGTGTCAGTGGGAGAAATAGTACCCTGTAGTTGGTGTCAGTGGGAGAAATAGTACCCTGTAGTTGGTGTCAGTGGGAGAAATAGTGCCCAAGGGCCAGATAAAGGCAGGCAAATGGCCACATCTGCCCCCCCGGGCTTCAAATTGGAGACCATTGGCATACCTCCTGTAACGGAGTGACCCGTGACAACCAGATACTTTGGAAGGATGAGAGATACTCCTGTGTCAGCGTCACTAATAACTCTTAGGTCTAGGATCACCCTGTGCCCCTTTTGGGCATATGGTGGCTAATAAATCATAATTCATGTATTACATGGGATGGGACATTACTGATAGTTCATATTGCAGGATGTCTTGAGATATTACAAGTTGTTGGCTTATTTAATGTGGGGACACATGCTTTTGAGAGGTGTTAATTGCATCTAATCGTAGACATGTCATTGTCCATTGTGTGAGGCTCTGTGTTTACGCTTAAAAGATTGTGTATTTTACTAAAGATCAGACGTCTCTCATCAGGTGTAAATACCTTTCTGTCTGTCTAAAGATGTGGATTGAAGGGAACTCATTGTGTGATGGTGTTTTGTTTGAATTCTATTGATAAAGGAATGTGACTTCTCAGGGGTAGTAATTAGATCATGTTAATTAATTATATAACTCTCACTTTGAGCCGGCGTTTCTGTTTTCTGTAGTCAGAAAACAAGAAACGCCGGGTTGGAGTTCCTATACGAGCGGCGTAATTGTATTTTGCCGTCGTATCGGAACTGCAATTTAAAAAATGGCGCTGGGGGCGTTCCCGCTGATTAACTCCGAGAATATGTTAATCAGCGAGAATCGGCAATTCACGATCGTATTCGGGCCCGACGCAGTGACTTTCCGACGTTTCCGTAACAGATACGCGGCGTAAAGAAAAACCAGCCCCCTAGTGGAGTATCCTATGTTAAGTATGGCCGTCGTCATCGCGTCGAATTTAAAAATGTTCGCGTTGTTTGCGTAAAACGTCCGTGAATGGGGATTGACGTCATTGACGTTCCCTGACAGAATTTGGAGCATGCGCACTGACAGTCGACGCATGCGCAGTACGTTCGCCGCGGGATCGCGCCTAGTTATAATAATACACGCCCCCTACCCGCCCAATTTGAATTCCGCCGGCTCATTTTCGCTACGCCGCCGCAACTTTAGGAGCAAGTGCTTTGTGAATAACAGTACTTGCTCCTAAAGTTACGGCGGAGTAACGTAAATGAGAAACGTTACTCCAACAAAAAGATGCGCCCATCTACCTGAATCTGGCCCAAAGTGTACGGCGTGTAAGGTTTCGTACTTCAGCGACTCCTCCATTGTCGCCCCCCCCCCCCCTCCCAATTTACCTGAGGGACCAGATTGCCCGTCTTTTGATCTATTCAATCAGAACAGAGGACGTAATGCATGTAATACACATCCCATTATGGCGCTCTGCGAACGTGCAAAGAGGAAAGTGCGGGAGAGAGCTACTCAGCTGCAAAATATTTTGCCTCTGAGCTACATAAATACTTTCGTAATTACACAATAAAATACTCAAAAAAAGCATTCCGCTTAATGCAACCCGCTAAACTGCAAAGGAGAGGGTGGCGGCTAGATCTGTTATCTTGCAGCAGGGAGGGGGAGGGGGTGTCCTATAGCTAACACCAATCACTTGGGAGTATTCAGGGCTTAACATATGTGTGTATAACTCTTATAAGTGATCAGCTGTATTATAAAATTCCATATTTCAGGTTTAGTTTGTTATTACAGGCCGTCTGTATGTATGTGGTGGCATGGTTGTGGGTTTTATGCTGTGCTTCCACTTGCTTTGTTTTGTGTCGGAAGCATGCCCAGTTCTGCACTCCCAGCACTGACCTGATGAAGGGGGAAGTGTTTGAAACATGTTGGCTCTCTTGTTCTACAGGTCAGGAGATTGTCTTTCAGAACACTGGATATCAATAATTGACAGGACCGGTGCCACCTCTAGGCCCTGCCTAGGGCGCCCAGCCACTGGTGTTCCTACTCTCTTCTCTCTGTAGCAAGCAACTAAGTCTCAGCATATGCAGGCAGCCGCTCCGTTCGCACATAGGGTCAGAGGCGCAGCAGCGGCGGAGGATTGTTTCTGTGTCCCGACTCCCGAATGAATGGAAGCAAACAAACATTCATTGATGGGCGCTGGTGAGGCTGTGTTGATGGGCGCTGGTGAGGCTGTGTTGATGGGCGCTGGTGAGGCTGTGTTGATGGGCGCTGGTGAGGCTGTGTTGATGGGCACTGGTGAGGCTGCATTTGATGGGCACTGGAGAGGCTGCATTTGATGGCCACTGGAGAGGCTGCATTTGATGGGCACTGGAGAGGCTGCATTTGATGGGCGCTGGAGAGGCTGCATTTGATGGGCGCTGGAGAGGCTGCATTTGATGGGCGCTGGTGAGGCTGCATTTGATGGGCGCTGGTGAGGCTGCATTTGATGGGTGCTGGTGAGGCTGCATTGATGGGCGCTGGTACGCTGAATTAATGGGCGCTGGTGGGCTGCACTTGATGGGTGCTTTATTAAAAAGGTGGGCTATACATGGGCAAGTCAAAGGGGGGAGCCAAGGGGGTTGGCAAAATTAGGTTTTTGCCTAGGGTGTCAAAGATCCTTGCACCAGCCCTGATAATAGGAGATCTTGCATCTCTTATGTTCTCTGAAGGAATGGATGATGTAACGGGGCCTTTTCTTAGGATCCTGGAAAGACGAAGGATTCCCAATCCTATAAGGCCTCGTACACACGAGGGGATATGTCCGCTGAAAACGGTCCGATGGACCGTTTCAGCAGACATCTCCGCTCGTGTGTATGGGCTAGCGGACAGATTTCTCCACCCGACAGATTTCAAAGCAAGCTTTGAAATCTATCCGGTGGGAATCTGTCCGCCCGACATGTCTGCTGGTTAGTACACTTACCAGCAGACATGTCGTCCCCCACCGCCGCCGCGCCGCCGCCGAATGGATTCGGCGCATGCGCGGAAGTGTTTAACTTCCTGGTGCGGTGACGTGGCGGTGACGTGGCGGCGTCAACGTCACCGCCGCGTCACCGCCACGTCACCGCGCCGTCCGGCGGCGGGGAATTTGATCCAATGGTGTGTACACGCCATCGGCTCAAACTCCCGATCGGACATATCCGATGGAAATGGTCCGCGGACCGTTTTCATCGGATATGTCCGATGGTGTGTACGAGGCCTAAGAGTACACAATACAGTATTTCCCGCGATCCTGGTAGAAGATCCAATGATGTCATCCTCACCTACAGGAAGCATCCAGAAGCTGGATTGCAAGGTGATCATTTTTTACTTTTATTCCAATGTTTTTTCTTTCCTCTTTAACCACTTCAGCCCCGGGAAGAATTCACCCCTTCCTTACCAGAGCACTTTTTGCGATTCGGCACTGATTCGCTTTAACAGACAATTGCGCGGTCGTGCGACGTGGCTCCCAAACAAAATTGGCGTCCTTTTTTTCCCCACAAATAGAGATTTCTTTTGGTGGTATTTGATCACCTCTGCGGTTTTTATTTTTGTGCGCTATAAACAAAAAAATAGCGACAATTTAAAAAAAAATCTATATTTTAAACTTTTTGCTATAATAAATATCCCCCAAAAATATATATAAAAAAAAACATTTCCCTCAGTTTAGGCCGATACGTATTCTTCTACAAATTTTTTGAAAAAAAAAAAAAAAATTGCAATAAGCGTATATTGATTGGTTTGCGCAAAAGTTATAGCGTCTACAAAATAGGGGATAGATTTATTGAATTTTGTTTTTGTTTTTTTACTAGTAATGGTGGCGGTCTGCGATTTTTATTGCGACGGACACATCGGACACTTTTGACACATTTTTGGGACCATTCACATTTATACAGCGATTACTGCTATAAAACTGCACTGATTACTGTGTAAATGTGACGGGCAGGGAAAGGGGTTAACACTAGGGGGCGCTGAAGGGGTTAAATATGTTCCCTAGGCAGTGATTCTAACTGTAGGGGGGGGGGACTCACAAGGGAAGGAGACCGATCTGTGTTCCTCTGTATTGGGAACAGAACATCGGTCTCCTCACCTCTGACAGGACGTGGATCTGTGTGTTTACATTCACAGATCCACGGTCCTGCCGCACCGGGGCCCGAGCGATGCCACGGGCGTGCGCGCGCTCTAGACGGCCGGTAGGCCCAGGATGTCATATGACATCCACCCAGAATGGGAGATCCCTTCTGTGGACGTCATTTAACAATGGGCAGGTAGGGAAGTGGTTAAAGGAGTTGTAAAGGCAGATTTTTTTAATTTATTTTTTATGTTAATGCCCTTTTTTGCATTAACATAAAAAACCTTCTGGGCCAGATTCTTAAAGGAGATACGCCGCCGTATCTCTGTTTGCGCGGCTTTGTATCTATGCGACTGATTCTTAGAATCAGTTACGCATAGATTTGGCGTAGATCCGACTAGCGTAAGTCACTTACACCATCGGATATAAGTTGCAATGTTACGCTGGCCGCTAGGTGGCATTCCCGTCGATTTCTGCGTCGAATATACAAATGAGCCTGATACGCCGATTCCCGAACGTATTTGCGCGCCGTCGTCGTAGTTTACGTAGTTTGCGTAAGCGTAAGGTTACCCCTGCTATATGAGGGGTAACCTTGCGTAGGTCCGGCGTACGCCATGTTAGGTATGGATGTCGGGACAGCGTCGTGTTTTTCCATCGTTTACGTAACTCGTCGCGAATAGGGCTGTGCGTTAATTACGTTCACGTCGAAATGTATTTGCGGCGTACTATGGAGCATGCGCAGTGGGCTACATTTCCGTCCGGCACATGCGCAGTTCGTTCGGCGCGGGGGGCGCGCTTAATTTAAATACAACACGCCCACCTCCTTCCTACTTTGAATTACGCGGCCTTACGCCGGCCAATTTACGCTACGCCGCCGCAAATTACGTTAAGTGCTTTGAGAATACAGCACTTGCCCGTAAAAAGTGCAGAGGTGTAGCGTAAAGGGGATACGCTGTTAAGGGCAGATCTACGAGAAGTGTAGAACCCCCCCCCCCCCATTCAGCAGCCCCCTAATTACTTACCCGAGCCTCTTCTCTCTTCAGCAATCTCCACAAGTGTTTTAGCTCAGGGATCCTCAAACTACGGCCCTCCAGCTGTTGCGGGACTACACATCCCATGAGGGGCATTGTAAAACTCTGACATTCACAGACATGACTAGGCATGATGGGAATTGTAGTTCCTGAACAACTGGAGGGCCATAGTTTGTCCTAGCTGTCCCAGACACTCCTCCTGATTGGCTGAGACACAGCATTGGCACCACTGTCTCCTTCAGCTGTCAATCAAAACCAGTCAGCCAATCAGGGGAGACAGGGGGGCGGGGCTCTGTGTCTGAATGGATACACGGAGCTCTGACTCAGCTCAGGTCCCCCTTGTAGCAAGCCGCTGGCTGTGGGGGCACTTGCCAGAGGGAGGGGGCAGGAGAGCAGAAGAGGGACCCGAAAGGAGGAGGATCTGGGCTGCTCTGTGCAAAACCACTGTTGTGTTTTTTTTTTTTTTAAAACCACTTCCATGCCGGGTCATAGGGGATTGACGTCTGCAGCAACCCCTCGCCGATGAGAGTGGACTTCATATGACGTCCTTTGTTTCCCGGCGCTCTAGGGCGCGCGCGAGCGCCCGTGGCACCACTCGCGATCCCGCGCGCGTGCCCGACGGCCGCGATTGCCGTCGGGCACCCGCGATTACCGCTGATCATGGCAGGAGTGTGGATCTGTGAGTGTAATGATAGGGTGTAAACACACAGATCCACCTCCTGTCAGCGGTGAGGAGACTGATGTGTGTTCCCAGTACAGAGGAACACAAATCGGTCTCCTCCCCTTGTGAGTCCCCCTCCCCCTACAGTTAGAACATACTTTAGGGAACATTTTAACCCCTTCAGCGCCCCCTAGTGTTAACCCCTTCCCTGCCAGTCACATTTACACAGCAATTAGTGCAGTTTTATAGCACTAATCGCTGTGTAAATGTGAATGGTCCTAAAAACGTGTCAAAAGTGTCTGAAATGTCCGCCGCAATATCACGGTCACAAAAAAAAAAAAAACCCAGATCGCCGCCATTACTAGTAAAAAAAAAATGCCATAAATTTATCACCTATTTTGTAGACGCTATAACTTTTGCGCAAACCAATCAATATACGATTATTGCGTATTTTTTTACCAAAAATACGTAGAAGAATACATATCGGTCTAAACTGAGGAAAAAAAATGTTTTTTTTTTTTAATTGTGATATTTATTAAATAAAAAAGTAAAAAATATTGTTTTTTTTTTTAAATTGTCGCTCTTCTTTTGTTTGAGATGATCAAATACCACCAAAAGAAAGCTCTATTTGTGTGGGGAAAAAAACATAACCATTTAATTTGGGTACAGTGTTGCATGACCGCGCAATTGTCATTTAACCACTTAAGACCCGGACCAAAATGCAGGTAAAGGACCTTGCCCCTTTTTGCGATTCGGCACTGCGTTGTTTTAACTGACAATTGCGCGGTCGTGCGACGTGGCTCCCAAACAAAATTGGCGTCCTTTTTTCCCCCACAAATAGAGATTTCTTTTGGTGGTATTTGATCACCTCTGCGGTTTTTATTTTTTGCGCTATAAACAAAAATAGAGCGACAATTTTGAAAAAAATGCAATATTTTTTACTTTTTGCTATAATAAATATCCCCCAAAAATATATATAAACATTTTTTTTTCCCTCAGTTTAGGCCGATACGTATTCTTCTACCTATTTTTGGTAAAAAAAAATCGCAATAAGCGTTTATCGGTTGGTTTTCGCAAAATTTATAGCGTTTACAAAATAAGGGATAGTTTTATTGCATTTTTATAAAAAAACATTTTTTTTTACTACTAATAGTGGCGATCAGCGATTTTTTCGTGACTGCGACATTATGGCGGACACTTCGGACAATTTTGACACATTTTTGGGACAATTGTCATTTTCACAGCAAAAAATGCATTTAAATTGCATTGTTTACTGTGAAAATGACAGTTGCAGTTCGGGAGTTAACCACAAGGGGGCACTGTAGGATTTGTGTGTTCCCTGTGTGTGTTTACAACTGTAGGGGGTGTGGCTGTAGGTGTGACGTCATCGATCGCGTCCCCCTATAACAGGGATGACGTGATCGATGCTGCGGCAACAGTGAAGCACGGGGAAGCCGTGTGTACACACGGCTCTCCCCCGTTCTTCAGCTCCGGGGACCGATCGCCGCACTCCAGCGGCGATCGGGTCCGCGAGTCCCGCGGTCCGGGAGCTTCGGACCGGGTCGCGGGCGCGCGCCGGTGACCCACGGCTGGGTACTAGAACCAACGTATATATACGTTGATGTGCCCAGCCGTGGCATTCTGCTGACGTAAATGTACAGTAGGCGGTCCTTAAGTGGTTAAAGTGCAACAGCGCTGAAAACTAAAAATTGGTCTGGGCAGGAAGGGGGTGAAAATGCCCCGGTATGGAAGGGGTTAAACAAGCCCTTACAATCACTGTAACCACCTGGGCATGGAGGGCTTACAGAATAAGCCACCCTTGGGTTGTTACGCAACGTCCACTTTAAATCCTTCCACCCAACATAAGTTATGCACCATGCATTGACTTTTCGGCCTCATCCCTTGCCAAGGTCCACATCCCGCCAACCAGCTGACGTCTCCGCCGCGCGCTCCCATCAGCTGGACTTGCCGAGACGAATGCCAAAAAAACGTCCAACTTAATTTTCTGCTGACACAAGCGGCTTCCCATGTGACATTTGCTGCTTTAGTTGATGGCGCAACGGCTGGAAGCTGCGCAAGGAGGTGACCTTTCCGTTTTACCTCCGAGGCCCCCGAAAGTTTTCGCTTGAAGCTCGCCCTGCTCGATATCGAAGGTAACAGCAGCTCCGTCTTTGTCGTGTGCTGCAGACTTCACTCCCTCTGAATTTCGATGAGCCGCCTCTTCAACTCTATGACTAAATCTCTGTCCGATGTGCTCCGCAAAGTGACAGATGTCTGATGGAGGTGTTTTTCTTTTTTTGTTATTCTTTTTTTTTATTTCACTTTTGTTTTTCTAGAGAATGACACGAGTTCTCCTTATAGTCTTCAGAAACCTTCTGCGTCTCGCTGAATTCTTAGATTTTCTTTCCTTTACACCAGGCATGTCCAAAGTCCGGCCCGGGGGCCAATTGCGGCCCCCTTGGTGATTTAACCACTTGCTTACTGGGCACTTATACCCAGTGTTGTAAGTAACGGAATTACAATAAACGCAGTTACCTAACGCAGCCCCTTTTGAGGGTAACGAGTAATCTACCTGATTACTCTTCCCCTCACGGTAACGCAGTTCCCATTACTTGGGCGGCGTTACTGCAATTACATCTACCGCCACTAGATGGCAGCAGAGTAATTGCTTCTGGCGGCGCTGTGAATATAAATATGGGTGGAACTCCGCTTTAGAATCATGTGACCACTGTGATGGCCTGTCACATCGGTCTTAAAACTCCCAATCGCAAGGAGCCCTGGATACAATGAGCCCCACCCGCCTCACACGGACCTATCACCAGGGAACAACTCACATCGATCACACACACTGTGTGCGCAACCTGATTAATGATCCGGGGAACACATGGCCAGAACAAAATGTTCCACAGAACAAACGTTCCCTATACAACACAGTGTACACAGCGACATCTAGTGGTCAACATGGTAAGTGCAGGACACCTATACAGACCAATGATCAGCAGGTTATTTTTGGTGAGTGATTTCATCTCTTTATCAGACAACAAAGAAAAATCTGACATCCCCATTCCAGATCCCTTGCATCCAATAAAGCTTATACAAGATAAATAAAATAATAAACAATAAACTATAGAAAATTCTTATAAAGCCTAATATAAGATTTTATATTACAGACTCTGTAAACGTCAAGGGAATGTATATTATAAACATACATTTTAATCAAGCTTATAATTTGGATGTAATATATAGCAGATGGATAAGGGTTTTAAGTCCTATTAGCTGCACATACATGGTGGGACGGATGCACCTAGGCTGGGATATACACAAGATCACCATTTGTTTCCGGTTTTCTTCTCTCAAGGATCTGTCATTCTTTTGTCTTGGAGTATTAACTCACTGCTTCCTGGCAAATGCCCGTCATCTGCATTCTAGAAAGGAAATCATCTCAACAAAGCATTGTAGAATATAAAAAAAAAAAGTCAGTTACTTTGCTGAGTAACTAATTACTTTTTCAATGTAGTAACTGAGTCACTAACGCAATTACTTTTTCGGAGAAGTAATTTGTAACTGTAACTAATTACTTTTTTAAAGTAAGATGAGCAACACTGCTTATACCCCCCTCCTGCCCAGGTGATATTTCAGCTTCCGGCACTGCGTCGCTTTAACTGACAATTGCGCGGTCGTGCGACGTGGCTCCCAAACAAAATTTACGTCCTTTTTTCCCCACAAGTAGAGCTTTCTTTTGGTGGTATTCGGTCACCTCTGCGGTTTTTATTTTTTGCGCTATAAACAAAAAAGAGCGACAATTTTGAAAAAAATACAATATTTTTTACTTGTTGCTATAATAAAAAGGGTTGTCCCGATACCACTTTTTTAGGACCGAGTACAAGTACCGATACTTTTTTTCATGTACTTGCCGATACCGAATACCGATCTTTTTTTTAAATGTCATGTGACAGTTTTCAAACCACAATACAGACTAAGGATATTTTCTTTAGAATTATGAAGAACTCTAACTCAAGACATTATAAAAGAATAAAAATGAGTAAAAATGAATAAAAATGTTTTATTTTCTTGTCACGCAGTAGTAAAAAACTCAAAGAATTTTCACAGAACATGTTGATAAATACAAAAAAAGTATTCTATTTAGGTATCGGGAGCATTTGCGCGAGTACAAGTACTCCCGCAAATACTCGGTATCGGTCCCGATACCGATACTAGTATCGGTATCTGGACAACCCTAATAATAAATATCCCAATTTAAAAAAAAAAAAAAAAACACTTTTTTTTTTTCTCAGTTTAGGGCGATACGTATTCTTCTACATATTTTTGGTAAAAAAATAAAAAATTATAATCGCAATAAGCGTCTGGTTTGCGCAAAATGTATAGTGCCTACAAAATAGGGGACAGAATTATTTTTTATTTATTTTTTTACTAGAAATGGCGTCGATCTGCGATTTTTATTGGGACTGCGACGTTATGGCGGACACTTTTGACAAATTTTTGGCGTCATTCACATTTATACTGTGATCAGTGCTATAAAAATGCACTAATTACTGTATAAATGTGATTGGCATTGAAGGGGTTAACACTAGGGGGTGATGAAGGGGTTAAATGTATTCCCTGCATAGTGTTCTAACTGTGGGGGGAGGGGGGGTGACTGGGGGGGTGATCGATCTGTGTCCCTATGTACAAGGAACACAGATCGGTCTCCTCCTCTCCAGAGACAGGACGCTGTCTCTGTGTAAAACGGCAATGAGAGATGATCTGTGAGATCATCTCTCATTCGCCGCACAGATCGCATCGCAAACGGCCACTCTGATTGGCCGTTCGCGGCGATCTGTGATTGGCTGTGTCCAAGGGACACGGCCAACACAGTGTTTCCCCGCAGCACGCTCTGGAGGGCGCGCAGGGAAGCTGCTAGTGACAAGCCGTCAATTAACGGCTTGTTGGTAATTTAGATCCGCGCTAAAGCCGTCATTCAGCTATAGCGCGGATCTCAAGTAGTTAAAATGGCCCCCCCTGGGGATTTGGATATATATATATATATAGCCATTGCAGCCTCACATGTGCCCTGGGGGCCACAAAATATATATACCGTAATTATCGGCGCTGCCTCAGAGGGGACAGGACGTGCGCCGTCGGATTACATGAAGAGAATCTCCCGTTTACTCGGCGGCGTCTGTAATAGGAAGTCCCGTTTCCTGGGATGCCATTGGATGACTGTTCTGTTTATCATAGGAGGCGGGACTTTGTATTAAAGAGGCCACCGAGTAAACAAGAAATTCTCCTGTTTGTAATCCGATGGCACTTGTCCCTTCCCCTTCCTGTCCCCTCCGAGGCTGCAGATGGGCATCGATCAGGCTGCACAGATGGCAATGGTAAGGCTGCAATGATGGCAATGGTAAGCCTGTGCGTGTTATACGCTGATAAACACAGTGGGCCAGATTCACGTAGATTGGCCGACGGCGTAGCGTAAGCCATTTACACTACGCCGCCGCAACTTAACAGAGCAAGCGCCGTATTCCCAAAGCACTTGCTCCGTAAGTTGCGGCGGCGTAGTGTAAATGGCCCAGCGTATGGCCGCGTAGAAAGGGGACGGCTTGTATTTAAATTAAACGCGCCCCCGCGCCGATCGAACCGCGCATGCACCGGCCGCAAAAATAGCCCAGTGCGCATGCTCCAGCTCACGTCGGAAAACGTGAATGAAACCGACGTGAGCGTCGTTTACGTAAATCCCTATTTGCGAACGACTTAGTAAAACGACGTAAACAACGGAAAAAGACGACGCCGTCCCGACACCATACTTAACATGGCATACGACGGAACTTCGTAAGGCTACCCCTCATATAGCAGGGGTAACCTTACGTGTACGGAAACGAAGTGAACGACGACGGGGCGGCGTAAAAACGTTCGGGAATCGGCGTATTAGGCTAATTTGCATAGGCAAATGAGAAAACAATGTAAAGGCCACCTAGCAGGGGCCGTCTGCATCCTAGCAACCAGGAACCCTAGGTGGCAGGAGCAGCCTGTATCCTAGCAACCAAAAGGATACATCTATTCAATGTAAATGTCAACAGAAACATAACATGTGCACAGCTTATAGACAAAATGTATTGTAGGCTCTTGCCACTTCCTAATAACCTAGAATACCCGGTAACAGGGGCCGTCTGCATCCTAGCAACCAGAAATCCTAGGTGGCAGGAGCTGTGGGTGTCCTAGCAACCAAAAGTATACATTTATTCAATGTAAATGTTAGTAGAAACATTACAGGGGCCGTCTGCATCCTAGTAACCATGAACCCAACACATAGGGCCAGATTAAGGAACAGTTAGGCTGGCGGATCCAGTGATCCGCCAGCCTAACTGTGACTTTAAGCCGGCGTTTCTGTTTTCTGTAACCAGAAAACAAGAAACGCCCGGTTGAAGCTCCGATGCGAGCAGCGTAACTGAGTTTCGCCATCGCATCGTTACTTCAACTTAAAAATGGCGCCGGGGGCGTTCCCGCCGATTTCCGCTCAAAAAATATGTTAATGAGCGGAAATCGGCAATTCACGATCGCATTCCGGCGCGACGCAGTGACGGTACGACGTTTCCGGACGGGATACGCGGCGCATAGATATACCTACATGGGGTTGGAGTATCCTATGTTAAGTATAGGCGTCGTCATCGCGTCGGAAAAAAAAAAAAAAACGTTGCTTGCGTAAAACGTTCATGAATGGGAATGTGACGTCATTGACGTTCATTCACAGAATTTGGAGCATGCGCACGGGGATGTTTTGACACTCGACGCATGCGCAGTACGTTCGCGGCGGGAACGCGCTTCGTTTTAATACTACACGCCCCGTACCCGCCCAATTTGAATTCCGCCGGCTCATTTGCGATGCGCTGCCGCAACTTTAGGAGCAAGTGCTTCGTGAATGACAGCACTTGCTCCTAAAATTTCTGCAGCGTAACGCAAATGAGAAGCGTTACTCTGGAGCAAAGATGCTCCCATCTACCTGAATCTGGCCCATAGAGCCAGATTCAGGTAGATTGGAGCATCTTTGCTCTGGAGTAACGCTTCTCATTTACGTTACTCTGCAGAAATTTTAGGAGCAAGTGCTGTTATTCATGAAGCACTTGCTCCTAAAGTTGCGGCAGCGCATCGCAAATGAGCCGGCGGAATTCAAATTGGACGGGTACGGGGCGTGTATTATTTAAACTATGCGCGATCCCGCGGCGAACGTACTGCGCATGCGTCGAGTGTCAATGCATCCCAGTGCGCATGCTCCAAATTCTGTCAGTGAACGTCAATGACGTCACATCCCCATTCATGAAAGTTTTACGCAAACGACGCGATTTTTTTTTTTCCGACGCGATGACGACGCCTATACTTAACATAGGATACTCCACTAGGGGGCTGCTTTATCTTTACGTCGCGTATCGCTTCCGGAAACGTCGTAAAGTCACTGCGTCGCGCCCGAAAAAGATCGTGAATTTCCGACTCCCGCTGATTAACATATTTTTTCAGAGTTAATCAGCGGGAACGCCCCCGGCGCCATTTTTAAGTTGAAGTAACGATGCGATGGCGAAATTCAATTGCGCCGATCGCATCGGAACTCCAACCCGGCGCTTCTTGTTTTCTGGTTACAGAAAACAAAAACGCCGGCTTAAAGTGACAGTTAGGCTGGCGGATCAATGGATACTCCAGCCTAACTCTACCTGAATCTGGCCCATAGTAACAGGGGCCGTCTGCATCCTAGTAACCATGAACCCACACATAGTAACAGGGTCTGCCTGCATCCTAGAAACCACGAACCCTAGGTGGCAGGAGACGCATGTGTCCTCTGAAAAGTGATCTGAGTGCATATGTGAACGGGCTTTAACTCCTATTTTGCAGCTGTCCTGCATGCGCACTCCATTCGCCTCCAGCGCCCCCACCCCCCCCCCACCCTTTCCTGCGCTGCAAACACACCGAAAACCGAACAACGCTTAGATCCCAGAGTCAGAGCAAACAGTGATGGACAGCTGAGAATTCTGGGTATCCATCCCATGTAGAATGTAATCTATAGGATCACAGCGGCTCCCTCCCCATCCATGGATTAGCCTTTTCATGCTGCCTGCTGGAATTCCGATGAAAGTTTCTCTGATATTTCCAAATACTAAACTAATTGCCTTTCCGTGAACCTCGCCGCCTCCTGTGTGATCACAGAGTGATCCCGGACCTCCGACCCGCCTGTCTGCGCGCCACACGTCACCCGCTTATTTATCTGTGCCCCCGTCTGCTAGGAGAGGCCCCCCCTCACACCGGGCGGCTGTATAATTGCGGCCCCGACTGTGCCGGGAAGTCGGATTCGAAGGCTCAGATGTTTTTTTTTTTTTCTTTTTAGGTATCTCAAGAGACACGATTGGCTCGTCTTCACGGGGAAAAAAATATTTGCGTCCAACGTTTCTGGGATAACGACGCCAATTTCAGGATCTGCTGTTATATCAAATATAATTTGTTTGGCCTTTCATTGTTCAAGTGGAAAATAACATAAATAGATGTGGTGCATGCCAGGTAATGTGTCGGTGTAACACTTCCAGGTATTTATTTCCTCTCACAGGACTCCCGCAGATGATGCAGAAGGATGGCGCCATCTTTGTTCAGGCATCGTCTGAGGTCACCATCTACCTCCTGGACTGAGGAGGCGGCTCAAACATGGTGCCTGTGTTCTTAGCTGTGTTCACAAATGTCTGACACAGATCAGTGCCTGCTGAAGCCTCTCACCTTGTGACTTACTACAACATTACTATGTTGCAATCTGATCACTGGGGGGGGGGGGGGGGTAGGAAATGCTTTCTCTTGCCTTCCATGAAGTTACAATGTAGCAATCTGATCACTGGGGGGGGGGGGTGGGAAATGCTTTCTCTTGCCTTCCATGAAGTTACAATGTAGCAATCTGATCACTGGGGGGGGGGGGGTAGGAAATGCTTTCTCTTGCCTTCCATGAAGTTACAATGTAGCAATCTGATCACTGGGGGGGGTAGGAAATGCTTTCTCTTGCCTTCCATGAAGTTACAATGTAGCAATCTGATCACTGGGGGGGGGGGGGGTAGGAAATGCTTTCTCTTGCCTTCCATGAAGTTACAATGTAGCAATCTGATCACTGGGGGGGGGGGGGTAGGAAATGCTTTCTCTTGCCTTCCATGAAGTTACAATGTAGCAATCTGATCACTGGGGGGGGTAGGAAATGCTTTCTCTTGCCTTCCATGAAGTTACAATGTAGCAATCTGATCACTGGGGGGGGGGGGTAGGAAATGCTTTCTCTTGCCTTCCATGAAGTTACAATGTAGCAATCTGATCACTGGGGGGACTGAGGAAATGCTTTCTTCTGCCTGCAGAACACCGATCACTACAGCCTAGGGAAAATCACTGGGCTGGAGCTCCAGAAGGGGTTTTTAGTGATGAAAGGGCGCTGGGCTCTAATAGGCTTCCTGATTAAAACCGCGGGCTCTAATAGGCTTCAAAAAGGGTAAACAGCGGGCGCACTGCTGTGCGTTCTCTGATTACTCAGTGTTGTGTTAGGGAAGCGAATACGTTGCTTCCATAACATTGACCCACCTCTCAGCCAATCAGGTGCATCGGGTCTGGTTACCCTGTCACCTGATTGGCTGAAATAACAGGCGCCGCTTTTGGACGCCGGACGGGACGAGAGGACAGCAGTCGGATATGAGGACGGTGTGGAAAAGTGCCCGGCCCCGCAGGAGACACGAAGGACCCCGCCCCTCGTCGTCACCCTCTGCCCCACCAAGACAGGGTAGGTGTCGGGCAGACGGCGAGTGAACGGGGGTCACACTGGCAGCATTTGATGGGCACACTGGCAGCATTTGGCACACTGGTAGCATATGATGGGCACCCTGGCAGCGTTTAATGGGTACAGTGGCAGCATTTGATGGCACAGTGGTGGTTGTGTTTGATGGGCACAGTGGCTGCGTTTGATGGGCACGGTGGCTGCTTTTGATGGGCACAGTGGCTGGGTTTGATGGACACAGTGGCTGGGTTTAATGGCACAGTGGTGGCTGTGTTTGATGGGAAAAGTGGCTGCGTTTGATGGGCACAGTGGCTGTGTTTGATGGGCACAGTGGCTGCAATTAATGGGCAGAGTGGCTGCGTTTGATGGGCACAGTGGCTGCGTTTGATGGGCACAGAAGCTGTGTTTGATGGGCACGGTGGCTGCGTTTGATGGGCACGGTGGCTGCGTTTGATGGGCACGGTGGCTGCGTTTGATGGGCGCGGTGGCTGCGTTTGATGGGCGCGGTGGCTGCGTTTGATGGGCACGGTGGCTGCGTTTGATGGGCACGGTGGCTGTGTTTGGTAGAGTGGCTGGGTTTGATGGGCAGAATGGCTGGGTTTGATGGGCAGAGTGGCTGGGTTTGATGGGCAGAGTGGCTGCGTTTGATGGGCAGAGTGGCTGCGTTAGATGGGCACTGTGGCTGCGTTTGATGGGCACAGTGGTTGCGTTTGATGGGCACAGTAGCTGCGTTTCATGGGCACAGTGGCTGCGTTTGATGGCACAGTGGCTGCGTTTGATGGGCACAGTGGCTGCATTTGATGGGCACAGTAGCTGCGTTTGATGGGCAGAGTGGCTGCGTTTGATGGGCACAATGGCTGCTTTTGATGGGCACAGTGGCTGCGTTTGATGGGCACAATGGCTGCTTTTGATGGGCACAGTGGCTGCAATTGATTGTTTTTTTTTTTTATATATAAAAATTTCGGTTTGTTTGCGCCCCCCCCCCCCAAAAAAAATTTGGAGCACCAGGAATTTGGCCAAGTCCCAGGGCTGGATTAACATAGGGACTATTGGAGCTGCAGCTCCAGGCCATTACAGGCCCAGCCTTCCAAATCAAATGCCAGACTTCCCTATCCATCTACAAGGCGACAACAAGAAAATACCACAAAGGAATTTTCCAAGCCAAGAAGAATTATTTCTCGGAGGCTATCAACGGGGCCCTAAACCGCCCCCGCAAACTCTTTAAGATGGTCACCCAGACCATGAAACCAGGATGTATTGAAGCCCCCAGTTCTGACACACAAGAATTTTGCAATGAGCTATCGGATTATTTCGTTGATAAAATCGAGGCAATCCGTGAAAGCATTCAGCAAAACTTTTCTCCCCTCAGCCCCCCCTGTAGCCTCTCACACAGCACCCATAGTAATTCTTCGATATCAGGTAAGTTTACCCTAGAACCCATCTCCGTTGAGTCCACTAAAAATGTCATTTGTACTCTGCGCAATGGCGCAGCGCCAAATGACATTATCCCCACAAAACTGCTGAAGGAATGCGCCGACATCCTGGCTCCTCCCATTACGCAGCTTATCAACCAGTCTTTCTTGGAGGGCATAGTGCCTTCACAGTTGAAAGAGGGTATAATCCAACCCATCCTGAAGAAACCCTCCCTGGACCCCAAGGACCCACTCCACCGCCGTCCCATAACAACCCTCAACGTATTCTCTAAGATAATGGAGAAAGTAGTGGTACAACAGCTGCAACAGCATCTAGATACCTACAAGCTACTTGACCCATTGCAATCAGGCTTCCGTCCCGGACATGGGACGGAAACAGCATTGCTGAAAGTATGGGACGATGTTCTCAAGGCCGCAGACGAAGGAGAATCTTGTCTCCTGGTTCTGTTGGACCTAAGTGCAGCTTTTGACACTGTAGACCACAATCTGTTACTGACTCGGCTTACTGAAGTAGCCAGGGTCGCAGAAGGCGATTTATCTTGGTTCTCCTCTTTTTTGGAAAACCGATCGCAAACAGTGAAGTTAGGACCGTTTACGTCTGAAAAACGCACAGTAACATGCGGAGTCCCTCAAGGATCGCCTCTGTCACCAGTGCTATTCAACATCTACCTTCGTCCTCTTTTTGAGATTATTAGCAGCCAAAAACTGCTCTACCACTCTTATGCAGATGACACGCAACTGTATTTCCGCATCGGCAACAGACAGGATCACCACCTCAATCTAGAGACATGCCTCTCTTTGATAGAGGACTGGATGACAAAGAGTTATCTTAAACTCAATGGAGCGAAAACAGAACTTCTTCTGTTTCACGCCAAGCGTAGGAATCAACTTTCAACAGCGTGGACCCCCCCGCCTATTTTGGGCAAACTCATCACCCCTAGCGCCAAAGTCAAAAGCCTAGGGGTCATTTTTGACTCCTTTATGACAATGGACGCACAAATAGAGTCAGTGGTCAGCGGATCTCACCATCTACTGCGCCTACTACGCAGACTCACTCCGTTCATCCCTAAAGAAGATTTAGCGGTCGTGGTGGGAGCAATTGTAAACTCCAGGCTGGATTATACAAATGCCCTTTACCTCGGCCTCCACAAGTACCAAATCGCTCGTCTGCAAGTCGTTCAGAATACGGCCGCCAGACTTGTGACTGGGAAAAAACCCTGGGAATCCATCTCACCTTCACTGAGATCCCTTCATTGGCTGCCAGTTAAAGACAGAATTGCTTTTAAAGCTCTCTGTCTTACGCATAGATGTGTCCATGAGAGTGCCCCCCTTTACTTATGCGAATTAATAAAAGCGCATAATCCCAATCGCGTTTTGCGATCCACGAATCAGAACCTGCTCCAGGTTCCGAAAGCCAACTTCAAGTCCAAAGGAGAGAGAAGATTTGCGATCCAAGGTCCCAGACTATGGAACGCTTTACCAACCAGCATTCGGTTGGAGGAGAACCACCTAGCATTTAGGAAAAAGGTCAAGACTTTTCTCTTTTGATATCAAAGGAGACAGGAACAACAAGCGCCCAGAGGCGATTCAGTTCGCATGTGCCGCGCTATATAAGTTTTCATTCATTCATTCATTCATTCAGAGTTACACCCCAGCACAGGCTCTTGGAAACGCAGAAGGGTGCTCACTGCCCAGTAAAAGGCCCCACCGAAATCCTCCGTACCAAGCGCATGATGCTCTTAATCTGGCCCCATCATGTCCCCTCCCCCAGTGGCCTCTAGCGCAGCCCAAGTCAAGCATGCAGGAGGAGAGTTTATATTTTTTTCCCTGGCTGCATGCTTGTTCCCGGTATTGATGTCAGGATCCGGATAACACACAGCGGCAGCCCCAATATTTCTGTCCTCGCCGGTTCTCTTTTCATTTATCAGCTACCCAGGAAGGCGGTGAAGCTCGGGAATGACACCAAATTGGATTTCGTCTTCACATCGTCCTCGCCGTACGTGAGAAGGTAAAACATTTAACGCCGGCCTCTTCCCACCTGCCATCTGCTTTCCTGCGCTTTATCGCCGCGTAATAATGTGCGCGCACAGCTGGACTCCCTTGTAGGAGCGGGGGGGGGGGGGGCACTCCACCTGACTATCGACAGAGCCCATCTACCGCGTGCCGAGCTGTAATTAGGCAGGAAAGGTATTTGAGGAGAAGCTGCACTCCAAATTAAGGGGCGAGCGACATGACGGGAAGAATTGGAAATGAGAACAAGGAAACGCATCTCACATCTCAGCATTAATTGTATCTAATGAACGCCATTGTTCTAGAACAACTACAACTTTATGTGCCCCACCCCCAATAGACAGAGCAGACTGAGAAAAACTTTTTTAAGCACTTCAATACCGGACACAAAAAAAATTTTTTTTTTAGTTTCTGTTATAAAATTTTACAAATATGTAGTTTATCTCCTTCACTGATGGGCGCTGATGAGGCTGCACTGATGGCCACCGAAAAGCACTGATGGGGGCGGCACTGATGAGGCTGTACTGATATGGGCACTAATAGGCGGCACCAAAATCTACTCCAAATACCCAAGGCCCGCTACAAGTCCAAAGGAGAATGAAGATTCGCAGTCCAAGGACCTTGACTATGGAACACGTTACCAACTAATATCCGAACGGAAGTGAATCACCAGTCCTTCAGAAAAATACTCAAGACCCACCTCTTCTGAAGGCCAAAAGAAGATAATGGATACCAAGCGCCTTGAGGCGATTCAGTTCGCATTTGTAATGCTATACAATCTATTCACTCACTCGCTGATGAGCCAGCACTGATGGGCACTAATGAGGCAGCACTGATGAGGCAGCTCTAATGCGGTGGCACTGATGAGGCAGCACTAATGGGGTGGCACAGATGAGGCACTAATGGGGTGGCACTGATGAGGCTGCACTGCTATGCGGCACTGATTGGCACTAATAGGCGGCACCCATGGGCACTGAATGGCGAGGCTGCACTAATAGGGTGGCACTGATGAGGCAGTACTGATGGGGCAGCACTAATGGGCACTGATGAGAAGGCACTGATGGGACTGTGCTGATATGCGGCACTGATAAGCACTCATAGGCAGTACTGATAGGCACTTATAGGCAGTATTGATGGGCACTCATAGGGCTGCACTGATAACCAGGGCACTGATTATCTGTGCACTTGTCCTCAGTCACACTTGCCAGTTACCGGCTCTGCCCAGGCCACTTACAAACTATGGCAGTTGTCTGTGGACTTAAAGCGGAGGTTCACCCTAAATCTACTATGTCGCATCCCCACCAGCATACTGGCGCCAGCGCCAGTATGCTGTTTTTTTTTTTTTAATCGCTCTACTTACTGTTTAAAGAATAATTTTATTTTCTATCCACCGCGGGTGAATGGCGCAGCCTTCCGGAAATAGCCGATATAGGACTCGGCTCTTCCCGGCGCCTGCGCACAGACCTAGGAGCTGACTGCGCAGGCGCCGTATATAGTCGAGTCCAATTTCGGCTTTTTTCGGAGGGTGTGACGCGCCATAGCCATAGGACTCGGCTATATACGGCGCCTGCGCAGTCAGCTTCTAGGTCTGTGCGCAGGCGCCGTATAGCGCCGGGAAGAGCCGAGTCCTAAATCGGCTATTTTCGGAAGGCGTGACGTGACATAGCCGCGCCATTCACCCGCGGTGGAGAGAAAAGAAAATTATTCTTTAAACAGTAAGAAAACGGGATACTGGCGCTGACGCCAGTATGCTGGAGGGGATAGGACAGAGTAGTTTTAGGGTGAACCTCCGCTTTAAGAGAAGATGACAACAACTTTTTTCCTTTTTAAGCACTCGGGCAGATGTACACAATTGCAAGTTCCACACAGAGGCGGCTCTCTAATTAGGCGGTTGCTCAAGGCCTCGCATTCACAGGGGCCTTGCGCCGCCTAATTTGCCTGTGATCGATACTAATGTCTGCGCCATCGGATCTCTCTATCACCCCTCTCTCTTTATCACCTCCCCCCTCTTGCATTGGCTGAATATGTCTGATGGGTGAGGAGGGTGCCCCGGAATCGGTGCTGATCACCTGTTTGCTAGATCCGTGCATCTTTCTGCAGCCATTTTTCTTGCTTGAATTATTTTTCCCATTATGGGTGTGAGTGGGACCTCAGGTCTAAGTTTTGCCTAAGGCCTCATAAATCCTAGAGCCGCCTCTGGTGCCACATTTGCAGATGATAAAGTCCCAGCTCACAGTCCCTGCTGCTGCTGGCGGAGTGATATTGGCGCTTGCTCACTGCCTGCCCCCTTCAACAAGTGGATGATCCCCCCCATCAAGGCATTTTGATATTTGAATAACTCCTCCCAAGAGCCCGCCCACTTCTTACATTGGGGTGAAGGTTCCTGAGAGGAGTCCTGGGGCAGGGTGCTGTCCCAACGCTGAAATGTTATATAAACCAGTTTCAGCACCACGGAGAGCGCCTAATGCCGGCAAATTGGCTTTTGCAGCTTACTGTACCTCTGACATTCAAAGACAATCATTGGCTGCTGGATTCTCTGGTGCACATGTGTGTGTTGTTGTGAATAGAGTGAATGTGACTGTGCAAATGCCATCGACACTTTCTTGGGTTCCCAGTGAAGTCTTTATAAATAAACCCATAAAGGTAACACGGAACAACGCTCACCTAGGACCAGGGGCGGACTGACCATTGGGGCTCTCGGGCACTGCCCGAGGACCCCATGTCACTAGGGGGCCCCATCAGGGTTGCCAGCCTCAGTATAAACTGCCTCTGCAGTACCTTTTCAGTGTGTGTATGTATACTGTGTGTGTATATTGTGTGTCTGTGTATGTATGTATACTGTGTGTGTATATTGTGTGTCTGTGTGTGTATGTATACTGTGTGTGTATATTGTGTGTCTGTGTGTGTATGTATACTGTGTGTGTATATTGTGTGTCTGTGTATGTATGTATACTGTGTGGACCAGATTCTTGTATATTCTCCGGCGGCGTAGCGTATGCCATTTACACTACGTCGCCGCAACTTCCTGGAGCAAGTACCGTATTCTCAAAGCACTTGCTCCGTAATTTGCTGTGGCGTAGTGTGAATGGACCGGCGTAAGGACGCTTGTATTTAAATTAAGCGCGCCCCCGCGCCGATTGAACTGCGCATGCGCCGGCCGCGACTAAATCCCAGTGCGCATACTCCAAATCACGTCACAAATAGTCAATGTAAACGACGTGAACGTAACTTACGCCCAGCCCCATTCAGAATCGACGTACAACACGAAGCGGTCCCGAGTCCATACTTAAAGCGGATGGTTCAGCAAAAAAACAATATTAAAATCCAGCAGCAACAAATACTGCAGCTGCTGACTTTTAATATTAGGACACTTACCTGTCCTGGAGTCCAGCGGCGTCCGCAGCAGAGGAGGAGCAATCGCTCGTCCCCCTGCTGCTCCCCCCTCCATCCACGGTGAGGGAACCAGGAAGTGAAGCGCTGCGGCTTCACTGCCCGGTTCCCTACGACGCATGCGCAAGTCGCGCTGCGCCCGGCGATTGGCTCCCGCTGTGTGCTGGGAGCCGAGAGTTCCCAGCACACACCGGGGGGGGCGACGGGATGTCGCCAAAAAACCCGTCTTTTGCCCGAGACTGCGGGCCGGAAGTGGTTGCAGATACCTGTCTTTAGACAGGTATCTGCACCCCCCTCCCCCCTGAAAGGTGTCAATTGTGACGCCGGAGGGGGAGAGGGTTCCGATCAGCGGATCTTCACTTTAGGGTGGAGATCCGCTTTAACATGGCATACGACAGACTTTCGTAAACATACCCCTCATATAGCAGGGGTAAGTTTACTCTTAGGCAAACGACGTAAACGACGACGAGGCTGTGCAAAAACGTTCGGGAATCGGCGTATCAGACTCATTTGCATATTCAAATGAGAAATCGACGTAAACGCCACCTAGCCAGTGTAACATTACATTTTAGGATACGATGGTGTAAAATAATTACGCCAGTCGTATCCTAGCGTAATTCCGGCGTATCTTGTTTTCTGATTAGAAAACAATGATACGCTGGCGGGAAATTCAAATTACGCCGGTGTATCTGTAGATACACCGGCGTAATTCTTTTGAGAATCTGGCCCTGTATGTATACTGTATGTGTGTGTGTGTGTGTATACTGTGTGACCCCATAATCTACTGCCTGGGGGCCCCATGAGTGGTCAGTCTGCCCCTGCCTAGGACCCAACGATGCGGCATCCCTAAGATTCCCTGCTCCGGCCGCTGACCTCTGCGAGGGCCGGTTTTCAGGTCTGCATTGCCAGTAAAGCGGCGGACAGGCAGGTAAGCAACTTTAACCACTTCAGTACCGGAGGAATTTGCTGCCAAATGACCGGGCCACTTTTTTGTGATCCGGCACTGCGTCGCTTTAACTGACAATTGCGCGGTCGTGCGACGTGGCTCCCAAACAAAATTGGCGTCCTTTTTTCCCGCAAATAGAGATTTCTTTTGGTGGTATTTGATCGCCTCTGCGGTTTTTATTTTTTGCGCTATAAACAAAAATAGAGCAACAATTTTGAAAAAAAAAAAACAATATTTTTTTACTTTTTGCTATAATAAATATCCCCCAAATATATATAAAAATGGATTTGTTCCTAAGTTTAGGCCGATACGTATTCTTCTACCTATTTTTGGTAAAAAAAATTGCAATAAACGTTTATGGATTGGTTTGCGCAAAAGTTATAACTTTTATAAAATAGGGGATAGTTTTATGGCATTTTTATTATAATTTTTTTTTTACTAGTAATGGCGGCGATTAGTGATTTTTATCGTCACTGCGACATTATGGCCGACACATCGGACACTATTTTGGGACCGAAAGAATAAATGATAATGATTAGCGCTTCAGACAGGTGATGTGCATGCACTACACGTGAAACATAACATGTGATAAACACAGAATAAATGAAACATTTGCAGTGGTTCCTACAAAGGAGTATTGATAATAAGTCCAATCTGAAACCAATATAAAGTGAGTGACGTCCTATTCATCAGGTGCATCCATGTGCTAAATGTGAATGGGAAATAGACTATTTTGGGACCATTTACAATTATACAGCGATCAGTGCTATAAAAATGCACCGATTTACTGTATAAATGTGACTGGCAGGGAAGGGGGGTTAACCACTAGGGGGCTAGGACGGGGTTAACTGTGTCCTAGGGAGTGATTCTAACTGTGTGGGGGGCGGAGCTTACTCCCGATGAGAGGGAGCAGACGATCAGTGTCCTGTCACTAGGCAGAACAGGGAAATGCCTTGTTTACACAGGCATTTCCTGTTCTGCCGCTCCGTGACACGATTGCGGGACACCAGCGGACATTGATCCACGGGTCCCGCAGGCACGCTCACGGAGATCACTTCTTAACGGGTACGTACAGGTACGTCCTTCTGCCTGCCTGTGCCATGCTGCAGATATCTGCGTGCGGCGGACGGACAGCGGTTAAGACAGGGTACCTGCACATGGAAGCACTGAGTAATCTATATGTGGGGGAGTTAGGAGTGACGGGCACAACTGCCAACCATCATCACAGAACATCAACGTGGTTCAAAACTTTAAATGAACCTAAGCTCCTTACAGGTGATACAAAGTGGGTGGAGTATTGCCGAAATGAAGCACCAATTAGAAGGAGCTTCACTGTTACGGCCAGGAAAATATGAAAATGTACCTCCCATAATCTTGGGGGTTAGTGAGATGGGAATGAGGGACACCTATTAGCAAAACTATGCAGGCATAGGACACTCCCCCTGCCACACCCCCTTAAAGGAGAATTGCACACAAAAAAATGGTTAAATCCACAAGTGCGTATCTATCTAACCTCTGGACCCCTTTACATTACACAGCACCCTGCACCACGGGACCCTTTTACATTACACAGCACCCTGCACCTCTGGACTCCTTTATATTACACAGCACCCTGCACCACTGGACCCCTTTACATTACACAGCACCCTGCACCTCAGGACCCCTTTACATTACACAGCACCCTGCATCTCTGGACCCCTTTACATTACACAGCACCCTGCACCCCTTTACATTACACAGCACCCTGCACCTCAGGACCCCTTTAAATTACACAGCACCCTGCATCTCTGGACCTCTTTACATTACACAGCACCCTGCACCCCTTTACATTACACAGCACCCTGCATCTCTGGACCCCTTTACATTACACAGCACCTTGCACCCCTTTACATTACACAGCACCCTGCACCTCAGGACCCCTTTAAATTACACAGCACCCTGCATCTCTGGACCTCTTTACATTACACAGCACCCTGCACCCCTTTACATTACACAGCACCCTGCACCTCAGGACCCCTTTACATTACACAGCACCCTGCATCTCTGGACCCCTTTACATTACACAGCACCCTGCACCTCTGGACTCCTTTATATTACACAGCACTCTGAACCTCTGGACTCCTTTACATTACACAGCACCCTGCACCACGGGACCCTTTTACATTACACAGCACCCTGCACCCCTGGACCCCTTTACATTACACAGCACCCTGCACCACGGGACCCTTTTACATTACACAGCACCCTGCACCACGGGACCCCTTTACATTATACAGCACCTTGCACCTCTGGACCCTTTTACATTATACAGCACCCTGCACCTCTGGACCCTTTTACATTACACAACACCGTGTACCTCTGGACCCCTTTGCACTACACAGCACCCTGCACCTCTGAACCCATTTACATTACACAGCACCCTGCACCTCTGGACCCCTTTACATTACACAGCTCCCTGCACCACGGGACCCCTTTACATTACACAGCACTCTGCACCTCTGGACCCCTTTACATTACACAGCACCCTGCACCTCTGGACCCCTTTACATTACACAGCACCTTGCACCTCTTGACCCTTTTACATTACACAACACTGTGTACCTCTGGACCCCTTTACATTACCCTGCACCCCTTTACATTACACAACACCGTGTACCTCTGGACCCCTTTGCACTACACAGCACCCTTCACCTCTGAACCCATTTACATTACACAGCACCCTGCACCTCTGGACCCCTTTACATTACACAGCTCCCTGCACCACGGGACCCCTTTACATTACACAGCACCCTGCACCTCTGGACCCTTTTACATTACACAGCACCCTGCACCTCTGGACCCCTTTACATTACACAGCACCTTGCACCTCTTGACCCATTTACATTACACAACACTGTGTACCTCTGGACCCCTTTACATTACACAGCACCCTGCACCTCTGGACCCCTTTACATTACCCTGCATCCCTTTACATTACACAGCTCCCTGCACCTCTGGACCCCTTTACATTACACTGCACCCTGCACCTCTAAACCACTTTACATTACACAGCCACCCACACTTTGTTACACAGACACCCCTCTAACAGTTCTGGACCCCCTGCATGTTACACTGAGGGGAGACGTGACATGCGGCCACAGGCCGCCGCGGCCCAATGGGCATAAGCCCCGGTTTGCCCTATGGCCAGTCTGAGCCTGACTCTAGGCACAGTTAGCACATGGTTAGGCTCAACACTAACTCAGTCAGGCCCTAGAAGTTGCAATTTGCTGTAGCAAAAGTATAGAATAGGAAGTCCTTTAGTTCTATCTATCCTATGGTGGACTACTGCTCCCAGCAATCCCTCTTCAAACCCTGCCAGCCCTCCTGGCTGCAGCTGCCTGACACCATTGTCCATGACATTGCAATCCTCACTGGCTCCATTACTAGTATAACATTTTTTAAGGAGGCCTGCCCCCTGCCAATCCAGATTGGGGATTGGTCAGGGTTTCTTAGAATACACCAGGCAGCTCCACCTCTTTTCCCCTCCTCTCTTCTAGAACCCTATAGAAGCAATGCTATCTGTGAGTCACCAGCCTACTCTTGCCACTCCCAGCCCACCTAGCTTCCAGCTAGGCCTCCCTAAATTTACCTGCACTCACAAAAATCCTAACTCAGCACCTACCTAAGTAGGGGGTGCTACAATTGTTTTTATGTTTGTATGCTAGCCCCCCCCCCCCCGAAGAAGAGGGAGGCTTTTCCCCCCGAAAAGCATCAGCTTCAGCTGTACAGTCATAAAACTGTTCTTTTAGATCATGGGTCTTCAAACTATGGCCCTCCAGTTGTTCAGGAACTACAATTCCCATCATGCCTAGTCATGTCTGTGAATGTCAGAGTTTTACAATGCCTCATGGGATGTGTAGTTCCGGAACAGCTGGAGGGCCGTAGTTTGAGGATCCCTGTTTTAGATAAAAGATTGTAATCCTTCCATCAAGTGTGGCATCACTCTGGGCCTGGGAGCCAGAGGCGGCTCTAGGCTTTATAAGGGCCCCACTCGCGCCTATGTGGGCAGGGGGCTTATTGGAATCTGATAGCCCCCTTTAACAAGGCAGCCCCAGATCCTGCCCTTTTAATAACTAAGGGGTGGGGGGCGATGTCACCTGGTGAACCCGCCCCCTTGTGACGTCATTGACTGAGGGCATACTGGGTCATTGACGTCACAAGGGGTGGTGTCACCGATATTCACTGGTTGTTAGGAACGCTGGCGGCCCCGCTCCTGAGTCAGGGCTCTTAACACTGCCGAGCACAGCAGCAATAAGTTCCCTCAAAACTGGGGCAATGCATAGGGCAAGTTAGGCGGCCGCGAGGCCCCTGTGAGTGTGAGGCCTTAGGTGACCGCCTAATTAAAGAGTCGCCTCTGCTGGGAGCTCCTCTCTCTATTTAAATGCATTACGTAGCATGCAAGCAATTAACATGGTGATAGGGCCACTTTATTGGGGGCGGAGCTTTCAATTACCTTTAAAATCGTTTCAATACAATAAAAAAATAAAAACAGCGGTTTCTTCACTGCCTGTAAACTGGTAAGAATTCTATTTCTTTGTATCTGTCCGGGATGGACAGTTATGAACGAGCGCTGGGGCCCCTGACAGCGCCGGGACTGTGTAAGGAATGAGCCTCGTCTCCCAGGACTGACGATCGTCTGATCAGTAAACGGTGATGGGGGGGGGGGGGGTGACTGATTCCTCGTAGAAAACGGATCGGTGTGTTTGGACTTCCTTACAATAACAGGAAATGATGGATCTCTCCCGCTCAGCGCCGCCACCTTCCGCGACATCCTTTAGGGATAAGTAATATTCAGGAGTAATGGGCGTCTGTGCCGCGGTATGAATGTGCCCTGCGGTGTCACCGCGCAGCCATCTTTCTTACTCTTCTTCTGTCTGATAAAATATTTTAGGATAAGTTCGCTTCCATTTGCTTTGCTGCCTTTCTGTAGCCGCATTTCATCCCCTTTCTGCCTTCCCCCCGGGCCTCATTCACACTTGCGGCTGGAGGGGCAGTGAACAAAAAAAAAAGAGGTGATTGAGCTGCAGTTTTGTTGCCCCAATTGCCCACCTTAACCGTTTAAATACCCGGAACTTTCATCCTCTTCTAGCCCAGGCCAATTTTCAGATTTGAGCGCTGTCACACTTTGAAAGACTTTTACGCTGCCATGCAACACTGTACCCATATGACACTTTTATATTTTTTTGAGACAGATAGAGCTTTCTTTTGGTGGTATTTGATTACCACTGTTTTTTTTTTTTTTAAATAAATGAAAAAAGACTGAAAATGTTGAAAAAATAACGTTTTGATGGGCAGTAATGAGGCTGCACTGATAAGGCTGCACTTATGGGCACTGAGCAGCCTCCGCTGATGGGGCAGCACTTATGGACATTGATAAGGCTGCACTAAGAAGGCTGCAGTGATAAAGCTACACTGATGGGTACTGAGGAGGCTGCACTAAGAAGCCTGCACTGATGGGCACTGAGGAGGCTGCACTGATAAGGCTGCACTAATGGGCACTAAGGAGGCTGCACCTATGAGTGCTGTGGAGCCAGCATTGATGAGGCTGCACTGAGGAGCCTGCACTGATAAGGCTGAACTGATGGGCACTGAGGAGGCTGCACTAATGAGGAAGCACTGGTGGGCACTGAGGAGGGCTTGGGCTTGGCCCCTTAGTTCCAGTGAAGGGAACTCTTAACCACTTAAGGACCGCCTACTGTACATATACGTCGGCAGAATGGCACAGCTGGGCACATCAACGTATATATACGTTGGTTTTAGTACCCAGCCGTGGGTCACGGGCGCGCGCCCGCGGCACGCTCCCGTGACCCGGTCCGAAGCTCCAGGACCGGGACCGCGGGACTCGCGGACCCGATCACCGCTCCAGTGCGGCGATCCGTCCCTGGAGCTGAAGAACGGGGAGAGCCGTGTGTAAACACGGCTTCCCCGTGCTTCACTGTGGCCGCAGCATCGATCGCGCCATCCCTGTTATAGGGGGACGCGATCGATGACGTCACACCTACAGCCACACCCCCCTACAGTTGTAAACACACACACAGGGAACACTCAAAGTCACAGCGCCCCCTGTGGTTAACTCCCAAACTGCAACTGTTATTTCCACAGTAAACAATGCAATTTAAATGCATTTTTTGCTGTGAAAATTACAATTGTCCCAAAAATGTGTCAAAATTGTCCGAAGTGTCCGCCATAATGTCGCAGTCACGAAAAAAATCGCTGATCGCCGCTATTAGTAGTAAAAAAAAAATCATTAATAAAAATGCAATAAAACTATCCCTTATTTTGTAAACGCTATAAATTCTGCGAAAACCAACCGATAAATGCTTATTGCGATTTTTTTTTACCAAAAATAGGTAGAAGAATACGTATCGGCCTAAACTGAGGAAAAGAAAATGTTTTTTTTATATATTTTTGGGGGATATTTATTATAGCAAAAAGTAAAAAATATTGCATTTTTTTTTAAATTGTCGCTCTATTTTTGTTTATAGCGCAAAAAATAAAAACCGCAGAGGTGATCAAATACCACAGAAAGAAAGCTCTATTTGTGGGGAAAAAAGGACGCCAATTTTGTTTGGGAGCCACGTCGCACGACCGTGCAATTGTCAGTTAAATGACGCAGTGCCGAATCGCAAAAAGGGGCAAGGTCCTTTACCTGCATTTTGGTCCGGGTCTTAAGTGGTTAAATAAGTGCACAATCATCGCGCCGCAAGTCATAACGGACTCCCCGCCGCCGCAGCGTCTATTTTTAAGCCCTGCTCTTTGGAAGGGGCTGGAGGGGGTGGAATTAAAGGTTATTTGGCTTGGAATAAGGTGATATTATAAAACAGGGGTCTCCATACTTTTAAAGCAAAGGGCCAGTTTACGGTCTTTCCGACTTTAGGGGGGCCGGATTCTGACCAGTTGGGGTCGAAAATGCCCCAAGGGCCGAGCATCAGTGAGAATAAACATGGCCCCAGTGTTGGTGGGCAGTAGGAGGAGGAATAGTGCTCCATCATTGCTATTAGTCTAAGGCAGGGGTCTTCAAACTACGGCCCTCCAGTTGTTCAAGAACTACAATTCCCATCATGCCTAGTCATGTCTGTGAATGTCAGAGCTTTACAGTGCCTCATGGGATGTGTAGTTCCGCAACAGCTGGAGGGCCGTAGTTTGAGGATCCCTGGTCTAAGGCCTCGTACACACGAGCAGACAGATTTGTTCAAATCTGTCTGTCCGACAGATTTGAACAGATCTGCCTGCTGGCATTTTGGTTTGCTCGCGTGTACACACGAGCAAACCAAAATCCCGGCCAGCAGACGGCGCGCTGACGTGGCGGTGACGTTGACGCCGGCACGTCACCGCACCAGGAAGTAAAACACTTCCGCGCATGCGTCGAAATCATTCGACGCGTGTGCGAGAAGACATATCTGCTGGTTAGCATACTAACCAGCAGACATGTCGGGCGGACGGGTTCCCAGCCGACAGATTTCAAAGCATGCTTTGAAATCTGTCGGGTGGCCAAATCCAAAGCCCGTACACACGATCGAATCTGTCTGCTGAAACGGTCTAGCAGACCGTTTCCAGCAGACAGATTTGATCGTGTGTACGAGGCCTTAGAGATAGTGACCCATTGTTGTTGCCATTGGAAGGAATAGTGCCTCATATCATTGGAAGCAATACTGCCCCAAGGGCCGGATGAAGGCTAGCAAAGGGCCACATCCGGCCCTCGGGCCGCAGTTTCGAGACCCCTGTTATAGAACAATAAATGGAACCTTTCCCGTCAGATCGCAGAAACAGTCGGCAACGTCCGCGGCACCGGACAATAACGGCCTGGAAATGGCGGACAATACAAATTTCAGGAAGGGAGGGGGAGGGGAGGGCCGATGACAGCTTTCTGTCTCTAAATGTTGTTTGCATTTTAAATCTTAATATCGCAAACAGCTTGTTACAGCGCGGCGGCTTGTTTTGTATTCCGCTGAATTATTTATTAAATACACGGAATTCATCAAGCTTTTGAACGCAATTTTTTTTCTTTTTTCAGAAAAAAAAAGAGAACTTTGATTCCTCCGAGTCTTCGTATCCAGTTAAGATCAATGTAGCTGTAAGGAAAAAAAAAAAAAACGTAATTACTTTTAATCCGACTCAGATGTAGAGGCATCAAAAAAGAACGCGTCCGGCGAGGTCAAAGGTAAAAAAAAAAAACGATGTAATTTCTGAGCGCTGGAACGCGAGGTCGCGGGAAATAATAACACTTCCTTAGAAGGACTAATGGATTGTTTGCGGCGCGAGCTCACAAAAATACGCTACGCGGTATCGAACCGCCCGAGAGCCACGTTACGCCTGGCGTTCTGCGATGACCTTGAGTAGGTCGCCCTTTGCGTTTCTGGAAACCTTTCGCTGACACGCCGGGGTTCCCCGATGACTACTTGTTAGCGAAGGTGATGATCGCAAAGTGTTTTCACACCTTTGGCTCGATCGGAGAAAAAAACGCGCTAACCCCGGTGGGAGCCGGCGCCGTGCAAGCCCTGAGAAACAGGAGTGTGAAACGGCTCAATAGGTTTTACCGGTATTTACCGACGACCTTGAGCAAAATGTAAACCAAAGCTGAGAATTCTGGAATCTGGCCGCGCCGAAAGGACTTTAACCGCTTCAGCCCCGGGAGAGTATTTACCCCCTTCCTGACCAGAGCACTTTTTGCGATTCGGCACTGCGTCGCTTTAACCACTTAAGACCCGAACCTTTAGGCAGCTAAAGGACCTGCCCAGTTTTTGCGATTCGGCACTGCGTCGCTTTAACTGCCAATTGCGCGGTCGTGGGACGTGGCTCCCAAACAAAATTGGCGTCCTTTTTTCCCCACAAATAGAGCTTTCTTTTGGTGGTATTTGATCACCTCTGCGGTTTTTATTTTTTGCGCTACAAACAAAAATAGAGCGACAATTTTGAAAAGAAAAAGGAATATTTTAGACATTTTTCTATAATAAATATCCCCCAAAAATAAAAATATTTTTTTTTCCCTCAGTTTAGGCCGATATGTATTCTTCTACATATGACTGGTAAAAAAAAATTGCAATAAGCGTATATTGATTGTTTTGCGCAAAAGTTATAGCTTCTACAAAATAGTGAATAGATTGATGGCATTTTTATTAGTAATTTTTTTCTTAGTAGTAATGGCGGCGATCTGCTTTATTTTTATTTTTATCGTGACTGCGACATTATGGCGGACACATCAGACACTTTTGACACTATTTTGGGACCGCGCTATAAAAATGCACTGATTACTGTGTAAATGACACTGGCAGGGAAGGGGTTAAACACTAGGGGACGATCAAGGGGTTAAGTGTGTCCTAGGGAGTGATTGTAACTGTGGGGGGGATGGGCTACCACTGACGTGACAGTGATCGATGTTCCCGATGACAGGGAGCAGTAGATCAGTGTCCTGTTACGAGGCAGAACAGGGAAATGCTTTGTTTACATCGCCCCGTTCTGCCTCTCTGTAACACGATCACGGGCTGCCGGCGGACATCGAGTCCGCGGGGCCCGTGGGCACAGTCATGAAAATTGCAGCAGGCGGATGCTTCCCCGCCTTCTTAAAGGGGACCTACCTGTATGTCCATTTGCCCACCACTGCCATTGTGCCGACGTATATTGGCGTGCGGCGGTCGGCAAGTGGTTAACATTATTATTATACAGGATTTATGTAGCGCCGGCTCCCAATGATAACATTTTTTTTTTTTTAACAGAGATGTTTTATTGAGAGAACAAAGAAAGATTACAGCATCACATATCAATACAGGTAAAGTTAGGTACAAAAAACAGGGGCAACCTACGGGCTCAGAACAGGACAGTTTCCCTAAGCACATCACATTATCAGGGGAAAAGACACAAGATCCAGAACCAGACCCCCCATGGACCGCGAATGACATACCAGGACCCCAATCCCCCCAAGGGTTACATGGAGAAGGGGAAGTAGAAACAGGATACCCCGGGAGGGAAAGGGGAGGGGAGAAGACAGTAGTAAATAGAATGTGAAGATCACGTGCAACCCATCACAGGAACAGTATTAAGTGTTCAGGTACAGCATAACAACCATATCAAGAGCCAACATTAACCCCTGGCATCAATCCACCCAGACCACACCTTGTCAAATTTTCCTGGGCACTGCCTACTTTCGTATGTGATCCTGTAGAGTGGCAGCACATTATTAATAGCCTGAGTCCAGGATTCCACAGTAGGCGGATCAGGCGCTTTCCACTTGAGGAGGATTTACCTCCTGGCGTAGAAGAGGGAGAAAGTGAGGAACAATTTAGAGTACCTGTCTCCCTGAACCTCCTCCAAGTGCCTCAGAAGAAGGATCACGACGGACACGACCACACCATGTGCCAAAACGATCCCTCCTGAACCCCACAACGTGGACAGGGGGGGTCTCTTTGAGGGTAAATACGGGCCAGCCTCTGGGGGGTGTAGTAAGCCCTATGTAGAAACTTAATTTGAATGAACCTATCCCGAGCTGCTATAAGTGACGGGATGAACGTGGAAACACATTCCTCCCACTTTTCGTCATCCAGGTCAGGTATATCAGCCTTCCGCTTTTCAAAGGAGCGGGTTGACCCAGAGTCATATGCAACTGTCATATAAAGGTAGAGGGTAGAGAGAGGTCGCCCCATAGTTCGTGAAGTCAAGAGTCTCTCAATCGAGTCAGATTGGAGCGTAAGTCTGTCCGGAAATTGGGCCGCGTAAGCGTGTCTAAGCTGCCAGTACCGGAACGTCCAGTGTGCCGGGACCGAATATCTGTCCCTCATCTCCCGAAAGGTCATAAGAGCACCATCGGAGACAATATGCTTAAGGGTGGTTATCCCCCTACTAGCCCAAACCGAAGGGTCAGGAAGGGAATAAAAGTGGGGCAATAGGGGATTACCCCACAGGGGTACATGTGGGGAGACGTGGGAGGGCCTCGCATAAATTAGCCTAGCATCCTTCCAGGCCCTAATCGTAGGCCAGGTTGCTCAGGGCAGCATACAAGCCCAAGATGGCGGCCTCCCCTTAACCGCCGGATTGTGTTTAGGCTGGGCAAACCACCATCGAACAGTGACCAGGACGGTGGCCCAGTAGTACAGTTGAAAGTTCGGGAGCGACAGGCCGCCACCCGATAGGGCAGATACAAGATTTTTTTTGCTATCCTAGGGGCTCTACCCGCCCATACAAAGGCCCCCACCTGGCTCTCAAGCCTTTTAAAGAATGCCCTGGGAAGATGGACCGGAGTGTTCCTGAAGTAGTACAAAAATTTGGGCAGAAGTACCATCTTCAGGAGGTTAATCCTACCCACCGGAGTCAGAGGGAGCGAACGCCACGCCACAAATTTAGTGGTGACCTGTTTCAACAGAGGCTGGAGGTTACACGGGACGAAGTCACCCAACTCTACACTGATCTTAATCCCCGAGTATTTAATTTCCTCCACCCACTTAAGCTGCGACTAAAGGTTAGAGTCAGTAGGGGAGGGATGGAGGGAGAAGAGCTCCGACTTATCCCAGTTAATGCGGACTGCAGAGAAGCCGGCAAACCGATCAAATTGGGCCAGGGCCTTACCAGGAGAGTCGGACGAGTCAGCCAAGTACAGCAGGGCATCGTCAGAGTAAAGGGAGATTTTTTCATGCAAAGACCCAACCCGTATTTCCCGTATATCCCCATCCGCCCTAATAAGGGCCGCCAGGGGCTCTATAGCCAGCGCGAACAGTCTCGGAGAAAGGGGGCAGCCTTGCCGTGTGCCCCGCTCCAGCGGGAATGGGTCCGAAAGACATGCATTAGTACAGACCCTGGCCCGGGGGGCATCATAGAGAAGTTTAACACAGGAGATGAATCTAGGGCCAAAGCCAAATTTGGCGAGAACCGCCCACAAGTACCTCCACTCAACAGAGTCTAAAGCCTTCTTGGCATCAAGGGAGGCCACCAGAGTCCGTCCCCTGTCGTCCGCCCTAGCTATGTGGGAAAAGAGTCTCCTCAGGTTAATATCGGTACCCCTACCTGGCATAAAACCCGTTTGATCGGGGTGGACCAGAGCCGTAATAACCGTATTCAACCTAATGGCCAGGACCTTAGCCAACAGCTTGGCGTCAACGTTCAACAATGAGATGGGCCTGTAGGAGGGGCACAGGGAGGGATCCTTACCCGGTTTTGGGATAACAACAATCACCGCTTCCCCCATGGAGGTGGGGAGAGAATGCAGGCGCTCAGCAGTCACCAGCATCTCACACAGCCTAGCAACTAACACTTTGGGGTACTGCTTATAAAGTTCAACGGGGAGACCGTCAGGACCAGGAGTCTTGCCCGGTTGCATAGTCTTAAGTGCCGTGAGGATTTCGTCCAGAGAGATAGGTCTGTCAAGGGTGTCTCTATATTTGTCAGTCAGGACAGGGACGTCAACTTCATCCAGGTAGAGGGCCAATTCGTCATCCCCAAAGGTCACTTGCGACGTGTAGAGGCGCTGGTAGTACATAGCAAAGGTGTGATTAATCTCCTCTGAGGTGTATAGGAGACCCCCGTCCGCTCCCTAGAGAGCCAGGCGAGGAGCCGGCCCGACCTCTCACCCTGCTCAAATATACGTTGGGATTGGGCTAGCAGTTTTTTCTGAGTCAGGGAGGTACGAAGGGACATAACCCCAGTTTTAGGGACTGTAGTCTAACGTAATGTTGGGGGTCCCGGGAACGGACATACAACGCCTCCTGCGCAGCAGCAGCATCCTCAGCCGCGACCAGCGCAGAACGCCTCTCCCGCCTAACTCGTGCTATAATGATCTTATACTGACCCCTAGTGAAGGCCTTAAAAGTGTCCCACACCACAATCTGGGAGGCTGTGTCCGAATTAGTGGCCCAAAAAACGTCGAGTACCCCCGTTAACTGTGCCTCCACGTCCTGGTCCGAGATCCAAAACCTCGACAGTCTCCACAGCCTGGTCGGGTTCCCCGTGTCACCCAATCACACTAACAGGGGGGCATGGTCCGAGATTCCCCTGGGGAGTATCTTGACCTCTCTCACCCTAGACAGGACCGACTGGCCCGCGAAGGCCAAATCTATGCGGGAAAAGGAGGCGTGCGAGGCAGAATGGCAGGTGTAGGCCCACGCCTGAGGGTGTTTCCACCTCCAAATGTCTGTCAAGCCATAGGTCTCGACCCAGGAGGTCAGTCCCGGGGAGGAGAGACCCACACCAGCCATCCTATCCACACTCGGGTCAGGAGCCATATTGAAATCTCCCAGCAAAATCAAATGGTCCGAAGCAAATTCGGCCAAAATGGCAGTTATCTTTTTCAGCAGTACCAGCGAGGCCGGGGGGGGCAGGTAGAGGCCCACAATGGACCAAGTCTGGGAAAGGATTCTAGGATTTATAACCACATATCTACCGTCAGGGTCCAGCGCAGATCCAGGAGCTTGAAAGGAAGGGACTTGTTGACTAAGATGCAAAGGTGGAGTATGTGAGTCCCTCGTGGATAGTACGGTGTTCTCCGTACAGTTTTTCCTTTTTTTCATTTTTTCTTGTTTTTGTTGTTTTGTTTTGGTTTTGTTTGTCAGACAATTGTCCTGCTGGACCGTCCACCTGCAGTCTACTTACCTTTTACTTTTACAGGGTCCGCCTATACCATCCAGACTTTGACATTAAGGAATGCTTCCCATTTACACTGTACTCTTTTAGTCACTGCTGGCTTGGGGAAATTGATCTGGCTCCCTTTTATTTTCAAATGTGTATATTTGATATGTTTGCAAAAAATTTTTACTTTTTGGCATTATGGCTACAAGACGTGTGGTATCTAGCTGGAATGTAAGGGGTTTAGGAGACAGAGTGAAACGCTTGGCGGTGGGACACATGCTCCGGCGACTAGATTCTTCTGTGGTATGCCTACAGGAGACACATATGTTACCTGGTCAGGTATCACCGTTCTCTACCAGACTATACAGTGCTCAGTTTCACTCTGCCTTCTCGTCCTATGCCAGGGGAGTTAGTATACTTATTAATACTAATGTTGCATTTACACTTACCTCCTCCCTTATTGATCCGGGGGGGCGTTATATTTTTCTAGTTTGTACTCTGGACGATTTGCACTGTGTTCTAGTTAATATATATATTCCGCCTCCTTTTTCTGTGGAAGTACTTAAGACTCTGGCCACCTTCCTATCTCATCACCCGGGTATCCCTGCCCTTATTGTGGGAGATTTTAATAATTTCTTGTGTGCAAATTTAGATAAATTTTCTCCTGGGGTGTCGGCGGGTACCCGGACAGGGAGCCCGACGTCCTTTGCTCGTATTTTACAGGAGCTGGGGCTTAGGGATGTTTGGAGGATCAGCCACCCACAGGAGAAATGTTACTCATGTCATTCGGCTTCTCATAGGGGCCTTTCTAGGATCGACCTTGGGTTGGGCAATAATGAGATGCTCCCTTTAATATCTTCCTCACGGTATGAAGCGAGAACTGTATCAGACCATTCCCCCTTATGTATTGAAATAATGACCTCCAGACTTACTAAGCGAACCTGCTGGAGACTTAATCCGTTCTGGCTATTACTGTTCCCCACTCCTGACCCCATTCATACTGACCTGGTCAATTTTATTAGAATCAATAAGCACTCTACAGGGAAGGGAATTTTTTGGGATGCTCTTAAAGCTTATTTGAGGGGTCAGTTCATTAGATCTATTAATTCAATCAAATCTGGGACGAAGTCCTGGGAGCGGTTTGTGTTGCAGGAGGTAGAGAGGGCGGAGTCGGCGTTTGTCGAGTCTCCTTCTGTACAGACTGAGAGGGCATGGACTGAAGCTCAAACTATCGCTAAGCAGGTTGTTATGGCTAAAGCAGAAAATAAACGTTTTTTTCTTCAACAAAAATACTTTGAGGAAGGGGAAGCTACGGGCCATCTGCTAGCTATGATGGTGCGTTCACAAAGGGGCTCTGCTCATATTGAAGCGATCGTCACTCCCTCCGGAGCTTTGGCGACGTCTCATGCAGACATTTTATCCACATTCAGGGATTTTTATGCTGACGTATACTCTTCTAAAGTGTCGCCTGCGGCGGGTGAGATCTCCTCCTTCTTGGACCAATGTCAGCTCCCGCGTCTGTCGGCGGCGGATGTGGAGCAGTTGAATGCCCCGCTCACAGCAGATGAGATGTTGGACGCGCTGGCGCTCTCCTCTCCCGGTAAGTCTCCGGGCTCGGATGGCTTGCCGGTGGAGGTATACAGGCGATACTCTGGAGTACTCCTACCTCTTTTGAGGGAGGTGTTTCTGGACGCATTTGAGAAAGGTACTTTGCCTGGGTCCATGAACGAGGCAGTAATAGTGTTATTGTTAAAGCCAGGTAAGGAAGCACACTCCCCAGACTCTTACAGGCCAATATCTTTATTGACAACCGACGTTAAGATACTGGCGAGGGTATTGGCCACTAGACTGGCTAAGGTTATACAAAAACTTGTCCACAGGGATCAGTCTGGGTTTATCCCCTCCCGGTCGACAGCACTCAACATCAGACGTCTCTTTTTAAACCTTCAGTTACCGGCGGATAATGAGGGCCAGAGGGCGATTCTTTCTTTGGACACCGCCAAGGCCTTCGACAGTGTCGAGTGGCCCTATTTATGGGAGGTTCTGGGTCGTTTCGGTCTTGGGGACACTTTTATCAGATGGGTGCGCTTATTATATGCTGCCCCCACGGGCAGGCTCCGGGTTAATGGGGATCTTACGGATCCCTTTCCTCTGCTTAGGGGTACGAGGCAGGGGTGCCCTTTGTCGCCCCTGCTTTTTGCCCTGGCCCTTGAGCCATTAGCGGCTGCCATTAGATTGTCCCCTTCGGTTACTGGCTTTAACAGGGGCACATATGAGGAGAAGATTTCCCTTTACGCGGACGATACATTGTTATATTTGGGGGATGTCGATAAGTCTCTTCCGGCTGCTATGGGGCTGATTAAACTTTTCGGTTCCTTGTCAGGCTTTTCAATAAACTGGAACAAATCTGTCCTCCTACCTGTGGATGGCTCATTTGCTTCGTTGCCGGATGCCACCGGATCTTTAAAAGTGGTCTCATCCTTTAAGTATTTGGGAATTCAGGTAGCAGTTAACCCGCGGACGTACTTAGAAGACAATCTCTTACCCCTTTTTCATAGATTGCAAACAACCTGTAACACCTGGTGTAAACTCCCATTGTCCGTTATAGGTAGGATGAATTTAATTAAGATGGTGTGGGGCCCCCAACTGTTATACATTATGCATAATTCTCCCCAATGGATCCCCCGTAGATGGTTTGCTCGGATAGATACTCTGTTCAGATCATTAATTTGGAAGAAGAAATCTGCTCGTATCCGACTTTCCACATTACAGTATAGCAAGGATCAGGGAGGAGCGGCAGTTCCTAACCCTAAATTCTATTTTTTAGCCTCTCAATTGCAGCATCTGTGCGGGATGGGGCAAATCGAAGAACGTGATTCCATTGATACTTTATTACGTATGGGAGCTCAGGATGCGTCGGTTTTGGCATGTCTGGAGGCGGGATTTCCACACCTGCCACGGACAGCGCCTACTGTGATTCTCCTTAAGAAACTCTGGTCCCTGGTGAGGTCAACTCTAAATATTGCAGGTTTTCTGGCAGAAACCCCTCTATGGGACAATCCTAATTTGGCGGAAGTCTATAAACTAGATGGTTTTCTGCTCTGGAGACAGGCTGGTATTCACCGTATTGCTCAACTTTATCAGCAAAACGTATTCAAATCTTTTCAGAATTTACAGGATGAATTTGATCTCCCTAGGTCTCAGTTCTATAGGTACCTGCAGCTCCGACACGCTTTACAGGCCCAGGGCCGGATTTCTGTGCTCCACTTGTCTAGCCACCGCTTGGTCAGGGATATATTCTTTGGCAAGGACAGGAAAGGCCTGATCTCTTATGCATACTCCACCCTTCTGCTGTCCACCCAAGACTCAGCGACTTTACCGTGTAGGAGAGGATGGATGGAGGACCTAGGTGATATTAATGGGGAAACTTGGGACATATGTCTACAGGCAGGACCTCTTACGTCAGTCTCACAGTCTCACAGGCTGTCTCATTTATTTTTGCTACATAGAGCATATCGCACGCCTATCCAGTTATTCCGTTGGGGTAGGAGGGATTCTTCCTTATGTCCAAAACGTTGTGGGGAGGAGGGTTCACTTGTTCATCTCATGTGGCGCTGTCCAAAACTGCATCGGTTCTGGGGTACTGTTACAGAGATTATTTCCTCTGTTTTCCAAGTTCGGGTCCCGTTGGACCCCCTAATATGTGTACTGGGTGCAGTGGAGGAAGAGGTCTACCCCCCTCCAGCTAATATTGCGGTGATTAGACTTCTATATATAGCCAGAAAACTCATAGCTAGATTTTGGTTGTCTCCACATGCCCCGACCAGGAAACAGTGGATTGAACAAGTCAATTTCATCCTTATCAGAGAGTACTATACCTATCAACATAGAAATGCTGCCCGGAAATTTGATTCTATTTGGGGACCCTGGTTGGGCACCCCGGGACTAGCACCCCCACAACTGGTGATGTCTAGGCTATTGCAGGTATAGGAAGCACCTCCGCATTAAGAATAGTCTGTGCGGGTTCCAGGTATTAACTGCAACGTGTATCTTAGGCCCTGTATGTTGGTGGGTAGGAACGGGTTTGGATTCTCTAGGTAGACTGTGGGCGGTAAAGTTTTGGTTGAGGCCCGTTGGCCACATAGGTAGTTGTGCTGGGGGGTAGGGTTACACCTGCCTACCCGGTAAAGTCTAATCCTAGTTGATGTATGTAAGTGCCTTGATTGTCATATCGCTTCCTATGATATACCATATGGACTGTGTATGTTTCATTTTGTCCTTTTTTTTTTGAACCTTTATAATGTGTCTGTATGTCATGTTTCATTGTCTTGGTACAATAAATTATTTTTCTGATTTAAAAAAAAAAAGGTGGAGTATGTAGAATGATAATGGCTGGCCACCCAGGGCTTTTTAAGAGCCAAGGTTCTACTTCCGACCAGGTGGGTCTCCTGAAGGATGCAGATGTGAGGGGCGTGGGACCTAATGAATTGGAACACCAGTGACCTCTTAACCGGAGAATTAAGGCCCCTAGTGTTCCAGGACATAATATTAAGTGCCGTCATGGCGGGTAGTGGGAGGGGGATAGGGTGGATTAGGGAGGGAAGGCTCTATGGAGGCTGGCGCTAGGACCCGAGACGAGTCAAACAACGTAAATTTAAACCGTAAACTGTACCGTACATACCCAATAAAACATCTGAACAGAAATTAAAAAAAAAAAAACGAATGAGGAGAAAAAAGGAGAAATTTCACATAGTAATAACAGCCCGTGTTGGGCAATATTCCCCCCCCCCCCCCCCACCCTGCTCATTCCCCCAAAACTAGGAAGAGCTTCCAATCCCCAGTCCCAAATCAGCACGCTGGCTGCAAAAAAAGGCGGGGCATATGTGCAAGCTGCGAGCCTGGGCCCACCGGTTAGTCCGGGGGATGTCCGCTTGAGCACGACGCCTCTCCGCTCCCGGCCTCTCCAATTGGGTAGATCAGGCAGGTAGGGCAGCGTATCAGAAGGGGAGTCAAGTCAAAAGAGCGAAGGTTGTCTTCCATGCCCCCCTGCCAGGATAATGCTTTCCAACAGTCGCAGCACTCCCCCATAAAACCAACCTTCAACAGGTGGAGGGTGCAGACTGCACGGTGTGGTAAGAGGCTCCATAAAACGTTCTCCTAAGGTGATCATGGGCTCAAAAACTTATGTTGCAACATGAAAAGGGAAACAGTACCCTCTCAGTGGGCTAACCAGCAAACAATCCCCCTAGGGGGAACACCACCACCCCCCCAGAACCCCCCGGCAACAAGGGGCCCCCACCAGAAACCCAGGGCAACGTCAGTGCAGCACAGAGTGGGGAAATGGCGCTCTGGCGCCCATTAGTACATGCAGGAAGGTAGTCAGGGGTGGGGGGCTCTGGGCAGGGGGCATCCAAAGAAGGGGCAAAAGTACGGGGGGGAAGCAAGGCACCGACAGTGGGGCCGGAGACCCCATCCGAGAGAAGCATAGTCCAGAACCAAGAACAAGGTGAATTACTCATGGATACGCCGTCAGCGGTGCGGTGGAAGAGCTTCAAGCCAGTCAGAGGCCTCCCTCGGGGTGTTGAAAAAACGAAGGGACTGACCATCTTGAACCCTGAGTCTGGCCGGGAAGAGGACACTGTATTTGATGTTGCGGGCCCTCAGCGCTCCCTTGACCTGGTCAAAGGACTTGCGTTGCCTCTGGGTCTCGACGGAGTAGTCAGGGAAGATCATCAATCTGGTGTTCTCAAAGTGGACCTCTCCCTGCAGCCTGGCCGCACGTAGGACCTCATCCCTGTCCCTGAAGTTCAGCAGACGCAATATAAATGTCCTCGGGGGGGCTCCCGGGGGACCCGGCTTAGGGGGGACCCGATGCGCCCTCTCTGCGGTATAATGGGGAGAGAAGCGCGCGTTCGGGAGGACGGATCGCAGCAGGCCTTCCACGTAGGCCGTCGGATCTTTGCCCTCGGCTCCCTCCGGGAGGCCAATGATGCGAAGGTTGTTCCTCCGATTCCTGTTCTCGGCGTCCTCCGCCCGAAATTCCAGGGCCTTAACTTTAGTGTGGAGGGTGCGGAGGGACGCCGATTGCTCCATGGAGTCATCCTCCAGCTGCCCGATGCGCTGCTCCATCTCCGTGACACGGGAGTGGAGCTTGTCCATGTCCTGACGGATAAGGCCCACATCTAGCTGCACCTCCTCAATTTTCGCCGTCAGGGTGGTTTGGCAGGTGGCTATAGCTGCCATCACCTCCGGGAGCCAGGATGGCCGGGGATCCGAGGCGGCCATAGGCGGCTGAGACGCCATGCGGGAAGAGCGCGTGGCGCGCGGCTCCACGCGGCAGGCCGGAAAAGAGGGCAGGGATGTCTCCGGCTGCGGGGGGAATTTCAGCGTCTTTCCCTTACCGGACTTCGCCCGGATGGTCCCCCGCCTCATCCAGGTGGTAGCGGACGGGTAATCAGGAGGCTGCAGACCGCGGAGACGGATGAAGAGGGAGAAGCCGGCGGAGCTCATGGAGGATGCGACTGCGCACGTCGCCATCTTGGACACGCCCCTCCCAATGATAAATTTAGGGGGCTTCTGAGCCAATAGTTGAGCCCAGACTTATTACCATTTAAATTAGCCCCTGTTCTGGCTATGGTTGCTCTTGCCTGTAGGTGGCGTCATCACCTCCAGCCCATGTTGGAACTCGGCAGCAGCCCAGGGGGAGTGGGGCCCCGCTGTGCATGCTGGGAGGGGATACTTAAGGGGCAGAAGCGTGTGTGATTGTGTGTGTGTGTGTGTGATTCCACCCCCGGGACCGTTTAAAAAATATATATATATTTATTTTTTATTTTACTTAATTTATTTTATTTTTACACTCATGAGAGATTGTGAATTTTTTTTTTACGGATCTCATGATTTCAGCCGCGACTGGGGCTTTATTTACATTCCGGTACTCGGACGTGACGTCATAACATCGCGCCCGGGCCTCCGAAGATCATAGAGATGACTGGTGACCATGTGGTCACCAGTCCTCTCTATGCCTCCCATCCGGTGCCGGATGATCATTTCTCTGGGCCCCCGATGGCACAGGAAAGCCCGGAGAAGCACCGGATGGGGGCCGGAGGTGGGGCGTCCCCTCCCGTCGCCTATAAGAACGATCAAGCGGCGGAACCGCCGATATGATCATTCTTATGGTACGCAGAATCGCCGCCTGAAGAGAAGGATATCTGAATGATGCCTGTAGCTGCACCCATCATTCAGATATCCCCACTGAAAGTCCAGGACGTCATATGACATCCTTGGGAGGAAAGTGGTTAAACACCAAACCTTTTTCTGACAGCTCTTTTGAAGTCAAAACCATTTTTTTTTTGCTAGAAAATTACTTAGAACCCCCAAAAACACAATGGCCCGGATTCACATACATCGGCGCATCTTTATGCCGCTGTAGCGTATCACTTTTACACTATGCCGGCGCAGAGTGGAGAGGCAAGCATGGAATTCACAAAGCAAATGCTCCCAACTCTGCGCCAGCGTAGCGTATATTTCGTAGGCGTAAGCCGGCGTGGGCTGGAAGTGGGCGTGATCCATGTTAATGAAGCGTGACCCCATGCATATGAAAGGCCGGGCGCCAGACAAATTACTTAAAATGAACTGCGCAATGCTCCGAGACGTGGACATATCCCCGTGCGCATGCGTACAACCACGTTGGAACAACTGCCTAAGATACGCCGGATCACTGTGTACGCAGTGAACGTAACCTACGCCCAGCCAAGCCCACGCCGGCCCATATTCACAGACGTCCAACGTACAATACGTAGGCTTGTGTTCCCTGGTCCATACCTTTGCATGGGTTGCGCCTCATCTATGGGGAATAACTTTACGCCGGACGTAAAACTTACGCAAACCGCTTAAATCATGCGCCAGGCGCAAGTACGTTCGTAAATCGGTGTATCGCCCTCATTTGCATTTTTGAATAGGAAATCAATGGGAGCACCACATGCGTCCAGCGTCAATATGCGCCCACTCTACGCCGGCATAGGCAAGTTACGTCGGTGGGATGAAGTCAGTTTTTAGGTGTATCTAAGTTTGTGGGTCCGGCGCACAGATACGACTGCGCATATTTGTACCTACGCGGCGTATCTGGAGATACGTCGCGTGAGGGCTTTGTGAATCCGGGCCAATATATATATATATATATTTATATATATATATTTTTTTTTGTATAGACCCTAGAGAATAAAATGGCGGTTGTTGCAATATTTTATGTCGCACTGGTCTTTCAAATGCATTTTTTTGGGGGAAAAAATTACTTTAATGAAAAACAGTGAAGTTAGCCAATTTTTTTTTCTATAAATGTAAAAGATTTTACGCCGCGAGAATCGCGATCTTTATTCTAAGCAAAAAAAATCGTGATTCTCATTTTGGCCAGAATTGTGCAGCTCTAAACTGAATACACACAAACATTTTTTCCTTTTTTTTTTAAAACATATTATTTAAATTAATTAATTGATGTTCTCTATGATGTTCAGGGTGGCGTGCTCCTTTAAGACGGTATTATATAAAGTTATATTTCGGTAACAAAGTATCGCTGGAAGAGATTCTCACATTTATCCAATTAGGTAACAGAAGGCTCTAAGAGGCAGATTGTCTAACAGAGGAAAATACAAACACCCAATCAGCTGTTTTCATGCCACATATAATTATATTCCTGATTGGTGTCACTCTAGGGGGTCTAGACACCTGTCACATGTAATTATAAAATGCCGTCTTCCTGGCAAACCACAAATGCCCATCACGCCCGTCACCTGGATTGTCATACAGTCTTGCTAATTCATTAACCTTGGAATTACATGCTTCATCCCAACCAGGGAGAACAGACCGTCCACCACAAGGAAATGGGGGGGGGGGGGGGGGTTAGGAACTATTCTGACAGGCAACTTTTCACTTTCAAGTGTACCTGTCAGTGCTGCCCTTTCTGAGAAATGCCAATTGCTTGGCTGTGCCGGTACCAACACTGTATGTCAGGGACCCCAAACATTTAGGGCCAGATTCAGGTAGATGGGCGCATCTTTATTCTTGAGTAACGTTTCTCATTTACGTTACTCCGCCGAAACTTTAGGAGAAAGTACTGTATTCACATAGCACTTGCTCTTAAAGTTGCGGCGGCGTAGCGAAAATGGGCCAGTGGAATTCAAATTGGGCGGGTAGGGGGCGTGTAGTATTTAAACTAGGCGCGATCCCGCGCCGAACGCACTGCGCATGCGCCGTCCGTCAATGCATCCCAGTGCGCATGCTCCACATTAGGACGGTGTTTTCTACGTGAACGTCAATCCCCATTCACGGACGAGTTACGCAAACGACGTGAAACTTTTTCAATTCGACGCGGTCACGACGGCCATACTTAACATAGGATACGCGTGCTTTTTGTTGCTTTATCTTTACACCGGGAAACCCCTTACGGAAACATTGTAAAGTGACTGCGTCGGGCCCGCGTACGATCATGAATTGGCGTATCTCGCTGATTTACATATTCTTGGCGTAAATCAGCGGGAACGCCCCTAGCGGCCATTTTAAAATTGCAGTTCTGATACGACAGCGAAATACAATTACGCCGCTCGTATCTGAACTCAATCCCGGCGTATCTTGTTTTCTGAATACAGAAAACAGATACGACGGCATAGGTTAGAAGTTACGCGGCTTATCTACAGATAACTACTACCTGAATCTGGCCCTTATACGGCAAGTAAAGGTTGGAGAAAAGTCAACATTCCTTTCCATTTATTCAGGGTCAGAGATTCTAAAGTATTAGAGGATAAAGCCGGGGGCCCTGGCCTTCCCAGAAGGAGACGGAGCGATGGACGATGCCAAATTTATCTCAAGACAGGTCCTCTTTTCACACATTAAAATCTACATTTTTTTTTTTTTTTTTTGCTTAAAGTGGTTGTAAAGGTCTCAGTTAAAAAAAAAAAAAAAATGTCGTACTTACCTCCACTGTGTAGTTCGTTTTGCACAGAGTGGCCCCAAATGTCCTGTTCTGGGGTGCCACCAGGGCCGTCTTTAATATGGTTTGGGCCCTGGGCAAACATTTTTTTTGGGCCCCCCTTCAGCTTATTTTGGGCCTGGCTGGTTCACATGTATGGGCCAGATTCAGGTAGATGAGAGTATCTTTCCTCTGGAGTAACGCTTCTCATTTACGTTACTCTGACGACCCTTTCAGCGCAAGTCCTGTAATTCACATAGCAGTTGCGCGTAAACTTGCGCCAGAGTAACGATAATGCGCTGGCGTAACCCGACGCAAGTGGAAGTGGGTGTGATCATATGTAAATGATGGGCGGAGCCCAGCGCAGAGGCTTACGTTCAGCGCATCATCCACGGAGCATGCGCAGTGAGTGCGGCTCCACTCGCCCCCCTTGTGCGCATGCTCACAACTTCCGTCGGCACCACTTCCCGGGAAACGTCAGCGCAATACCTTCCGTTGGGCGTTTAAATGCGCCCGTAGAAGCGCCATTCCGGCACTAAAGTATATCCTGCTCCCCCTCCCCGCAGTGATGTTACTTTTGTTCTGAGATGGCTGCTCCCGTTCCCCGCAAACACAAAGGAGAAGGCTGAACTTTAATGGCCAGGAGCTGTCAGCCATCATCTCGGCTATGGAGACCTATGATGTCTTCCTCCATGGCTGTAAAATTTGACAGACAAGCATGGACAGAGGTGTTGTCCTGCAAGTGGGGGTGCTCAGCTAGCTCTTATCGTCGGTAACGCTGCTGTAGCTGCTCTCCTGCTGACCTGTGACCGTCTGGAGTAAAGATAAAGCAGCCTTTTGTAGAAATAACTTTGCGCCGGACGGACGAGATACGCGCGGCGCATGTAGCCAGCGTATGGTGCTAATCCGTTCGTGAATTGTGAAAAATCCCTCATTTGCATATTTGCAGGGGAAATCAATAGGCGCGACTGATGCGCCCAGCGAAATTAACCGCTGACGATACTCTGGCGTCGGAACGTTCCGCCGGTCGCAAATGACCCGTTATTGGGCGCATCTAGTTTGGTGGGTACGGGCACATAGAAACGACGGCGCATCATCACAGTTACGCGGCGCATATCGAAATACTCCAGCGCAAGTGTTCCTGAATCTGGCCCAATGTGTTTTGGCGGCCCTCATTTGTACAAGCACAGCAGCCCATTAATTTGAATGGGCCGCCATGCCTTTGTTTCCTGCAGAAAAAAGGTGCATTCAGCATTTTATAAAATACAGTTGCCTTGAAATCCATTCTGCTTTTGCACCGTGCTACTTACCTGCAGTTCTTGCACACACAAACGCACTGTGGGCCAGATTCACGTATTCCAGAGCATCTTTGCTCTGGAGTAACGCTTCTGATTTGCGTTGCGCTGCCGAATTTTTAGGAGCAAGTGCTGTCATTCACGAAGCACTTGCTCCTAAAGTTGCGGCAGCGCATCGCAAATGAGCCGGCGGAATTCAAATGTCGCGGGTACGGGGCGTGTAGTATGCTAACTACGCGCGATCCCGCCGCCGACGTACTGCGCATGCGTCGAGTGTCAAAACATCCCCGTGCGCATGCTCCAAAATCTGTGAATGAACGTCAATGACGTCACATTCCCATTCATGACCGTTTTACGCAAGCGACGTTTTTTTTTTTTTTCCCGACGCGATGACGACGCCTATACCTAACATAGGATACTCCAACCCCATGTAGGTATATCTATGCGCCGCGTATCCCGTCCGGAAACGTCGTAACGTCACTGCGTCGCGCCGGATTTCGATCGTGAATTGCCGATTTCCGCTCATTAACATATTTTTTGAGCGTAAATCGGCGGGAACGCCCCCGGCGCCATTTTTAAGTTGAAGTAACGATGCGATGGCGAAACTCAGTTACGCTCATCGCATCGGAACTTCAACCCGGCGTTTCTTGTTTTCTGGTTACAGAAAACAGAAACGCCGGCTCAAAGCCACTGTTACGCTGGCGGATCACTCGATCCGCCAGCGTAACCTTTCATGAATCTGGCCCTGTGTTTTTAAAAGCGTGACCTAAACGTCTAAAAATGCAGCAAGTTTGACAGTGCGGGAACTGCAGATAAGTCACAGCAGACAGCAGAATGGACAGACAGTGCTGTATTTCATTGCTTGGTGGGCATAGGTGTGCCGTGTGTGCAGCCTAATACATGAGGCATGCACTTTTAATGCAGGAAACGCAGGCATGGCGGCCCATTCAAATAAATTGGCTGCTGTGCCTGCGCAAATGTGGGCCGCCAAAACACATACATGTGAACCAGCCAGGCCCAAAATAAGCCCATCAAGCAGTTAAATACAGACAGTAATGCCATGTGCTCTGATGCCGCGTACACACGATCATTTTTTGTGATGAAAAAAAACGACGTTTTCTGTGAAGTAAAAAACGACGTTTTTGAAACGTCACTTTCAAAGACAATTTTGCATACACACCATCGTTTTTTTCACAAAAAGCAAGGTTACGTTCACCACTCTTTTCCATTGAAGCTCGCTTCATAACTAGCTTCTGGGCATGCGCGGGTTGAAAAACGTCGTTTTAAAAGACGTTTTTGCTACACACGGTGACTTTTTGTGAAACAAAAAACGACGTTTTGAAAAACGACACAAAAAATTCAAGCATGTTGGAATTTTTTTTTGGTCGTTTTTTTTAAGACAAAAAACGACGTTTTGCCCACACACCATCAATTTAAATGACGTTTTAAAAAACGTCGTTTTTTTTCATCGCAAAAAACGACCGTGTGTACGCGGCATGAGGCCTTACTCAGTCTGGACTGCAGATCTGCTCTGTGACTTAAAGAGTTCCTGTATTTTACACATGGCATGGCCTGGGGTCCCATGGTGCTAAAGCAGAATGGACAGACGGTGCTGTGACCCCATGCCATGCCATGTGTAAAATACAGGAACTATTTAAAACACTGACCAGACCTGCAGTGAATCATCAAATATTATAAAGACTTTGGGCACACTCTACAGAAAACTTCTATTTACAATATAGCAAACAGTGACATACATTGAGGAGCAGGATATAAAGAAGTCAGCCTCGGGAAGAGCAAACTGGGGATGTTATAAAATCACATTCTAATTCACTTTTATATACAAGCAGCACCCAGTGGCAGGAAGGGAGAAGTGCACGTCTAAAGGGAAGCCAGGGGTACTGTACATTTTAAAAAAACACTGGGAAGGGAAGCAGTACTGTCACCTGGCTGCGTGCCGCTGATGATTTTCAGCCTGATTTGTGGGCAGCACAGGGGCTTAACGGGCGGCAGGGCCACCATCAGGAATTATGGGGCCCCTTACACAGCTTCAGGCATGGGCCCCCTGGAGCAGAGAACGGGGGGGGGTGCTGTCCCCTTAAATTGAGATGCGGGGGGCGGGGCTGCCGCTAATTTAGAAGCGGGAGGCCCTTTACAAAAAAAAGATTTAATAAATAAAAATATATATAAAAAAAGGGGTGTAGCCATCGGGGGCCCTGGGGACCTCTGGGCTCTTTAATAAAAAGAAAAAAAGAAATAAAAAATATATATAAAATATATATATATATTTTTAAAAATAAATTACAAAAAAAGGGGGGTTGCCATCCAGGGCCCTGGGGACCTCTGGGTCCTTTAATAATAATAACATTTATATATATATATATATATATATATATATATATATATATATATATATATATATATTAAAAGAAATATATAAAAAAAGTTTGTTTTTTTTATAAAAAAAAGGGGGGTTGTCATCCGGGGCCCTGGGGAACTAAGGGCCCCTGGGGACCACCAGACCTCTAAAAAAAAAATTGGCCCTTTAATAAAAAATACAATAAAAATATATAAAATAAATATATATTTTTATTTAAAAATAAATAAAAAAAGGGGGTTGTCATCTGGGGCCCTGGGGGCCTCCGGGTCCCTGGGGATCCCTAAAAAATAAATTGGCCCTTTAAAAAAAAAATATATATATTTAAAAAAATTGGCCCTTTAATAAAAAATAAAATAAAAATATATAAAATAAAAAAATTTTTTTATTTAAAAATAAATTAAAAAAAAGGGGGGGGGTTGCCATCTTGGGCCCTGGGGACCTCCGGACCCCCTAAAAAAAAAAAAAAATTTCAAAGGGGGTTGCTTTGAGCCCCCAACAGTGACAGGGCCCTGTTTGCCCTATGGTAGAGACGGCCCTGGGTCCCACGGCGGCTCTCTCGGCTCCTCCCCACAATAGATAACCCCCTCTGGGAGGAGCTCTTCCAAGGGGGATTACTTTGCGGGTGTGCCCCTGTGTCATACACTCGGAGTCCATAGCCGCCGAGTGTATGACTCGGCCCTGCCCCCGGCGCCCGCGTCCTTGGATTTGATTGACAGCAGCGGGAGCTATCCAATGAAGAGCCGTGGAGAGAGCGACGCAGGATCGCGCCCACGGAAATTCAGGGCTCAGGTAAGTAAAACGGGGGGGGGGGGGCAGAGATACTATGAAGGGGACACTGATGTATAGAGGGACTCTGATGGGGACTCTGGTGTTAGGAAGGACTCTGATGTAAGGAGATTCTATAAAGGGGACACTGATGTATGGAGGAACCCTGATGGGGACACTGGTGTAAGGGGGGATTCTGGTGAGGACAGTGATGTAAGGGGGAATTGTAGTGGGCAGTCTGATTTAAGAAGGGACACTGAAAAAAAGGGATTTTTAATAACAGCTTACCTGTAAAATCCTTTTCTTGGAGTACATCACGGGACACAGAGCGCATAGTCATTACATATGGGTTATATGGGTACCTTCAGGTGTGGACACTGGTGTAATCAACTTCACAGGAAGTTCCTCCCTATATAACCCCCTCCCACTGGGAGTGCTTCAGTTTTGTAGCAAGCAATTCTCCCGAGGTTACACAATGTTCCCAAAAAGAGGGGTGGGAGCTCTGTGTCCCGTGATGTACTCCAAGAAAAGGATTTTACAGGTAAGCTGTTATTAAAAATCCCTTTTTCTTGATCGTACATCACGGGACACAGAGCGCATAGTCATTACATATGGGATGTCCCAAAGCAATGCTCCATGAAGGGAGGGAGACCGTAAGGCCAAAAATAGCCAAACAGAAACTATATCAGGAGGTAAAATAGCTCCACCAACAGAAAAAAGGGGGCGTGAACCGGGCCAGAGGATTCTATACTGCTGCCCGTAGGACCGCCTGCCCAAATGCTGCGTCCGCAGTCTTTGTGACGTCCAACTTATAAAATTTAGTAAACGTATGTACGGAAGACCAGGTTGCCGCCTTGCAAACCTGTGCCATAGAGATCTGATGGTGTGCCGCCCAAGAGGCACTCATGGCCCTCGTAGAATGGGCCTTAACTGATAAGGGCGGTGGAACGCGCTTCAGACCATAGGCCTGAAAAATCAGCTGCTTAATCCACCTAGCCAAGGAAGACTTGGCAGCCGGCTGACCCTTCTTGGGGCCATCCGGAAGAATGAAAAGCACATCTGTTTTCCGAATCTTTTCTGTAGCCTTGAGATAAACTCTCATGGCTCGGACTACATCCAAAGTATGAAGCAATCTTTCCTCTCTGGACTGGGGAGTAGGAAAGAAGGATGGTAGGACTAGGTCCTGATTCAAGTGAAAACTGGATATGACCTTAGGAAGGAAAGAAGGCTGAGGCCGCAGAACCACTCTGTCCTTATGCAGAATAAGGTACGGTTCCCTGCAAGACAAGGCTGCCAGCTCGGAGACCCTTCTGGCCGAAGCCATAGCCACCAAGAAAACCAACTTTCGGGTTAGCAGTACAAGAGGGATTTCTGCCAGAGGTTCAAACGGCTGCTTTTGTAAAGCTGACAAGACCAGATTTAAATTCCAGGGGCAGAGGGGAGCTCTAATAGGGGGATTTACATGCAAGACCCCCTGCAAAAAGGTTTTCACAAGCGAATGTGTGGCCAAAGGCCTTTGAAACCATATCGATAAGGCAGACACCTGCCCCTTTAGAGTACTAAGAGCCAACCCCTTGTCAACGCCAACCTGGAGGAATCGCAAGATCCTGTCAATAAAAAACTTGCGAGGATGCCCTCCTTGAGACTCGCACCACTCCACATAGGTTCTCCAGACTCTGTAATAGATATTTCTAGAGACTGGCTTTCTAGCTTGAATTAACGTAGCTATGACTTGGGCAGAGAGGCCTCTGCCCTTAAGAATTAGAGATTCAGCCGCCAAGCCATCAAATTTAGCTGCTGTGAAGCAGGGTGGTAGATCGGGCCCTGAGACAGCAGATCTGGGCGCAGGGGGAGTGGCCACGGTGCCCTTACTGACATCCTCACGATGAGTGCGTACCAAGCCCTTCTGGGCCAGGCTGGGGCCACCAGGATCACCGGCCTGCGCTCCACCCTGATCCTTCGTAGAAGGCGGGGAATCATCTGTAGTGGAGGGAACGCATACAGGAGAGAAAACTGGTGCCAGGGGCAAACCAACGCATCGGTCCCGTAGGCCGAGGGGTCCCTGGCTCGGGATACGAATTTGTCCAATTTCTTGTTGAATCTTGTTGCCATGATGTCCACATCGGGAACTCCGAATCTTTGGCAAATCTCTTGGAATACCTGGGGGTGAAGAGACCACTCTCCCGGGAGTAACTGTTGACGACTCAAAAAATCTGCTTGAGAATTGTCTATCCCTGGGATGAACACTGCTGAGATGCAGGGTACATGGGCTTCGGCCAATGCAAAAATTAGGTTTACTTCCCTTTGAGCCGCCAGGCTCTTTGTGCCCCCCTGGTGGTTTATGTATGCCACCGCCGTGGCATTGTCGGACTGTATCCTTACTGGCAGACCCTGCAGGGGGAGAGTCCAGGCGACCAGGGCCAACCGAGCAGCTCTGATCTCTAGGACATTGATGGGAAGCAGACTTTCTGCCTCTGACCACTGTCCCTGCTGGGTCCGTTTTCCTAAGATTGCCCCCCAACCTGTTAGGCTGGCATCTGTGGTTACTATTTTCCACGAGATGGGGAAAAAGGTTTTCCCTTTTGATAATTTTTGAGGGATCAGCCACCAGTACAGGCTGTGCCTGACTTCTGGAGAAAGAACTAATGGTCGGTCTAATGCCTGTATGGACTTGTTCCAAGCAGAGAGAATAGCTGCTTGCAGAATTCTGGTATGGATCTGGGCGTAGGGCGCTGCTTCGAAGGCGGCCACCATCTTCCCCAGCAGTCGCATGCATAGGCGAATAGTCGGCTTCTTTTTGCCTAAGACTATTTGAATCGTTTGAATCAACGACCTGATCTTCTCTTGAGGTAAAAATACCCTCTGGCATTCTGTATCTAACCGAAAGCCTAGATATTCCAACTGTCTTGTGGGTTGTAACCTTGATTTTTCTTGGTTCACAATCCACCCGAACTCTTCTAGATGCCGCACTGTGCGGACTACTGCATGATTGAGGTTGAAAGCTGAACTGTCGATAACCAGGAGATCGTCCAGGTATGCTAGGACCAAGATGCCTTCTGTCCTTAGGACGGCTAGTACCGGGGCTAACACCTTTGTGAATACCCGTGGAGCTGTTGCCAACCCGAAAGGGAGGGCTACGAACTGGTAATGACTTTGGTTTATCGTAAAACGAAGAAACTTGTGATGTGCTGGGTAAATCGGCACATGCAGATATGCATCCTTTATGTCTATAGATGCTAGAAAGTCGCCCTGATGTAGGCTGGCTGTCACTGAACGTATGGAGTCCATACGAAAGGTCTGAATCCTTAGAAAGCGATTTAGGCGTTTGAGGTCTAATATAGGCCTGATGTCGCCATTTGGTTTTGGTATAACAAAAAGGTTGGAGTAGAATCCCAGACCCCTTTCTTGGGTTGGTACTTCTACAATTACTCCTTGGAGCAAGAGGCGATCCAACGCCTTTACGAGAGAGGCCCTCTTTAACGGGTCGCTTGGAAGACTTGACCCCTGAAAATGAGGAGGGGGGATTTCTCGAAACTCTAGTTTGTAGCCTGAGGCTACTACGGACCGAACCCAAGAGTCGGGAATTCTGGCCTTCCAGACTTCGGAGAAAAACTGAAGTCTTCCCCCCACCCAAGAGAGTGGGGGCGCCCCTTCATGAATCTGATTTGATGACTGGTTTAGCCGGCTTGCGAGACCAGGGCCTCTTGTTTGCCGCGGCTTGTCCCTGTGGGCGGCTATTAACTGCTGACCGCCCGGGAGGCCGTCGATACTGACGGGAAGTCGAAGGGGCCGAGCCTGCAATGGCCTGTCGTTTAAACGTGGGCCCACACGGTCTTTTCTTGACCGGTAAGGAAGTACTTTTTCCACTTGATATGGTGTGGATATATTTATCTAGGTCTTCCCCGAATAGTCTTCCCCCATGAAAGGGAAACCCTGCTAAAAGCTTTTTGCAGGGTGCCTCTGCTGACCAGTTCTTTAGCCACAAAAGACGACGCATGTGAACCATCAGTAGAGATGCACGGGATGCCTGTTGGATGGAGTCCTTAATAGCATCTACTGCAAAGCAGAGAGCCCTAGGGAATTCTGCTAATTCATGAGTATGCTGAGCCAGGATGTCCTTTAATATATGTTTTGCCTGATCCTTCAGGGCCTGACAAACACCAATGGCTGCTACTGCTGGCTGAACCATGGCACCTACTGAGGTGAAAGCTGCTTTCAGTAGGGTCTCGAATTTCTTGTCGACCGGATCCTTGAACATATGGACATTTTCAACCGGACAAGTCAGGGATTTATTCACGCAGGAAATGGCTGCGTCCACTGTAGGGAGAGCCCATTTCTTTACATATTCCTCTTCCATAGGGTAGAGAATAGAGAATCTTTTAGGAGGGACAAAGATTCTATCAGGTCGAGCCCAATCCTGGTAAATCACGTTCCGCAGAAGGGGGTGCATTGGAAAAGATGCACCAGTTAATGGAGCCTTTAAAGACCCCAATGAGGATACCTCCGGGGCTACTAGTTCTGGCACTGGAAGTTTAAAGGCAGTGCGAACCATATCTGTCAAAGACTGGATCCACAGGCCCTCCGCTTGAGAGGCCGAAAAATATTCATCTATAGTGGAATTTTCCCTGTCTGAACCGTCGGGACTTGGGTCTGCCTGATCCCCTTGTGGGTCCCGTTCCTCTGAAGAGGAGACCTCCGCATCTGAAAACCCCACACTGGGTGAGGGGGATCTAGCCCGCTTGCTACTTGGGCAAGGACGGGAAAGCAACGCAGTTAACCTTTTCTCTAGCCCACACATGGTGGCTGCTAGCATTTCTTCCGTCACGTAAACGGGAATGGGTGGATCGGGGGCCGCCTCTGCCCCCAGCACCCCCAATGGCTCTTGTACTATGCCACTCGGTGTCCTGACTGGCGAGGGTGGGGCCGTAAAAGCCTGGCCCAAATCCTCTGACCCCGATGGAGACCCCTTTTGCTTTTTGGCACCTTTAGCAGCCTTGGCTGGTCCAGATCCCTTTGGAGCCATTGTACAACCTTGGGTCACCCCTATAGCCAACACCTGACTGTTGCAGCTAGGAGTAACGAATATGAGGGCAGGTATGAGAAAAATGAAAAAGAACTAATTTCTCTCTTTTTCTTTTATATTTCTCTTTTTTTTTTTTTTTCAAAAAAAATTTTATTTTTTATTTTTACCCGCCTGGGAGGTGGCAATACCGAGGAAACCTGTGAGTATTGACACACCAATGCCCGTTAGCCGGAGTCCAAGGTAGACTCAGATACTGCTGGATCTAAGGCTGAGTCCCTTTAAGCAAAAAAACTTTTTTTTTTTTTTTTTCTGGTCAATAGTGGACCTAAGTCCTAGACCTGAAGATCCACAAAACCGCCACTAGGTGTCCCTGTGTGGCCAAAAGACCCAGCTGCACGCTCTGTATCCTTTCTTCCTCTGCCTCCAGGAGGGAAAGACCAGCCAGAGAAAAGTTTTTCCTTTATACAGACCCTGACGCTGCTGGCCCGCCCCCCCCGACGCACGCCGACGCTATAAAAGGCGGCGTGCACGCGCGCGCGTATGCGCGCGCACACACGCGCGCACACACGCGCGCACAATCGCGCGCACGATCGCGCGCACCACGCTGAAACCACATGGAGGTAGCAGAGCAGAGGAACAACATGGACCAGCGTTATGCAGCACCAACAGACACCAGGTAAGCACTAATCTTATTGTAGTGCACACACAGCGAGGAAGCTGTCCCCATGGGCTTCCTAAGAAACAGGAGTTTTTTACCAGCAATTTCCTCTTTAAAACATGTGGGGTTGCAGTATCAGTGTTAACAGGCAGACCTGGGGTGAGTAGAAAATATATAACTTACACAAGTATACATATATTTACATATTATCTGGGTAAACATTAGAATCCCATCCTGCCTCAACAGACATAGTGGAGATAGTGGCTGATGCCCCAGCATACTGTTAGCCAACCCAGAACCCCCAGGGGGATACCTACTGTCGAACCAAGTCCCGCAGGTTCCCTCTTACCTGCTCCACGCCGCAGGGTATTGCAAAATGCAAGAGGCCCAGCCTTCCCCCATCTCCGTGGGTATTGTCTTGGACCTTCAGGGACCGGGGTCCTGTGTTAAGGAACCCACACCCCTGGACCTATATAGCATCCTGGCATCAGTAGCGTTTAGTTCTTGGAAGAGACTAAGGCACTGGAGCCCAGAATCCAGCCCTCCAAGGAGAGGCATTATAGGCAAAACCCCACTCCAGCAGGGCCCGGGTACCGTACATCTTGGCTCTGAAGCACTTCGGACGGATCCGGCTAGCTATCCTGGGTCCCGAGACCTCCGAGGGACAGCTAGACGTGACCAACACCTAAGACACTGGCGAAAAAACTAAAGCACTCTCAGTGGGAGGGGGTTATATAGGGAGGAACTTCCTGTGAAGTTGATTACACCAGTGTCCACACCTGAAGGTACCCATATAACCCATATGTAATGACTATGCGCTCTGTGTCCCGTGATGTACGATCAAGAAAAGGGGGATTCTGATGGGGACCCTGATGAAAGGGGGAACTCTGAGGACACTGATGTAAGGAGGGACTCTGTTGGGGACACCAATGTATGGAGGGACTCTGTTGGGGACACCGATGTATGGAGGGACTCTGATGGGGACACCGATGTATGGAGGGACTCTGATGTAAGGAGATACTATAAAGGGGACACTGATGTACGGAGGAACTCTGATGGGGACCCTGATGAAAGGGGGGACTCTGGGGACACTGATGTAAGAGGGACTCTGATGGGGACACTGATGTAAGGAGGGACTCTGATGGGGACACCGATGTAAGGAGGGACTCTGATGGGGACACCGATGTAAGGAGGGACTCTGTTGGGGACACTGATTCAAGGGGGTACTCTGATGGGGACACTGATAAAGGGTGAGGCACTGATGTAAGGAGGGACTCTTTTAATGTACAGATGGACTCTGTTGGGAACACTGATGTAAGGAGGGATTCTGAAGGGGACACTGGTGTAAGGAGGGGACAGTGGTGTAAGGGAAAATTCCAGTGGGGACCCTGATGAAAGGGGGTACTCTGTGAGGTTGCTGATGTAAAGAGGGACTCTGTTGGGGACACTGATGTAAGGGGGATATCAGTGAGGATTCTGATTAAAGGAAGGACACTGAAAAAAGGAGGGACTCTGATGGGGACCCTGATGAAGGGAGCAATGCTGGTGAGGGCACTGATATCAGGGGGATTCCAATTGGGATTCTGATGGGGACACTGATGAAAAGGGGGACTCTGGTGAGGACAATGATGTAAGGGGGATTCCAGTGGGGATACTGATAAAAGGAGGGACTCTGATGGGGACCTTGATGAAGGGAGGAATGCTGGTGAGGACACTATTGTGAGGGGGACTCTGATGGGGGAGACTGATGAAAAGGGGCACTCTGATAGGGAGACAGATGAAAAGGGGGACTCTGATGGGGAGACAGATGAAAAGGGGGAATCTGATGGGGAGACAGATGAAAAGGGGGAATCTGATGGGGAGACAGATGAAAAGGGGGACTCTGATGGGGAGACAGATAAAAAGGGGGAATCTGATGGGGAGACAGATGAAAAGGGGGAATCTGATGGGGAGACAGATAAAAAGGGGGACTCTGATGGGGAGACTGATGTAAGGAGGTACTCTGATGGGGACCCTGATGAAGGAAGGAATGCTGGTGAGGACAAAGATGTAAGGAGGGACTCTGATGTTGTGTTGCTCTGCCAAACATGGTGGTTTGATTGTCAGCGTGTTCGGATGTATTGGAAGTCCATTCACTTCAATGGGCTGCCTGAACACATCACAAAAACGCAGGTTAATGAACCCCAATAATAGAAACGCTCCCCCGATATTTGCACATCTCGGGTGTCACAAAGATAAAACATTTGTTACATTTGTATACAGAACGATGTAAAAGTTTTTTCCTGGTTGGCGGGTCACACGGCGTCCTTGGACAGACCTTGAGAATTGATCGCCGCGGTTCTCCTCACCACTGTTTTTCTTCCGCGCTCCGTTATTTTAGGACCACCATCCGGAGCCGCCGTGGCCAAACCGCTATAATGATATAATTACATAATAAAGAGCGCCGTGACGTTCCCGCCAGACTACAATACACACACATTATCCTGTTAGGTACTTTAACAGCTCTTGAAACACGGCGTTTTTTTTTTTATTTCCTCTCTACCCAAGCGGTCGTAATTGTATGTTTCCGCCGCTTCCAATTAAATGACACATTTTCCTGTAATTGATCTTCGTTTTTAATATTTTTTTTTCTTCACAAAATTATTGCGATTTTTCATTTCTACCGATCGCCCACCACACGTCAGCTGGATGTAAAGGGCTCATTTACAGGAACAATATGAAGTGGAGACGTTATTGTACCGTACCGCACGCCACAGCCGCTTTGCCCGCCTAGGCGCGGAACGCCATCCGCTGTGCGTATTATTCCTCCCATAATTAAATATGTATTTGGAGAGAGTCTGAGGTTTTCCTGCAGAAAAGTCATATTTATGTTGAGTTTGTATAAGAAGATTGTACGCCGCGGCTTTGTAAAATCAGAAAAAGCAAATAGCGACGTTTTCCGAAGCACTTCTAAAGGTTCTGCGTCTGAAAATCGCAACCTCAGCTCCGAAGAGATCCGATTGGGGATTTTTTTTTGACCAGAGCAGGTTCAGTTTGCGTCCAGTGCAAAAAAAATGTACAGTGGGAATCAAAAGTTTGGGAACCCCAGGTAAAAATTAATGTGCATAACGAAGCCAAGGAAAGATGGAAAAATCTCCAAAAGGCATCAAATTACAGATTAGACATTCTTATAATATGTCAAAAAAAAGTTAGATTTTATTTCCATCATTTACACTTTCAAAATTACAGAAAACAAAAAAATGGCGTCTGCAAAAGTTTGGGCACCCTGCAGAGTTAATATCTTGTACTGCCCCCTTTGGCAAGTATCACGGCTTGTAAACGCTTTTTGTAGCCAGCCAAGAGTCTTTCAATTCTTGTTTGAGGTATCTTTGTCCATTCTTCCTTGCAAAAGTCTTCCAGGTCTTTGAGATCTCTGGGCTGTCTGTCACGCACTGCTCTTTTAAAGGTCTATCTGTAGATTTTCAATTATGTTGAGGTCAGGAGATTGTGAAGGCCATGGCAAAACCTTCAGTTTACGCCTCTTGATGTAATCCCCCGTGGATTTTGAGGTGTGTTTAGGATCATTATCCATTTGTAGAAGCCATCCTCTCTGTAACTTCGGCTTTTTCACAGATGGCATTAAGTTACCATCCAAAATTTGCTGAAATTTTATTGAATCCATTTTTCCTTCTACTTGTGAAATGTTCCCTGTGCCACTGGCTGCAATACAACCCCAAAGCATGATTGATCCAACCCCATGCTTCACAGTTGGACAGAGGTTCTTTTCATTAAATTCTGTGCCCTTTATTCTCCAAACGTACCTTTGCTCATTCAGGCCAAAAAGTTCTATTTTAACCTTATCGGTCCACAGAACTTGTTTCCAAAATGCATCAGGCTGGTCTATATGTTCATTTGCAAAGTTCAAACGCTGATTTTTGTGGTGAGGACGTAGAGGAGGTTTTCTTCTGATGACTCTTCCATAAAGATCATATTTGTACAAGTATCTCTTTAGAGTGGAATAATGTACCACAACTCCAGTGTCTGCCAGATCTTTCTGGAGGGATCGTGCAGTCAAACGTGGGTTTTGAATTGCTTTTCTCACAATCCTGCGAGCTGTTCTGTCTGATATTTTTCTTGGTCTTCCAGATCTTGCTTTAACTTCCACTTCTTAATTACATTCCGAACAGAGGATATTGACATCTGAAAACGCTTTGCTATCTTCTTATAGACTTCTCCAGCTTTGTGAGCGACAACTATTTTCACTTTCAGTTTTCTAGACAACTGCTTAGAAAAACCCATGGTGCTGATTGTTGGGGCAAGGTCAGGTGAGTCTGGGCATATAAAACCTTTGAGAGTGACATCACCTGATCTTCCCAGACGATGATTGAGAACAATCAATGATACTGGCAGGTCTCAGCTTTGCAAAGGGGGCAGTGCATGCTAAAAATTCTGCAGGGTGCCCAAACTTTTGCAGACGCCATTTTTTTTGTTTTCTGTAATTTTGAAAGTGTAAATGATAGAAATAAAATCTAACTTTTTTTGACATATTATAAGAATGTCTAATCTGTAATTTGATGCCTTTTGGAGATTTTTCCATCTTTCCTTGGCTTCATTATGCACATTAATATACATTTTTACCTGGGGTGCCCAAACTTTCGATCCCCACTGTAACTGATTTAGGTTAACCACTTGCCTACCGGGCACTTTCACCCCCTTCCTGCCCAGGACAGTTTTCATCGCTGTTTGCGCAGTCATGCAATGCTGTACTAAAACAAAATGTTCACCTTTATTTTAACCACTTCAGCCCCAGAAGGATTTACCCCCTTAACCACTTAAGGACCAAGCCTCTTTCTGAGATTTGTTGTTTACAAGTTAAAAAAAATATGTTTTGCTAGAAAATTACTTTGAACCCCCCCAAACATTATAAAAAAAATTCTAACAACCTAGAGAATAAAATAGCGGTCGTTGCAATACTTTCTGTCACACCATATTTGCGCAGCGATCTTACAAGCGCACTTTTTTTGGGAAAAAATACACTTTTTTAATAAAAAAAATAAGACAACAGTAAAGTTTGCCCATTTTTTTTCTATTGTGAAAGATAATGTTACGCCGAGTAAACTGATACCCAACATGTCACGCTTCAAAATTGCGCCCGCTCGTGGAATGGCGACAAACTTTACCCTTAAAAATCTCAATAGGCGATGTTTTTTAAAAAAAATCTACAGGTTGTATGTTTTGAGTTACAGAGGAGGGCTAGGGCTAGAATTATTGCTCTCGCTCTACCAATCGCGGCGATCACATGTGTGGTTGCAACATTGTTTGCATCGCTTGCTTCTGCGCGTGAGCTCGTCGGGACGGGCACTTTAAAAAAAAATTATGTATTTTACCTTTTTTTTACACTGTTTTTTTTTTTACATGTGTCACTTTTATTCCTATGAGATATGGCGGGCAAAAAAGACGTCACATCTCATATTAACACTAAAATGCAATAATAAAAAAAAAATGTCATTTGAAAAAAAATGGCCCTTTAACCACTTAAGACCCGGACCTTTAGGTAGCTAAAGGACCTGGCCAGGTTTTGCGATTCAGCACTGCGTTGCTTTAACAGACAATTGCGCGATCGTGCGACGTGGCTCAGAAACAAAATTGGCATCCTTTTGGTGGCCTTTGATCGCCTCTGCCGTTTTTATTTTTTGCGCTATAAACAAAAATAGAGCGAGAAATTTGAAAAAAAATTCAATATTTTTTACTTTTTGCTATAATAAATATCCCCCAAAGAATAGCTCCCCAAATCACTGGTGTCAGTGAAATGGTGGACCCCAGGGGAAAATAGCCCCTCAATACATTGGTGCCAGTTGGGAGAGTCCAATTTACTGGCATCTGTAAGATAATGGAAACCTCAAGAGAGAATAGCGCCCCCTCAGTCATGTCCTAAAAAAATGCAGTATTTGAAGGGAAGTCAGCCAGGCCAAGTCATACACAAGAACATAGAAAGGAAGCACTTAGAGATCATAGACCAAGCAAGGGCAAGGAGGAAATGAGCAGTGGGTGTCAGTGGAATAATGATCACCATGGAAGAATAGCTCCCCAAATCACTGGTGTCAGTGAAATGGTGGACCCCAGGGGAAAATAGCCCCTCAATACATTGGTGCCAGTTGGAGAGTCCCCTCAATTAACTGGCATCTGTAGAATAATGGAAACCTCAATCAATTTTATAACAACCAACACGTTTCAAAGGGCAAAACGTGTTGGCTGTAATGAAATGGAAATAACAGTTAATGAAAATAACAGTTCAGGAACATAGTCATAAAACAGAAGCCAGGGTTTGGATGCCAGAACGGGTAATCAGACGAGCCGGGGTTAGGAAATCAGAAGTCGGCATAATCGAGAGCTAAAACCAGGAACAGGATTTGAAGGGAAGTCAGCCAGGCCAAGTCATACACAAGAACACAGAAAGGAAGCACTTAGAGATCATAGACCAAGCAAGGGCAAGGAGGAAATGAGCTAAGCTGTTTAAATAGCAAAAAGGGGCTGGCTGTAGGCTGGAATAATGAGGCAGGGTAATGGTAATGAGGCGAGTCACTGTGGCAACAATGAGTGGCTGGTAATTAACCGACAACTGAGCAGCTCCTGAGCACTAAAAGAAAAGAGCTGCTCGTTAAGTAGCAGGAGCCCAGCACTGACAGTTATAACACACCTCCATAAGGTTCAGCACTCCTACATATCACGGACTAATAAATGTAAGGGAATACATAAAATGTATTTAAAAATGAGTCAGTGGGATTGTGGTCCCCAGGGAAGAAATTGCCTCTTAATTCATTGGTGTTGGCGGCATAGTAGCATCCAGGAGATAACAGCTCCTCAATTAACAGCTGTCGGTGGGGTAGTGGCCACCAGGGAAGGATAGATCCCTAAATCCTGCCTGTCAATAGAATAGTGACCCCCAGGAAAGAGGAGCCCCCAGAAATCATTGATGTCAACTAAAAAGAGGCCACCGGGCAGAAAATCCTCACAAACAATTGTTGTCAGTGGGAAAGCAGCCACCTGGGAAGAACAGCTCGCCAAATCACCGGCGTCAGTAGGATAGTGGCCACCAGGAAAAAATACTGTAGATCACCAAATAATTGGTCCCAGTGGCATAGTGATCCCCCAGAAAAAATAGTCCATAAAGTGAATGGTGTCAGTGAAATAGTGGTCCTCAGGACAGAATGTCACCCCCCCCCCCCCCAATTAATAATTGCCTTAGGACAGGAGCAAGCAATGCATACATGTGAGGATCAATGATCCTGCATGCTACCCGACAGTGTCTTCTTTAATTACATCTTTCTTTGCATAGGTGCAGCAGTGCCTGAACGATTTCAGTTCCACCGGGTGCAGATCAGTCTGCCCACAGAGTAATTTCTGCCCAGGTACTTTTATTCAGAGAAGTACTAGTTCCCTGGCTTTTTCAGTAACACCACAACCCAGCAGGTGGTGGGCTATGGCCAGATGGTTGACTACCACCAATGTAAGGAACATCTTGAGATGTCTATGCTGCCCCCATTGGCCAAAGGCGATACCGCATCTTTTACATTTATGTTAGCTGTGGTCGAATGGTTGACTATCACCAATGTATGAACATTTTGAGAAGTCTATGCTGCCCCCATTGGCCAAAGGTGGTACTGCGTCATTTACATTTATGTTAGCTGTGGCCGGATGGTTGACTACCACCGATGTAATGAACATCTTGAGATGTCTATGCTGCCCTCATTGGCCAAAGGCGATACCACAACTTTTACATTTATGTTAGCGGTGGCCGGATGGTTGACTACCACCAATGTAATGAACATCTTGAGATGCCAATGCTGCCCCCATTGGCCAAAGATGGTACTGCGTCTTTTACATTTATGTTAGCTGTGGTCGGATGGTTGACTACCACCGATGTAATGAACATCTTGAGATGCCAATGCTGACCTCATTGGCCAAAGGCGATACCACATCTTTTACATTTATGTTAGCGGTGGCCGGATGGTTGACTACCACCAATGTAATGAACTTTTTGAGATGTCTATGATGCCCCCATTGGCCAAAGATGGTACTGCGTATTTTACATTTATGTTAGCTATAGCCAAATGGTTGACTACCACTGATGTAATGAACTTCTTGAGATGTCTATGCTGCCCCCACTTCCAGAGTGGCCAAAGGTGTTACTGCATATTTTATATTTATGTTGGCTGTTTTTGCTTTCACATCCCTAGGTTTTTGGATTCTGTAAACATGCAAATGTGTAAATAAAGCTTTTGGAAAGAGACAAAACTGACTTGGGGCACAGTCAGATAATTAGCAAAACAGCAAAAGCAAATATAGACAGAAAGTGATTGAGTGTTCTGGGCTGAGCCGTGACAAGGGCACATAATGACTGTGGATGTGACAGACAATGCTTATCTTCCTATCTCTGAGCCATCGCGCCGGGCCCAAGCCCTACTCCGAGATGTAGACTGAAACTGCGCCTAATATGGAAAATGTATTATTCCTTTAAGTAGGCTGATGACTTTATTACTTGTTGGAGCCGGGAAGCCATTCTATATGTTTGCTTTTTACATGCAGATAGGAGAAAATAGGTCAGACGGATTTCCCAACGCCCATTAAAAATCAGTGAATTGCTAAGCCGTCATAATGAGCTCTGTAATAGAATTGCTGTGTCTGATCAACTCTACAGAGACTTCCGCGGACTTTTCATACAAAAGCAGAAGATCTGCCAAAGCCATTCTCTTCAGACATTCCCACAAATGATGTGATAGATATATCTTTGTACATCCGGGAAAAAAAAAAATGACTGAAATGTACTGCTTTTACCCCCCCGGTATATTTGGGTCCGATCACTAAAATCTCATATCAGCTTTAACGTGTTCATGTCATTTCAAAATCAAATTTTCAATATTCTTAAATCTGTAGATGCCATTCAGGCTCCATGCACACTAGACGCTCAAAAAATGCTGGATAAAAAAAACGCTAATATTTAGCATTTTTTTGCTAGCGTTTTGGGCAAGTGTTTAGGAGCGTTTAGGAGCAGTAGCACTTTCGTTAACCACTTACCGATAGCCGCACACACTTTTACGTCGACAGAATGGCACGGTTGGGCAAATGGGCGTATATATACACGTCGCCTTTAATTTGCCGGCCGTGTGGTCGCACGCACCGGCGCGCTCGCGAGCGAGCTCCAGAACTGTGGGACCTGCGATTTCGATGTCCCGCGATCGGGTCACAGAGCTGAAGAACGGGGAGATGTCAGTGTAAACACAACGGGCCAGATTCAGAAAGAATTGTCTAAGTTTCGGCGGGCGTAGCATATCTCATATACACTACGCCGCCGTAACTTAGAGAGGCAGGTTCCGTATTTAGAAAGAACTTGCGTCCTACGTTACGGCGGCGTAGTGTAAATGGGCCGGCGTAAGCCAGCGTAATTCAAAGTAGGCTTGTAGTGGGCGTGTTGTATTACAATGAGCTGTGACCCCATGCAAATGAGTGTCCAAACGAACGGCGCATGCGCCGTCCGTGGATGTATCCCAGTGCGCATGCTTCAAAATCACGTCGGCTAGAGATGCATCGAACACTGCCTACAACGTGAACGTAACTTACACACAGCCCCATTCGCGTACGACTTACACAAACGACGTACAATTCGACGCTTTTCCGACGTCCATATTAACATTGCCTGCGCCTCATATAGCAGGGGTAACTTTACGCTGGTCGAACGCCTTACGTAAATGATGTATATCGGGCGCAACTACGTTCGTGAATTGGCGTATCTAGCTCATTTGCATATTTTTAATGGGAACGCTGAATGCGTCCAGCGTAACTATGCGCCCACGATACGCTGCCGTAGGCAAGTTACGTCGGACGGCTGAAGCCATGTTTATCGCCGTATATTGCGTTCTGAATCGGCGTAAAGATGCGACGGCGCACATTTGAATTTACGCCGGCGTACATTCTTTCTGAATCTGGCCCTAAATCTCCCCACGTCCAATTTTTTTTTTTTTTATTACGTGAGTTTCCCCCCAAGTCCATACATGACAAGCGAGTGCCCCCTCCTCCTGAACCATACCAGGCCACATTCCCTCAACATAGGGAGGGTGCTTTGGGGTAAGGAGGCTCCCCTCCCCAAGCACCTTGTTCTCATGAGGACAAGGGCCTCTCCAACACAACCCTGGCCGGTGGTTGTGGGGATCTGTGGGCAGGGGGCTTAATGGAATTTGGAAGTCCCCTTTACCAAGAGGGCCCCCTCTATGTGAATGAGTATGGCTACGCATTCACCCCCAAAAAAGTATTCCTTTATTAAAAAAAAAAAGACAAAAAAAAAAGAAGAAGGTCCCCCGGTGTAGATCGATCGTCAATTGCAATGCCTGCCACCGCAACCCGAAAAAAAAAGCTGCGCACCCGTCGTCTGCTTGCTCCGCCGGCTGACAGTTCTTAAATAGCGAAGGGGTTGGACCACCCGACAACGTCACTGGTGGCACCACCCCCTTGTGACGTCACCGACTCAGCATGTAACCACCCAGCAAGTGAAACTGCAGCCAAAAATATCAAGGCAAAAATAAATAGCCTATTAGGGAGGAAATAAAATATTCACCTTTAATCGAAAGCTGTGTCCCGCAGTACCTCTATTCTATCCCTAGATGTCCTATGTCTGATGTCCAGCTTTATTGAATTCACTTCCTCTGATCCCATAGTGTCCTGAAACCAGCCGGTGACTGGACAGTGAATAGAGAAGCAACACAGCCATGGGTCCATCTCAGAGGCGTAACTAGAGCCTTAAAGACTCGACTGCAAGGAACCATGAAGGGACAATTGGATTTGTTTGTCAATGATAAGATAGTCAGAGAAGAATTTTCTGAGTTCCAGTCTGCATGTTCCTTACACTTGTAGGTGGCAATGGAGAACCGTTTTGAGCGCTACAGGGTTGAGGTGGAGATTTTGGACATCAATGACAATGTGCCCAGCTTTCCCTGGCTCGACTACATGCTGTAAGTGACCGAGTTGGCAGTTCCTGGTGCCTACTTCCTTCTGGAGAGTGCCCAGGACCCCGATGTGGGCACCAACTCTCTGTGCACCTACAAGCTCATTACCAACGTCTTCTTCTCCCTGGAGGTGCAGAGCTGGAGCGACAGCTGGTTCTGGAGAGACCCTTGGACAGTGTTGTTGACTGCCTTGTATGATGGGGGGTCCCTGAGCGATCCACCACTGTTATGGTCATCATCAGCGTGCCCGATAACAATAACGAGTTCACCATTGACCAGACCTTCTACAGGGTGAGCCTACACAGTGCCCTTCCCTCCAAGCCTTGGGCCCTTTATTACAGTGCTGCAGTGGAACCCTTTCATGTGTTCTGCAGGGGGCTCCTTCCTGCGGTCTTGGGCCCCTGCTGTGATGTAACACCAGGGTCTAGTGGCAAGTGCAACATCTCCGGCCCTGATACTTTCACCCCTGGACCATCTCTTTATCACTGGCTCTCTCCACCTATCAGGATGCTTTTTGTAAGTACATGAACTGTTTGGTTCCTTCTGCTTTTTCCACTGCCTGACTCTCTGGGTTTTAGTGCCTTGGCTCTATAGAGAAAATGGGGGGGGGGGGGGGGTCTCCTCAGGCTTATCACTCATCCCTTTAGCACTTGCAGTCACATCTGCACACTGCAGCACAGGCCTCTCCAATGAAAAAATTGATGCAAACGCGCGGTCTAGCAAATGTAGCACTACCCCCGGAGGAGCTGCTGGTTTGTTTTGCCTCTGCCACAGGCCCTCTGTGATCGTGATTACAGAGATGATCCTCCTTGATAGAATTTCGACTGGATCTCCTTCAGATAGAAGATCTGAAGAAGAACCCAGAACAATGGCGTCTGCCCCATAAATACCCCCCCCCCCCAGCATGCACAGCGAGGTTCAACCCTCTTGATTGGCTGCTGGGGAAGGACACCCAAATCTCGACTCACCCTGGGGTAGGAACTACACCCCAGTAACAATAAACAGCCCACAGCACAGCCAAGCTAAAACAGAGACCAGTTTTAGAACATAATTGGATCAGAGTCAGTTAACACTCTGATATCTCTCTAAATTTGACTAGCACCGGTACCTTTTAGGTAACTAGGCGCTACACAAAAAAACATCCAGTGATTGCCAAATATTGGCATACAACTGCATACCAATGAAAATTATTTCTTGACTGCCTCTCTTCCATTACCCTTTTAACATTTTCTCTTGCAGATGCCTACAAACACTTCATTAAAGGCATGTGCTCTATTGGAAAGTTGGTCAGGGTTGCCGGCATTGGTTTAAACGGGTATGAAAAAGGAACAAATCTGTTAATTTGTACGTAGATCACACAGGTAGATTTAATTTTAGACTGTGTATACTGCACCTTTAAGCCCGGTCCTCTAGCAATCGCCTTGGTTGTTGTGGTCCATAGCCAGTCCCTCGTCGCGTTACTTGGAGAATGCTCGCGCCGCGGCTCTGTTTGTTTTGCATTGGTAAACGTCTCACATGGTAACACTCCCAGGACTTCATCCATCATCTTAAAACGTTGCTTTATCTACGGCTTCGAAGGAGAGAAAAAAAAAATCTCCCAAAACATTTTCATTTAAGTGTTAGACCTGTGTAAACTCTGCACGCTTGTCAAATTTTGCAACACTCCAGTAACAGTAAACTATGATAGATCTGCTTGCTGGCGGTGGCATGCATTGAATCTTTTTATAATTAGCTGCGGTGCACAAAATGTGTCAGGAGCTGGGAGCCAGCGGCTGCAGCCGCCCATTCATCTCCCTCGATGTCAGACTTCTTCCACTGCGCCTTAATGGCTGTCCAGTTCCTGGATAATCTGGAGGGGGGGGGGGGGTGCTGGGTACAGGCGGTTCTAGGTTTTGTGAGGCCTTAGGCAAAACTTGACATGGGGCCCCACTCACACCTGTGATGGGAAAAATAATTCAAGGACAAGAGCCTCTTCCCCAAAAACCTGGCCAGTGGTTGTGGGGGTCTGCGGGCAGGGGGCTTATCGGAATCTGGAAGCCCCTTTAACAAGGTGGCCCCAGATCCTGCTCTTTAATAGCTAAGGGGCGGGGGCCACCCAGTGATGTCACCTGGTGAACCCGCCCCCTTGTGACATCATTGACTGAGGGCATGCTGCGACATGCCCTCATGCCCCACCGATATTTACTGGTTGTTAGGGACGCTGGTGGCCCCGCTTCTGAGTCAGGGCACTTAACGCTGCCTGAGCACATCAGCGTTAAGAGCCCCTGTCCCTCAAAACTGGGGTAATAAATTGGGTAAGTTAGGCGGCCATAAGGCCCCTGTTAGTGTGAGGCCTTAGGCGACCGTCCAGGGCAGCCATCACAAATGTTGGGGCCCCTTACAGAGCTTTAGGCAGGGCCACCCTGGAGCAGAGAACCGGGGGGGGCCTGGGGAACATCGGGCCCCCTTGCAAGTGTAATGCAAAAAAAAACGGGAAGGGGGGCGGCCGGGCCTGTAAGGGGCCCTGGGGACCATTGGGCACCTTACAGGTTTAATGCAAAAAAATAAATAAAATAAAAAAACGGAAGGAGGGCCAGCCGGGCCCCTGGAGACCATCGGGCCCCTTACAGGTGTAATGCCTGTACCCGCCTGATGGCGGCCCTGCGACCACCTAATTTGCTTAATTAAAGAGCCACCTTACAAAGAATGCTGGGGTAGGAGTAAAGGGTGCCATCTTTGTTTTCTTTACAAGTTCAAATGCAGAGAATGAGAAACAAACATTTTAAAACATCTGCTATCAAAATAAAGAAAGGTAAGACCGGTAATAAAGATGTAAAGTTAGAAAGTAATCCTTGGACTGCACTAAGTTAGGGATTTTGAGACATGAGGGTCTCTTCTTCACTATGCACCATAAAAGCATCCTATTCTTCTTCTAATACCCCAGTAGGCTAAAGATTTCCTTGTTGACCCAGTCATTGGTCAGATAACTTCCATTGGAGAAATATGTTTAAGCTAGTGCATTGTTGGTTCACTTACCTTTTCCTTCGTTTTCCCTTTCAAATGTTTTTTTCCTTTGTTTTCTTTGTCTGAATTTCTCACTTCCTGTTCCTCCTCAGTAAGCTGTTTTAGGTGAAAAGTGTAGCGCTAATACGGGGGTCCTATACGGGATCTCCCCAATGTGATTAAGAAGTAGGTAACTCAGACCGTACTATTCCAAAAGCCGGAGGAGGGGAAAGAATATATTTTCAAAAATATTTCCCTCTAAGTGACCATTAGATATGTCATCAAGATTCGTAAGTATTCAAACTTTATCAAGACAGACAATGAAAAAGGCAACTATTGTGAATATGTGATAGAACCATGCGATATGAGAGCATATAATAACACAAGGTCCACTGTGAATAACTCAGGGCCACCAATCATATAAGACTTCAGTCCCAGCACCTAATAGGTGTGACACACATGTCCTTCTTGTTGATCGACTTGAATGCGATATATAGTTCAAGAAGTGATCTTCACACTTTGCACATATACAAATAGATGGGTACCCTTACCGGATAAGGTGGACCCTCACCATACCATATGGCGGGGGGTCTTACGAGCTTTTATAGACCGATTGTCTAGTCCGGTTACCACCAGGATTGTAGTCCTAGGCAGGGGTGATCTCCAAGGTGTGTCGGTGTCCACAGGATGAATCAGTTTTAAAATTCACACTTTGATAGTGCCCAGTAGCTCTCAAGCGCAGGAGGGAAAAAATAAAGAAAAAGAGCTCCTCATAGTGTAAAAATGCTAAATTTAATTAAAAATTCCAAAACATCACACACTTTGTGATAGGAACCATAAAAAAGAAAATTAAAAACCACACGTGTAAAGAAATAACTTGTAGAAAAAAGGGGAACAGTAGCAACTTTCCCCCTTGATGGGTGGACAAGAGTGTTTCCCACAAAAAATGCAGTGGAGACTTTCAGTTAGCTGTTTTGGCTGACTAACCACCACTCGCATGATGGTGGCAAGCATACTGAGGAGAAACAGGAAGTGAGAAATTCAGACAAAGAAAAAAAACATTTAGAAGGGAAATTAAATGAAAAGGTAAGTGAACCAACAAAGCACTAGCTTAAATGAACCTATTTAGAAAATAAATAACTAACCTTTACAACCCTTTTAAGTTTAAGGTCACCACAGCCATCTACCAGGAGATTTTGGAGCACTTCTGGAGCACCCCAGGGCCACAAAAGATATATACCGTATTTATCGGTGCTGCCTTGGAGGGGACAGGAAGGGGGCAGGACGAGTTCTGTCAGATTACATGAAGAGAATCTCCTGTTTACTCAGCAGCATCTCTATTGGAAGTCCTGTGTCCTGGGATGCCATTGGACGACTGTTCTGTCTATCATAGAACTTTGTATTAAAGAGGCCACAGAGTAAACAAGAGATTCTCCTGTTTGTAATCTGTCGGCACATATGCTGCCCCCTCCCTCTGCCCTCCAAGGCTGCAGATGGGCATCGATCAGGCTGCACGGATGGCAATAATAAGGCTGCACTGATGGCAATGGTAAGGCTGCATTTATGGCACATGTGAGGCTGCATTTATGGCACATGTGAGGCTGCAATTATGGCACATGTGAGGCTGCATTGGTTGCAATAGTGAGGCTGCATTCATGGCAATGGTGAGGCTACATTCATGGCAATGGTGAGACTGCAATCATGGCAATGGTGAGACTGCATTCATGGCAATGGTGAGGCTGCATTCATGGCAATGGTGAGGCTGCATTCATGACAATGGTAAGCCCGTGCGTGTTATTTGCTGATAAACAACGGTATATCCAAATAACACACATAAACTCATCCTTGGTCCTGAGCAGCGCTCTGGGATTCGTTGGGGCCACAAAAGAAATATATACAGTATATCCAAATAACATGCCCAAGTTCATCTCTTCACCACACAAAGCCACAAAGGCAAGGGAATTCTTGTTGGGCAGTGTATTAGTGCTCAGACAAACACACTTAGACCGAATTTTAATCGTTCAAAGAATGTCAGGCAAAATAGTCGGCCCTCGAGCATGTTCACTTCATCAAATCTGGTCCTCTTTGAAAAAAGTTTGGACACCCCTGGTGTAGATGGTCAAATCTATTGCAGACCACCAGCAGATACATTTTTTTTCTCGGGTAGCCTGATCTTAGCCATGCTTGGACAACTTAAATTTGGTTGAGCGGGTAGCTTGGAAAATCAGATTACATACAAAGCGTATTACTGCCGCTAGAACCCCTGATTACACACAGAGACCGTGGGAAGCTTCAGCGGCCAAGAACTTGCTTACATAACTCACTTGACGATCACAGTAATTAGTCTGCAAGTTGGATACTTTTCCTCTCCGACACGTAACCTTGTGTGAAGTATCTGCACTCTAATGAAGGTCCAGGGCTGGACGGGAGCGGAATTTATGATTACACATCCCTGTGAATATTCATGCCGCGTCCTCTTCATGAATATTAAAGTGGCATTTTCTTGATCAAATAAACTGTCTTTTGTAACGTGGGTTTTTTAAAAAAAACGCAGGAACTGGGCAAAAATAATTATTAATGGGCCTCACGGAGCTGGCGATATGCATCAGGGTCTTGTGACGATCCATCATGTTGTCGTATCAGATGTTGGGATTTAACGAGTCGCTCTGGGATTACATGGAGGGTCTGATTATGTTCAACGTTGGCTGCAACGCTTCCTGTTTTTCTTTGAACCTTAGATGTTGAATTTGTGTTTTTTTTTTCCGAGCAAAATATGAATACACAGTAGCTGTAAACTCAATAAAAAAAAAAAAAAAATTGTTCTTAATGGACCAACTAAGCGTAAAAACAAAAATAGTTAGAATTAAATTTAGCCAAACCAAAGATAGGTTCTAGAAGCTTACGGCACCTGTTAATGCCCGACAGTGCTGAATGAAGGTTTAGTTTGATAAAATAATTTTGCCAAATAGTCAAAACGTTTAAAAGAATTTTGTGTTTTGAATTATATATACTATATTACCAAAAGTATTGGGACACCTGCCTTTACACACACATGAACTCTTCCGGGAAGGCTGTCCACAAGGTTGAGGAGTGTGCCTATGGGAATGTTTGACCATTCTTCCAGAAGAGCATTTGTGAGGTCAGGCCGCGTACACACGGCAGAGAACCTCGACGGGCAGAACACATCGTTCCGCCCGTCGAGGTTCTCTGCCGGCCGTCAGATTCAGCGACCCGCCCGTCGGGAAAGGCAACCAGCCATTCATCCTGATGGGTCATCGAGCAAATAGAGAACCTGCTCTCTATTTCGGCTCGACGGGTTTCCCGACGGGATGCTCGCCGAATCCGTACACACGGCCGAGGTTCTCGGCAGAATGCGGCTCCCAGCGAGGTTCTCGCTGGTTTCTGCCGAGAACCTCGGCCGTGTGTACGCCGCCTCAGGCATTGATGTTGGACAAGAAGGCCTGGCTCGCAGTCTCCGCTCTAAGACCCCTTTTCACATTGAGGAGTTTTTCAGGCGGTACATCGCTAAAAAAAGCGCTGCTATATGGCCTGAAAAATTCCTGCCAAGCAACCTCAATGTGAAAGCCCGAGAGCTTGAGGCGATGCGCTGGCGGAAGAGAAAAAAATCTCCTGTCAGCAGCATCTTTGGAGCGGTGAGAGGAGCAGCGTGTATACCGCTCCTTCCCATTGAAAACAATGGGAAAACGCGGCAATACCGGCCACAATGCGCCTCTATAGAGGCGCATTGCGGGCGGTATTAACCCTTTATCGACCGCTAGCGGGGTTAACACCACACCGCTAGTGGCCAAATCCCGCTGCAATTCTGGCGGTATAGCGCCGCTATTTTTAGCGGCGCTATACTGCCAACGTGGCTCCCGCCCCAGCCTGAAAGGGGCCTGTGTCATCCCAAAAGTGTTCTATCGGGTTGAGGTCAGGACTCAACAGACCAGACCAGTGAAGTTCCACCACCCCAAACTCACTCATCCATGTCTTTATGGACCTTGCTTTTGCACTGGTACAAATCATTTGGTGGAGGAGGGATTATGGCAGGGCCGGACTGGCCTACCGGGATAACGGGAAATATCCTGGTAAGCAGCCAGCCCTGGGGCTGCTTCGAGCTGTGGCTCAAGCAGGGCCGATCCTGCATGGCTGCACTGCACCCAGTTGCCGAGACTTCCATGCTGTCCTCCCCTCCCTCCTCCTCCCCGTGTGTGGTACACACACACAGTCACACACAGCGGTGAACTGCTCGGCACTGCTGTAAGAAAATCCCGCCTCCTAGACTAGCTTCTGTGATTGACAGAACGCTGATGTGCAGGCCAGTCAATTTCCTCCACCCCAAACTCACTCATCCATTTCTTTTTTGACCTTGTTTGTACTCTGTTTTCCAAATCATTTGATGGAGGGGGGGTTATGGTGTGGGGTTGTTTTTCAGGGGTTGGACCTCGTCCCTTGGTTCCAGTGAAGGGAATTCTTAGGGCGTCAGCATACCAAGACATTGACATTTTGGAAAATGTCATGCTTTTAACTTTGTGGGAACAGTTTGGGGACGGCCCCTTCCTGTTCCAACATGACTGCACATCAGTGTACAAAGCAAGGTCCATAAAGGCATGGTTGAGCGAGTTTGGGGTAGAAGATCTTGACTGACATGACCTTAACCTGATAGAATACCTTTGGGATCAATTAGAGCGGAGACTGCGAGCCAGGCCTTCTCATCGAACATCAGTGCCTGACCTCACAAATGCTCTTCTGGAAGAATGGTCAAACATTCCCATAGACACTCCTAAACCTTGTGGACGGCCTTCCCAGAAGAGTTGAAGCTTATATAGCTGCAAAGGGGTGGGGCCAACTCAATATTGAACCTTACGGACTAATACTGGGATGCCATTAACCACTTTAGCCCCGGACCATATTGCTGCCCAACGACCAGAGCACTTTTTGTGATTCGGCACTGCGTCGCTTTAACTGACAATTGCGCGGCCGTGCGACGTGGCACCCAAACAAAATTGGCGTCCTTTTTTTCCCACAGCTTTCTTTTGGTGGTATTTGATCACCTCTGCGGTTTTTATTTTTTGCGCTATAAACAAAAATAGAGCGACAATTTTGAAAAAAAATGCAATATTTTTTACATTTTGCTATAATAAATATCCCCAAAAAAGATATAAATTTTTTTTTTCCCTCAATTTAGGCCGATACGTATTCTTCTACATATTTTTCGTTAAAAAAAATCGCGTTTTTGATTGGTTTGCGCAAAATGTATATCGTTTCCAAAAAAGGGGGTCGTTTTATGGCATTTTTATTATTATTATTTTTTTACTAGTAATGGCGGCGATCAGCGTTTTTTTTCGGTACTGCGATATTATGGCGGACACATCGGACACATTTTTGGGACCATTGGCATTTTTATAGCGATCAATGCTATAAAAATGCATTGGATTACTATAAAAATGCCATTGGCAGTGAAGGGGTTAACACTAGGGGGCAGGGAAGGGGTTAAGTGTGTTGCTGCGTGTGTATTAACTGTATGGGGGGGGGGGGGGTGGCCTCACTAGGGGAAATCACTGATCTCCTGTTCATACATTGTATGAACAGAAAATCAGCGTTTCCCCCGCTAACAGGAACAAGAGCTGTGTGTTCACACACATACCTCCCGTTCCCCGCTCTGTAACGAGCAATCGCCGGTGCCCGGCGGCGATCGTACCCTCGGGGGACGCGACGGCGGTGCGCGCGCGCGCGCCCTACAAGTCTCTAAAGGGAGGACGTAGAGCTACGTGCTCCCGCGAGACAGAGCCACCGCTCCGCAGTAATATGGCGGCGGGCGGTCGGCAAGTAGTTAAAGTTCACGTGCGTGTAAAAGCAATACTTTTGGTTATACAGAATATGTATGTGGCGTGGTCCTTAAGTGGTTAAAAAAGGATAGATACTGTATATTACTAATTCTCCAAGGGTATGGAAACTTTTAATCGCAACTGTATGTTGTAGGTAGAAAAAGTTCAAATTCAGCCCCTGTGTTCAAAGGCATGTGTTTGAGTAGCGCTGCATTTGAACGCAACAAAGAAGATATTCGCCAGCACATCACAGATCGTATGTAGCATCCAAACAAATTTTTTATTGATTGGTCGGAAAATTTGAGAACCAGCTCTCAAACTTTTGTTGTCGGAAATTCAGACAGAAAATGTCCAATGGAGCCTACACACGTTCGGAATTTTCAACCAAAAGCTCACATCAAAGATTTCTTGTTGGAATTTCCGATTGTGTGTACGCGGCATAAGACTAGACCCGGATACTCCATTTCTAAAGATTTAGGATCCACCCGAATCACTGTAAAGTCTAGAAAAGCCCAACTGAGCCCGTGCTGACTTTTCCCCCAACAGGAGGTTGTCCAATTATGCCACAGCTGGGATGCCACACGAGTGCAGCAAGGTTAATAATGGGTCCAGCACCTTGGTAAATACCCTAAGCTGTAAAGTCGAAGGTCAGGGCCTAAAATGTACATTAGACACATGCAGAACGTGAGAAAAGGGGCTCCCAGCAAGCCATCACAGCTGGAGTTTAAAGTTACAGCCATCTGCGCCAAATGTTTAACTAGTTACCGACCGCCCACCGCCGTTATACGTCATCACTTTAAAGATGGATATCTCGGTAACAGCAGCAGCTGCTGCCACAACCGAGATATCCATCTTTACAGTGGGCGGTCCTGTACACGATAACGGCGGTCTCCGCAGCGGATTCGCCGCGAGATCGCCATTATCGGTGGCGGGAGAGGGCCCCCCCTCCCGCCGCTCATCGGAGCCGTCAGTAGCGGCGGAGGCGATCGGGTCTGCTCACCTGCTGTGTGGGGATGCGAGTGAGGGAAAAATGTCCCTCACCCGTCCCCATAGTTCTGCTGGGCGAAAGTGACGTCAGTCCCGCCCAGCGTCTTAAAGAAACATTTTCATTTGAAAAAATTACAGTTTCAATTTTTTTTTTTTTTTGCATTTAAGCCTAAATATGAGATGTGACGTCTTTTTGACCCCCAGATCTCATATTTAAGAGGACCTGTCATGCTTTTTTCTATTACAAGGGATGTTTACATTCTTTGTAATAGGAATAAAAGTGATAATTTTTTTATTTTTTTATTTCAGTGTTAAAAATAAATAAAAATAAATCCGAAAACAACAAAAAAAATTTTTAAAGCGCCCCGTGCCGACGAGCTCGCGCGCAGAAGTGAACACATACGCGAGTAGCGTCCGCATATGAAAACTGTATTCAAACCACACAAGTGAGGTATCGCCGCGATCGTTAGAGCGAGAGCAATAATTCTAGCCCTAGACCTCCTCTGTAACAAAAAATGCAACCTGTAGAATTTTTTAAACGTCGCCTATCGACGTTTTGATCAATTTTTTTTCCTATTACAAGGAATGTAAACATCCCCTGTAATAGGAGTATGGCATGACAGGTCCTCTTTACAGTGAGATTCGGGGTCAATAAGACTACATATCTCACTTCTAGACTGGGAAGACTAAAATAAATAAAAAAACAATCACGGCTTCTCAACCGAGGCGGCCCCGTTTTTTTTTAATGCAGAGGCTGGGCGTGACATCATAACACCGCGCCCGCCCTCCGACAATCAGAGACTCCGGCCAGGGCCGGCCTTTGGGGTGTGCGAGCTGTGCGGCCGCACAGGGCGCCATGGGCAACAGGGGCGCCGTGCGGCCATCCAGACGCTTACTAAGGAGGGCGAGCCGCCCCCGGGTACCACACACTGGGGGGGTGTCAGACCGACACCCCCCTCCGTGATTGTTTTACACCCGCGGTGGCAGTGCCACAGGTTTAGGCAGTGGCACACTGGCAAATGCAGGGAGAGACAAGCTAGCTACAGTGGCAAGGGGGAGAGGGTGCCACGGGCTGCTTGTCTGTGCGATCCCGGATGTCACACAGGCACAGCTGAGTGAAGCTGCCTCCCCCTCCTCTCTGTTTATGTGTAAACAGGGGGAGGGGACCTGCTGTGCATGTGCTGCCGTGCTTATATGAGGGGGGCTGCACTGAACGATGGGGCTACACTGAACAGGGGGAGGCGACACTGAACGGGGGGGGGCTACTCTGAAGGGGGGGTACTCTGAAGGGGGTGCTGTGTAATGTAAAGTGGTCCAGAGGTGCAGGGTGCTGTGTAATGTAAAGTGGTCCAGAGACGCAGGATGCTGTGTAATGTAAAGGGGTGCAGGATGCTGTGTAATTTAAAGGGGTTGAAGGGTGCTGTGTAATGTAAAAGGGTTCATAGATGCAGGGTGCTGTGTAATGTAAAGGTGTGCAGGGGGCTGTGTAATGTAAAGGGGTCCAGAGAATCAGGTGCTGTGTAATGTAAAGTTAAATTAAAACAAATTATTTGTTACAAATATTTTTTTCCTCTTTGTGTATGTTTAGGTGACCAGGGGGCGAGGGGTGGCGCCACAGGATTAGCTTGCACAGGGTGCCTGAACACCTAAGGCCGGCCCTGACTCCGGCGACCATCTGATCCACCGGAAATCTCTATGATGGACATCCGGGGTCGGCAGATCCCTTCTCCGACTCACCGATCGCAGCGGTGAGTCGGTAGAAGCACCGGAGGGCGGCAGGACTTCCCCTCTCGCCCCCCGTAAGAATGATCAAGCGATTGACCAGCCACTATGATCATTCTTATGGTGTAGGGCAGGCATGTCCAAAGTCTGGTCCGCGGGCCAAATGCGGCCCCCTGTTGATTTAATATGGCCCCCCTGGGGATTTGGATATATATATATATAAATATATATATTGTTTGTGGCCCCCTAGGGACACAAAAGATATATACTGTATTTATTGGCGCTGCCTTGGAGGGGGCAGGACGAGCGCCATCAGATTATATGAAGAGAATCTCCTGTTTTTATTCAGCAGCATCTCTACTGGAAGTCCCGTCTCCTGGGATGCCATTGGATGACTGTTGTGTCTATCATAGGAGGCGGGACATTAAAGAGGCCAAAGGGTAAACAAGAGATTCTCCTGTTTGTAATCTGTCGGCACTCGACCCGCCCCTCTCCCTCTGGCCTCCGAGGCTGCAGATGGGCACCGTTCAGGCTGCACTCAGGGCAATGGTAAGGCTGCATTCATGGCACATGTGAGGCTGCATTTATGGCACATGTGAGGCTTCATTGGTTGCAATGGTAAGGCTGCATTCATGGCAATGGTAAGCACGTGTGTGTTATATGCCGATTAATACGGTATATCCAAATAACACATCCAAGCTCATCCTTAGTCCTAAGCGCTCTGTGATTCGTTGGGGCCACAAAAGAAATATATACAGTGGGCCAGATTCTCATAAGAGATATGACGGTGTATCTCCAGATACACCGTCATATCTCTGTTTCTGTACCCGGGTATCTATGCGTCTGATTCCTAGAATCATTTACGCATAGATACTGCGTAGATCCCTCTGGCGTAAGTCACTTACACCGTCGGATCTTAAATGCAATACTACACTGGCCGCTAGGTGGCAAATGAGCATGATACGCCGATTCCCGAAAGTTTTTGCGCCGCTTCGCCATATTTTACATAGTTTCCGTAAGCATAAGGTTACCCCTGCTATATGAGGGGTAACCTTACGTCGGTCCGCCGTATGCCATGTTAAGTATGGACTCGGGACAGCGTCGTGTTTTTCCGTTGTTTACGTAACTCGTTCGCAAATAGGCCTGTACGTTAATTACGTTGCTGTCGTAATCAATGTATTTGCGGCGTACTATGGTGCATGCGCAGTGGCCTACGTTTAAGGCCGGCGCATTCGCAGTTCGTTCGGCATGGGAGCGCGCTTAATTTAAATACAAGCCGCCCCCTTTGAATTACACGGCCTTACGCTGGGCCATTTACACTACGCCACCGCAAATTACGGAGCAAGTGCTTGGAGAATACGGCACTTGCTCCTGTAAGTTGCGGCGGCGTAGTGTAAATAGCTTACGCTACGCCGGCATCTACGAGAATCTGGCCCAGTGTATCCAAATAACACGCCCAAGCTCATCTCTTCACCACACACACAGCCACAAAGGCAAGAGAATTCTTGTTGGGCGGTGTATTAGACCAGTGTTTTTCAACCAGTGTGCCGCAGCACACTGGTGTGCCGTGAAGAGTCCCCAGGTGTGCCGCGGAAAAATGACCCCCAACTTGGTTAATATTTGTTATTACAGTGCAGGTTAGGAGGATAATTAATTATGAGCTCCGATCGAGCGCCGTGTGTTGCCGAGTGTGGAGTCGAGAGACACAGATCCCGGCTTCCGGAAGCTGCAGCGCCTATGATGGACGTCTTACTGCTCCAATCCGTGACTACGGGACGTGTGACGTTCATCATAGGCGCTGCAAGCTCAGAAGGAGGGAATTACAAAGCCGCCCGGGGCGCCATGATGTCACATGATCCATCCCCCCTCAGGGAATCGGCTCGGTACAGCGGCTCTTCTCTCCTCGGCTCCTCGCCTCCTCCTCCATGTTGACACACATCAACATATGTACACAGGTTATAGCCATTGTTTTGAAAAGCTTCTTTGTCACGTTTTTTCTTTTTATTTGCGTTGACTTGCCAGGTATTTTTTGGGGGTAAAATCAGTGGCTTCAGTGTTTATATCCAATAGCATAGCATTAAAGTTGCCTTCATTTTTGGGAAAATATCAGCCTTATCGGAAACAAAAAATATCAGCCTTATGGTCCCATTAATGTAATTGGTGATAAGTTAAATTTTGACTGGATACGTGGCAACCTTACATGGTGTTGGTGTAGGCAGAATGTCAAATTAATCTTTACATAGTAACATAATAAGGTGGACACCTTCCAGGACAAAACGTAATAGAAAATAGCATACTTTCTTATTGCGAGTTTCAGAAGTATTATGCTGGAAGTAAAAATTATTTTCCAATCATTTTTAATCAAAGGCATGTAGGTATGTGCTATTGCTGGATTACATTGTCTGCTGCTAGTGTTCTTCACAGAAAAATTGAAGGTTACCCACAAATTGGGGTATTTTATATTGTGTTTTGTTTTAATTAATTGAACCACTGTGCAAATAGCAAGTGGCATAATTTTTTTTTCAAATTTTTGGTTTGGTGTGCCTCCAAATTCTGACAGATTTTAAAGTGTGCCTTGGTTGAAAAAAGGTTGAAAAACTGTATTAGACGAACACACTTAGACCAAATTTTAATGGTTCAAAGAATGACAGGCAAAATAGTCGGCCCTCACGCATGTTCACTTCATCAAATCTGGCCCTCTTTGAAAAAAGTTTGGACACCCCTGGTGTAGGGAATCGACGGCTGAAAACGGCAATATCTGAATGATGCCTGTAGCTGCACCCATCATTCAGATATCCCCTCACAAAGCCCAGGACGTCTTTAGACGTCCAGCCGTCAGCAAGTGGTTAATCTGCCAAACAATTAATTGGCCAAATAAAAAGAATAAAAGCATCAAAAATGCATGTCCAAAAAGGCGGAAAGCACAGCAAAAAAGCACTGTAAAAATGCTTAAAAGCAACATGCATGTGAATGGAGCCTTAGGTAATCTGGATTTTGGAAGAAAATATTTCCAAAATCCAGAATTACCGTATTTATCGGGGTATACCGCCCGCCGGCGTATAACACGCACCCCAAGCCTAGAAGGGAAGTTTAAGAAAAAAATACTAGCGCTGTTACTGATCAAAATTGTTGTGTTCGATTAATCTTTTTTTTTTTTTTTTTAATCGATTAATTTCGATTAATTATAACGCACATACAGATCCAACTACTTTTAGCTGATCTCCTTGCAGGCTGATTCCCAGTGCAGCTCCAACCACTGGAAAAATGGATAGCAGGATACAAAAAGCACACAAAGGCAGCGCTCGATGGGAATAGCATTAAAACTTTTTTAGTCTTAAAGTAGGTAACAAAATAAATATTGCACTGGAGATAAAATCGATGTAGCTACATAAACTGTAAAAATGGTGCGAGTAATACCAAATGGTACCAAAAGCAGTCATAAAAACATGTAGCTAAGCATGATACTGGTATAAAAATGTGTACAACGATACCACTGCTGAATCCAGATGAGGAGGGGTAAACATCAGTCTGTCGGCATGTAGATGTCCCGTGAAGGGAACTGTCACAACTCCCAGTGGATGGCTGTAGAATCCCAGGTTGATAGAGGGAAGTGTAACAGCCCTTGTGTGTGGCAGGTAGTAAGGTCCCGCCGGCATGCAGATATGAAGGCACAGCAAAGGAGCCCTTCAGATGGACACCGCAAGCCCTGCCGGTGTCCGTGACGTCACCGGATCTCCGACGGAACTCCCTGAAGGCCCAGAAGCCGGCGGAGAGGTGAGTTTCAATCAAAAGAATTTTAATTGATCAAAAAGATTTTGATCGATCAAAAAAATTAAAGATTAATCGATTAATTAAAAGTTAATTTGCACAGCCCTAAAAAATACTTACATTTTGAACACCCGTCGTCGGTGTCCATCTGCTGTCTTGCCCAGCGGCCTTGACCGGCGTCCGTCTGCGGCCTTGGAGGTGTCCTCTATGCTGTCTCTGAGTTTAGAGCGCTCTGTCTCTAAACGCCGCCGACATAGACCGAGCCAAGCCGAGTGTACTGAGCACTCGGCTAGGCTCGGCTAGGGGGGGGACAGGGCGTGACCGCGGGCGTGGCCGAGCCTAGCTGAGTGCGCGGTACACTCGGCTCAGCTCTGTCTATGTCGGCGGCGCTCAGAGACAGCATGGATCGGCGTATAACGCGCACCCACGATTTTCCCCTGACTTTAAGGGGAAAAAAAGTGCGCGTTATACGCCAATACATACGGTACCTACCTGCATCCACTGTCAGGTGGAAAGGCAATTTTTATTTTTTTACAGCTGTCCAGAATTGAATTTTTAGAATCTCACATAAAGGCAAAGAGTTGCAGCACCTTCACATCTCAAGACAAAAGACAAGATAATATAGGTTGTATTAAAAGCTGTTATATATTAACCTCAATCATTGTACATAAAAATATTTCTAAAAATCTCCTCTCTAGACACACACAGAAGGACGCAGGAAAAGGCCCGGGAAATCTATTGATACAACATTCCTGAGGCGATGTCAGTTTTCACAATCAATGTGGACGGCGGTGAAATGTTGAATAATCGGCTATGCCGCTTTGACTGCAGCAGCGATCGGAGCTTCGTCATTTGTGCAGACAGGACGGAGGTCGCCTTTTATCGCTCTGTCATCCGGTTCTCTGGAGGGCTGGAGAAGAAGCTTCACGCTCTGCTCGAAAATTAATCTGGGGTCAACAGAGTTGAGGGGAGGGCAGTCACAAGACTCTCTCAATTTAAGGGCCTGTGGGAAGACAGGAAAAAAAAAGGACAAGGTCAGCGTTTTGGAAAGCAAACATAATGTGCCGCCGGACTGATGAAGCAAAGCTCTGCAATACAGCGCCAGCCAATGGAATACAAATGTTCTTGGTGCTACGACTGGTAAAACAAATGGGATCTGCAGACATTTTTACAGTAAAACCTTGGTTTGAGAGCATTTTGCAAGACAAGCTCAATTTTTTTATTAATTGTGACTTGATATACAAGCGATGTCTTGGTATACAAGTAGCGTCATGTCACAAGTATAAAATACAAGAGAGGCGCCTCTAAGTGTAGCAATATGGTTACATTTAACTGCTTGCCAACCAGCCGCCGTCATTTTACGGCGGCAGGTCAGCTCTCCTGGGCGAGAGCCTGTAGCTATACGTCGGCTCTTCTGCGGCCACTAGGGGGCGTGCGCGCGCTGGCGGCGGCCGGCGCGCTCGCCCCCTAGTTCTGTGCGCATGCCCGGCGGGCACGATCGGCGCCAGGCACACGCGATCGCTCGATACAGATCAAGGACCGGGAGCTATGTCTGTAAACACACAGCTCCCGATCCTGTGAGCCGGGTAAATGCTGATCTTCCGTTCATACAATGTATGAACAGGAGATCAGTGATTTCCCCTAGTGAGGCCACCCCCCCCCATACAGTTAGAACACACCCAGGAACACACTTAACCCTTTCCCTGCCCCCTAGTGTTAACCCCTTCACTGCCAATGGCATTTTTATAGTAATCCAATGCATTTTTATAGCACTGATCGCTATAAAAATGCCAATGGTCCCAAAAATAGGTCAAAAGTGTGCGCCATAATGTCGCAGTACTGAAAAAAAAAACGCTGATTGCCGCCATTACTAGTAAAAAAAAATTTTGTTGATAAAAATGCCATAAAACGACCCCCTATTTTGTAAACGCCATAACTTTTGAGCAAACCAAACGCTTATTGCGATTTTTTTTTAACGAAAAATATATAGAAGAATACGTATCGGCCTAAACTGAGGAAAATAATTATTTTTTTTATATATTTTTGGGGGATATTTATTATAGCAAAATGTAAAAAATATTGCATTTTTTTCAAAATAGTCGCTCTATTTTTGTTTATAGCGCAAAAAATAAAAAACGCAGAGGTGATGAAATACCACCAAAAGAAAGCTCTATGTGTGGGAAAAAAAGGACGCCAATTTTGTTTGGGAGCCACGTCGCACAACTGTGCAATTGTCAGTTAAAGCGACGCAGTGCCGAATCACAAAAAGTGCTCTGGTCATTGGGCAGCAATATGGTCCGGGTGTTTTTTTTCCATGGCATGAAAAATGGTCATGTGTACGCGGCATAAGAGAAAAAAAAAACCTAAGCAATCATCTGCCAAATCCTAACTGGCTTGCCTATAGCAGCAAGGACTGCCCCTTAGGCAGTGCTGTATTCTTTTTCTACCTAGCGTCCTGCTCCTGTAGGTGGCACTATAACCCTACTGTCAAGAATAGAAGAGCTGTGTCCGTCAATGAACGTAATATAAACTACAATTTGGACTCCAAATCATAAGCCTCGTACGCGCGCTCGGTTTTCTCGGCAAGAACCAGCAAGAAAACTGCTGGCAGAGCAAACCGAGCGTGTGTACGAGGCTTTCAGGTTTCTCGTCTGGAAATCTGGCCAGAAACTCGACGAGAAAAATAGAGAACCTGCTCTTTATTTTCTCGTAGAGAGGTGAATTTGGTTGGTTGCTGATTGGTCGGTAAGTTTGAGCCTGGATATTCCATGTTTTTGTATGTATATGCGCCCTTTCCAGCGCTCCGTATTGTATAGACCAGTCATAGGTAGGGGCAGCGACTTTTGTTTGTTGTATTCTTGTCGGCCTGTTTCCAGTCGAGAAACCTGAGAGTGTGTATACATACATACCCGTTGCCGTGGAAACCCGCGCATGCTCAAAAGGACTGACGCATGCACGGTAGCTTCCACGGCATAGGTAGGGTGAAGCGAGATGGCGGCGCATGCTCGTCGTACGCGATGACGTCACCGCGTTCTTGCCTTTCAAGAGAACCGCGGTTCTTTTGAAAGGTCTGTGTGTACACTCGGGCGGCAAGAGATTCTCGCCAAGAATCTCGTCGGGAAAAACAGTAAACAAGTGTGTGTACGAGGCTTTGAGGTTTCTTGTCTGGAAATCTGGCCAGAATCTCGACCAGAAAAATAGAGAACCTGCTCTCTATTTTCTTGTCGAGATTCTTGTTGGGCGGCAAGAGATTCTTGCCAAGAATCTTGTCAGGAAAAACAAAGTTTTTTTCCCTGACGAGATTCTTGCCCATGTGTGCAAGGCCTTAGTGTGGCCGTCTTAATAGCATCATGGGCCCCTGGGCAAAGTAATGCTCTGAGGCCCCACAATGGAGACAGTGCAGGTAAACCCCTCTACACCCCAGATATCCCCCCAGCACTCTGACCCCTCTACACCCCAGATATCCCCCCAGCACTCTGACCCCTCTACACCCCAGATATCCCCCCAGCACTCTGACCCCTCTACACCCCAGATATCCCCCCAGCACTCTGACCCCTCTACACCCCAGATATCCCCCCAGCACTCTGACCCCTCTACACCCCAGATATCCCCCCAGCACTCTGACCCCTCTACACCCCAGATATCCCCCCAGCACTCTGACCCCTCTACACCCCAGATATCCCCCCAGCACTCTGACCCCTCTACACCCCAGATATCCCCCCAGCACTCTGACCCCTCTACACCCCGGATATCCCCCCAGCACTCTGACCCCTCTACACCCCGGATATCCCCCCAGCACTCTGACCCCTCTACACCCCGGATATCCCCCCAACACTCTGACCCCTCTATACCCCAGATATCCACCAGCACTCTGACCCCTCTATACCCCAGATATCCCCCAAGCACTCTGACCCCATCTACTCCCGAGATATCCCCCCAGCACTCTGACCCCATCTACTCCCGAGATATCCCCCCAGCACTCTGACCCCTCTACACCCCAGATATCCCCCCAGCACTCTGACCCCTCTACACCCCAGATATCCCCCCAGCACTCTGACCCCTCTACACCCCAGATATCCCCCCAGCACTCTGACCCCTCTACACCCCAGATATCCCCCCAGCACTCTGACCCCTCTACACCCCAGATATCCCCCCAGCACTCTGACCCCTCTACACCCCGGATATCCCCCCAGCACTCTGACCCCTCTACACCCCGGATATCCCCCCAACACTCTGACCCCTCTATACCCCAGATATCCACCAGCACTCAGACCCCTCTATACCCCAGATATCCCCCAAGCACTCTGACCCCATCTACTCCCGAGATATCCCCCCAGCACTCTGACCCCATCTACTCCCGAGATATCCCCCCAGCACTCTGACCCCTCTACACCCCAGATATCCCCCCAGCACTCTGATCCCTCTACACCCCGGATATCCCCCCAGCATTCTGACCCCTCTATACCCCAGATATCCACCAGCACTCTGACCCCTCTACACCCAAGATGTCCCTCCCAGCACTGTAACCATATACCATAAGATACCCCTTGAATTGTGACCCCACTACATCCCTGATACCCCCTACACTGTGGCCTCTCTGCATCTCTTCCATAGAGTACCAAGCATTCAAGCTGCGTGGGGCGGAGTCAGAGCATCACTGGTGCTCTGGCCCTGCCCCTCCCTGCTGGCTGTGAAATAAGAGGTATCATTCTGCACAGTGCACTGCTGCCAGCCTGCCTCCCCTGTGTATCCATCACTCTCAATACCATCATGGAGCCACCAATTTCCGGGGCAGCGTGGGCTCAAGGACCAGCTGCTTCGGGGAAAGTGCAGGGGCCCCCATGAAGCTGTGGCCCCTGGGCAGTGCCCAGGTGTGCCCTCTCATTAAGACAGCCCTGAGTGTGGTGCCCTGATTTTTACACTGAAATACCATTTCTACAATCCAAGGTCACTGTCCCGGTTCCTTATTTCACAACAGCAGCCCACCCATCGCCTAGACATCCCATTGGGATATTATCAGTGCATTTTTTTCCGAATACATCAAACACCTTGTAGGGGACAGTATAACGCACAATTCGTTAATACGAGTCCTTCAAAGGACAATAGGCAAAGAATGTTGTTTGTTGCCGAGTTTCAGAATTCCATTAACATCTGAAACAGCAGTTTTCGGGTCTTTGTTTTAGGCAGTCGAATGTAACATTTCATTCCCTCTGCCAGATTCTCAATACATAATGAACTGTAAACCGCCGATTGCACAAACACAATTGTCCTTCAATGTTTCAGTGGCTTTGTACCGCCATGGACTGGGATAATTCATCCTCGCTGCCACTTCGGTTAGAGGTGGCGATAAAGCACATTAATAGCGTTTAATAAACACTGAGAGCGTTAATCAGGAAAACATATATTGTGAGCAATAAAATATGACCGGCGTCCTTTGAATGAGCCACAAATGTAAGATTCCCAATTCGCTGGTCCCCGGGGAGCTCCGTGTCATCTTAAACGTACAATTTACAGCAAAATGCCCTCTGGGCAGAGGAGGGGGGGGGGGGGGTTGTTTTGTTCCTGTAATTTTGTTATCGAATAGGACATGCCACATTAAACTGTACAAACTAGCTCTATCGAGTGTGTTATCTTCATCTCAATCGCTACAGTGAACAGATTGGGCCTCCGCGTCAAAGTGTCTGAAGGAAGAGTTCGCTGCCAATCAGATCATCCATTTCATGTTTTCAGTGTAGTAGGAGAGAATTAAATAGATAATCTGAATGCTTCCAACTTCTATCGGTCGTATATTACAGGCTTTAGAATGTTTGGTACAGACCTTTCATTTGAGGAAGCGACAAATTGACACGAAACGTCATTGGTGTGAATGAATGAATGAAAAAAAACGTATATAGCGCGGCACATGCGAACTAAAACGTCTCTGGGCGCTCGTTGTTCCTGTCTCTCTCGACATCAAAAGAGCAGAGTTTTAATCTGTCTTCTGAATGCTGAGTGGTTCTCCTCCAACCGAATGCTGGTTGGTAAAGCGTTCCATAGTCTGGGACCTTGGAGCGCAAATCTTCTTTCTCCTTTGGACTTGTATCTGGCTTTGGGTATCTTGACCAGATTTTGGTCGGTGGATCGCAGAACGCGATTGGAATTGTGAGCTTCTATCTTTTCGCATAGATATTGCGGAGCCTTCCCATGGATGCACTTATGAGTCAGACAGAGCGCTTTAAAAGCAATTCTGTCCTTTATTGGCAACCAGTGAAGGGTTCTCAACGAAGGTGAGATTGATTTACATGTTTTTTTCCCCAGTCACAAGTTATATTTATTGGTGTTATCAATAAATATTTGTTCATCACAAGCAAACTGGTCGGGATGTTCCTTTCTTTGCAGTTACAAATATTGCAATACGCAGCTATTCTGCAGGTGCCTCTGCAACACCAGGCACATTGGGGCCTACTGCCAGGGCTGTCTTAAGGAGAGGGCACACCTGGGCAATGGCCCCCCAGCTGCATGGGGGGCCCCTGCACTCTCCCCAAAGCATAGATATCTAGGGTGTAGAGGGGTCAGAGTGCTGGGGGGATATCTGGGGTGTAGAGGGGGTCAGAGTGCTGGGGGGATATCTGGGGCTTAGAGGGGTCAGAGTTCTGGGGGATATCTGGGGTGTAGAAGGGTCAGAGTGCTGGGGGGATATCTGGGGTGTAGAGGGGTCAGAGTGCTGGTGGGATATCTGGGGTGTAGAGGGGGTCAGAGTGCTGGGGGATATCTGGGGTGTAGAAGGGTCAGAGTGCTGGGGGGATATCTGGGGTGTAGAGGGGTCAGAGTGCTGGTGGGATATCTGGGGTGTAGAGGGGGTCAGAGTGCTGGGGGATATCTGGGGTGTAGAAGGGTCAGAGTGCTGGGGGGATAGCTGGGGTGTAGAGGGGGTCAGAGTGCTGAGGGGATATCTGGGGCTTAGAGGGGTCAGAGTTCTGGGGGGATATCTGTGGTGTAGAAGGGTCAGAGTGCTGGTGGGATATCTGGGGTGTAGAGGGGTCAGAGTGCTGGGGGGATATCTGGGGCTTAGAGGGGTCAGAGTTCTGTGGGGATATTTGTGGTGTAGAAGGGTCAGAGTGCTGGGGGGGATATCTGGGGTGTCGAGGGGTCAGAGCTCTGGGGGGCATCAATCTAGCAGCTTTGTCACTTTATGTATGTAGTATTTGCTGTACAGAATGATTGTTCATGTAGTTAATGCGGATCTCCACCCAAAAGGGGAAGCCCCGCCTGTCTGCCTCCTACCTAATTGATGTCTGTTTACCTGCACTGTCTCCATTGTAGGGGCCCCAGAGCATTACTTTGCCCAGGGACCCATGATGCCATTAAGACGGCCCTGCCTACTGCACCACATTCTACCACAACATCCTGATACCCCTCTGTCAGGAACATCATATCAGCCATCAGGGAGATTGTGCCAGCAGTAAGGTCTATGCCAGTGGTCAGGGCCGGATTAACATAGGGGCTGTTGGAGCTGCAGCTCCAGGCCCCTTTCCCAAGATAGGCCCATTTGCCCAAAAAAAATAAAAATCTAAAAAAAAAGGATCGACTTCGGGGGTTGCAGCTCGACGACCAGAGGTCACAGAATCCCCACATTTGCTGGGTAGGCAGTTAAATACCTACCCCACAACCGGTCAAAATATGGGATGGCTATCATTTATGGTTCCGGAGATACGGGCCTGCTTGCACAGCCTATCAGAAGCTACATACAGAGCGGCCATTATAAATACAAGCTGTCACACTGCAGCTGACTGAGAAAAAAAAAACATCATTTGTTTTTTGCTATAAAATGACTCTATGGTGGTCTTTGCAACCTTTTATGTTGCACGGTATAGAGCTGCATGATTCTGGCTAAAATGACAACTGCAGTTTTTTTGCTTAGAAGATAGATCACGATTCTCTCACGATTCGTACGGCATAACATCGTCTTTCACATTAAAATGAAAAAAAAAAAAAAAAAATGGGCCAACTTTACTGTTTTGTTTTTATGGTTTTTATTATTCATTGAAGTGGGCAAATGCAGTGTGACATAAAATATTGCAGCAATTGCCATTTTTGTCTCTGCTAAAATTTATATAATGTTTGGCGGTTCCAAGTCATTTTCTAGCAAAAAATAAACATCTCCCTGTTCTGCCTAGTGACACGACACTAATCGTCTGCTCCCCGTCATCGGGAGAAGCGATCAGTGATGTGTCACAGTAAGTCACACCCCCTAACAGTTAGAATCACTCCCTAGGACACACTTAACCCCTTTCTTGCCCCCCTACTGGTTAACCCCTTCCCTGCCAGTCACATTTATAAAGTAATCAGTGCATAACGGGGAGATGACTATGTAAACAAGGCATCTCCCTGTTCTGCCTAGTGACAGAACACTGATCTACTGCTCCCTGTCGTCCCCCACACAGTTAGAATCACTCCCTAGGACACACTTAACCCCTTGATCGCCCCCTAGTGTTTAACCCCTTCCCTGCCAGTGTCATTTACACAGTAATCAGTGCATTTTTATAGCACTGTTCGCTGTATAAATGTGAACGGTCCCAAAATAGCATCAAAAGTGTCCGATGTGTCCGCCATAATGTCGCAGTCACAATAAAAATCGCAGATCGCCACCATAACTAGTAAAAAAAATATAATATTAATAAAAATGCCATAAAACTACCCCCTATTTTGTAGACACTATGGCCCAGATTCACATACAATTAGATTTGCGTAGAGTATCAGAAATACTTTACGCCGCCGTATTTTACCTGGCTCTACGTGGAATCCCGGTAGATTTTGTCCAGTAAACTACGGCGGCGTAGTGTATTTCTCCCGGCGCAAGCCATCTACGCGAGTAGGGGGCGTGAAGCATTTAAAATAGGCGCGTTCCCGCGGCGATCGAACTGCGCATGCTCCGTTCAGAAATTTCCCGCCGTGCATTGCGCGAAATCACGTCGTTACGTCATTCGTTGTTTGAGTAGCGTCGTTTACGGACATTCCTATTCCCGAACGAGTTACGTAAAAAAAAAAAAAATTAGATTCGACGCGGGAACGACGGCCATACTTAACATGGGCTACGCACCGTTAGACCAGCAAATAGCTGGTCTAACAGTACGTAGCAAAAAAATGACGTAAGCGATTGCGAAGACCACTCGTATCTTCGTGGATCGCCGTAAAAAGTCATTTGCATATCCCGACGCTGAAAACGGCGGCCGCAAAAATATCGCAGCGTAGATCCGAAGGCTTACGAAGACATAAGCCTCTCGGATCGAAGCCCGAAGCCGCCGTATCATGGTTTGAGGATTCAAACTAGTGATACGGCGCGAGAAATTTGAAATTACTCCTGTCTAACACCAGTTAGACAGGCGTAATCGCTCTGTGAATCTGGGCCAATAACTTTTGCGCAAACTAATCAACATATACTTATTACGATTTTGTTTTACCAATAATAACATGTAGAAAAATACATATCGGCCTAAACTGAGGAAGAAATTCGTTTTTTTTTATATTATTTTGGGGGATATTTATTATAGCAAAAAGTAAAAAATGTTGCCTTTTTTTTTTGCTTTTTTTTGTTTTTAGTGCAAAAATAAAAACGGCAGAGGTGATCAAACACCACCAAAAGAAAGCTCTATTTGTGGGGAAAAAAAGGACGTCAATTTTGTTTGGGAGCTACGTCGCACGGCCACGCAATTGTCAGTTAACTGCTTGCGGACCGCGGCATGTACATTTACGTCAGCAGAATGGCACAGGCAGGCTCATCAACGTATATATACGTGCCTGCCTTGCCGTGGGTCGGAGGTCCGATCGGGACCCCCCTGGTACATGCAGCGGTCCCCGTTGCTGGCCGAGCGTTCCGGGATGAGGGGGCGGCTATTCGTTTTTGTCCGCCCCCTCCGGATCGCTCCCAGCCAATCCGCGCGCTCCCTGCCGTGTCACTTCCTCCTCCTGTGTAAACACAGGAAGAGGGAAGTGATGTGATCTCTCCCCTCGGCAGTTTTTTCAATCACCGCTGAGGAGAGATCACATCACACAGTAAGTCTGCACAACACTACACTGACACACAGACACATAGGCACATTTATATTTTTGGGGGATATTTATTATAGCAAAATGTAAAAAATATTGCATTTTTTTCAAAAATGTCGCTCTATTTTTGTTTATAGCGCAAAAAAAAATAAAAATCGCAGAGGCGATCAAATACCACCAAAAGAAAGCTCTATTTGTGGGAAAAAAAGGACGCCAATTTTGTTTGGGAGCCACATCGCACGACCGCGCAATGGTCATTTAAAGCGACGCAGTGCCGAATCGCAAAAAGGGGCCTGGTCATTTACCTGCATTTTGGTCCGGGTCTTAAGTGGTTAAAGCAGCCAAATTGTAAAAAGTGGTCTGGTCTTTGGGCAGCCAAATGGTCCGGGGCCGAAGTGGTTAAAAAAAAAAAAAAAAAAATCCTATAAAAAACGTGCAATGTTCTTAAATTAAGAGACGGAAGCGACCCCAGAAAACATTGTCTCTCCGACAACTATTTTGGGAACTTTCGGGTTGCCAAGAGACGGGTCTATGTTTAACGAATACCAAGACAACCGAGCTGGCAGGCCTGCCTACCATTTTCGAGACATGAAAGATGCAGAGCTCCGTCTCCAAAAAGACGGGATTAAAAGGTTTTCTGCGTAGCACATCAAGACTCGGAGAGAGAGAGAGAGAGAGAGAGAGAGAGAGAGAGAGAGAGAGAGAGAGAGAGAGAGAGAGAGAGAGAGAGAGAGAGAGAGAGAGAGAGAGAGAGAGAGAGAGAGAGAGAATACAGGAAAACGCCATGAATGTTTTTTTTTTTTCCATGGAGCCGCTGTGAGATGTGATTGATGTGACACAAGTATGATGGAAAATGAGAAGGGAGGGTACCAGACATAAAGGTTAGATGAAGTAGAAGACAAAAAGAGATTTCATTTGGCATCCAACCAAGTCTTGGCAGACGCGCTCGGCTCGTTTACACAAAACTAGTGGGAGAGGCAACAGAGGCATTGCGGGCAGCAACAGATGTGCGCTTTCTTGCCTCTACTACAAATGAAATTTGATTGGTTAATAAAGAGGCATGTGTTATTTTGACCATTCTGAGAAAAGTGACAGCTTCTCGTGTCCTCCTGTGCGCTGTTGGTAAATACCCAATAGACATGCAATAATGTACGTTATAGCAGGCGTTACGTTAAGACATTCTCATTTATTATGAATGGGCTGCCAATGCACCGCAACGGAAGACGGAAGAAAAATGTGCATGACCCTTTTTTTGCACTGAAGTGATTTTGGCCGTACGCAGGGCTGCTGTTAGAAATCACGGGGCCCCATACAGCCTACCTGATGGGCCGCATCCCCCCCCCCCCCCCCAAATATATCAAAACATTTTCACAAATACACTAAAATCATTATAAGCGGACACAAACATAACAGCCTTTTTTTTTTTTTTTTTAATCTTTAAACTTTTTTATATACATTTTTGAAAAGAATGTTAAAATGTATTTTATTTTACAATTTTTTTTTTAACCACTTTAGCCCCGGACCATATTGCTGCCCAATGACCAGAGCACTTTTTGTGATTCGGCACTGCGTCGCTTTAACTGACAATTGCGCGGTCGTGCGACGTGGCTCCCAAATAAAATTGGCGTCCTTTTTTCCCCCCACAAATAGAGCTTTCTTTTGGTGGTATTTGATCACCTCTGCGGTTTTTATTTTTTGCGCTATAAACAAAAACAGAGCGACAATTTTGAAAAAAATGCAATATTTTTTACTTTTTGCTATAATAAATATCCCCCAAAAATATATATAAAAAACATTTTTTTTCCTCAGTTTAGGCCGATACGTATTCTTCTACATATTTTTCGTAAAAAAAAAAAAATCGCAATAAGCGCAAAAGTTATAGCGTTAACAAAATAGGGGTAGTTTTATGGCATTTTTAGTAATATTTTTTTTACTAGTAATGGCGGCGATCAGCGTTTTTTTTTCAGTACTGCGACATTATGGCGGGCACTTCGGACACATTTTTGGGGCCATTGGCATTTTTGTAGCGATCAATGCTATAAAAATGCATTGTATAACTATAAAAATGCCATTGGCAGTGAAGGGGCTAACACTAGGGGGCAGGGAAGGGGTTAAGTGTGTTCCCTGGGTGTGTTCTAACTGTATGAGGGGGTGGCCTCACTAGGGGAAATCACTGATCTTCTGTTCATACATTCCCCCGCTGACAGGACCGGGGAGCTATGTGTTTACACACAAAGCTCCCGGTCCCTGCTCTGTAACGAGCGTTGCGTGTGCCCGGCGGCGATCGTACCCGTCGGGCACGCGGGGGACTCAGGGGCGAGCGGGGACGGGCGCGCCGCCTCCGCACGCGCCCCTTAGCGGCCGCTTTAGAGCGGACGTATAGCTACAAGCTCTCGCCCAGCGGTGCCACCGTCCCGCAGTAATATGACGGCAGGGGGTCAGCAAGTAGTTAAGAGACAGGTAAGCCAGTGATGGGGGCGGGGGGGGGGTTAGGAAGGGGGAGGGGTCATAAGCAGGCAGAACATGGAGGGGGGTCGGTGCAGGGGAAGTTATTCTGTAATTGCCCCCTCCATTCGACCACAATGAATACCTCTGCTGTCCGGGCCCCCATGTTGTACGGTAACATATGACAGGGTGACATTGCCAAATGGCACCGCAAAACACATACAGAAGCAGTGTTCATTTTGGCAGCAAATTTTTACTCCGTTTTAGTCTTATGCCGCGTACACACGACCTATTTTCGGGTTCTAAAAAATTAAATTTTTAAGTGTCTAGAAAAATGTTTTTTTCATCCCGATTGTTAAAAACGGCCTTGCCTACATACGATCGTGAACAAAAAAAATGCTCCAGCAAAGCGCGGTGACGTACAACACGTACAACGGCACTATAAAGGGGAAGTTCCATTCGGATGGCGCCACCCTTCGGGTTGCTTTTGCTGATTTTGTGTTAGTAAAAGACGATTCGCGCTTTTCAGTCTGTTACAGCGTGATGAATGTGCTAACGAGCGCTCCCGTCTCATAACTTGCTTCTGAGCATGCACGTTTTTTTTCACGTCGTTAAAGCTCACACACGGCCATTTTTTACAACCCGAAAAAAAGACAACGTTTAAAATGTTGTGAAAAAATAGAGCATGTTCGGAAAAAAAAATTGCCCGTTTTTCAGAACCCGAAAAATAATCGCGTGTACGCGGCATTAGTCTTTTGACTAAAATGCCATTTTATTTTTAGTCCCATGTTAGTCATCTGGATTTGTTTTAGTTCCGGTGTCTTGTCGATCTAGTTCCCCTATCAAGATAGTTCCCTGCTTGACTGCGCAGGCGCAGACATAGCCCATGGAAATCTCCGAACCTCGGGCGGCATCCAGGCTCATTCCTTAAAGGAACACTAAAGGTTTGTTTTTTTTTAGATCAATTGATTGCTGTAAGCTAGAGCATTTAAATATCACTTACCTCGTTTTTCCTTTTGGCCTCCAAAATACAGTAATCCAGGTTTGAAAATGCCATTTCCTGTCTCTCCTCTTCTTGCTTTCCACCAGCATCTGAGATGTTTTGCATGGTGGAAAGCAGAATGGTCTCCCCCCCCCCTCCCTATGACTACAGCCCTGCGTGAAGATGCTCTCTTAACCCTCACAGGCATGGAAGCTAAGCCTAATGGGAACTGTAGTTCCCATTAGGCCGTGATGTAGCAAGAATGAATGCGCACCGCAAACCAGGAAGTCAGTGAGAATAACGATTCAGGAGTGACGGAGGTGAATAAAACAGCTCGATTTCAACAGGTATCAAACTAGTTATAATGCAAAACATTACTTTTTACTTTATCAGCTACTGTCAGACTTTAATTTAAGAGGAAAATATTTTTGTCTTTACAACCCCTTTAACACCCTTGTGGATTGGAGGATGTTAAAGGGGTGTTCCAGCCCTAAGTTGTGTTTATTAAAAGTCAGCAGCTACAAAAAGTGTAGCTGCTGGCTTTTAATAAACACTCACTTACCTGCTCCTGCGTTCCAGCGACGCGCCGACCGGGGCTCCGCTCCTCTCCCCCCCTGCCCGGCCGGCGTCTCCATCCTGACTGTGGGCACCCAGCCGTGACAGCCTTCGGCTTCACGGCCGGGCACCCACTGCGCATGCGCGAGCCATACTGCGCATGCGTGCGCGGCGCGGCTCGCCGCTGATTGGAGAGGCGATCGCATGGGACCTGTCAGTGTCCCATGTGATCGCCTACAGGGAGGGGCTGGTGTAGGCGATTAAGCCTTAATCGCCTAACCAGCCCCTCGGCGGAAGCAGGAAGTGGGACAGGAAGTCCCACTCCTACTGAAGCCCCCACTCCCCCCCCAAAAAAATTACATGCCAAATGTGGCATGTATGGGGGTGAGGAGTGGAGCAAGCAAAGGTCGTTTTTTTGGGTGGAACACCCCTTTAAGAAATTCCACGTCGCCCTGGACCTCTTGCTACAGCTGCTCAGGTTCAGTGATTTCCGTTGGCTCGGATTGCACCTGCGCAGTCAAGACGGGAACCATATAGGCCTGTAATGCACAGTGCTCTGGATGGTCTGAGGTGGCCTATAATGCTGCATAGTGCTCTGGACAGTTGTCTGAGGAGGCCTGTATTGCTGCACAGTGGCTGTAAAGTTAAATAGTGCTCTGGACGGTCTAAGGAGGCCTTTATTGCTGCACAGTGGTCTGAGGAGACCTGCAATGCTGCACAGTTCTCTGGACAGTGGTCCGAGGTGAGGCCTGTAATGCACAGTGCTCTGGACAGTGATCTGAGGAGAGGCTTGTAATGCACAGTGCTCTGGACAGTGGTCTGAGGAGAGGCCTGTAATGCACAGTGCTCTGGACAGTGATCTGAGGAGAGGCTTGTAATGCACAGTGCTCTGGACAGTGATCCGAGGAGAGGCCTGTAATGCACAGTGCTCTGGATAATCTGAGGAGGCCTGTATTGCTGCACAGTGCTCTGGACGGTGGTCTGGGGAGGCCTGTAATGCACAGTGCTTTGGACAGTCTGAAGAGGCCTATATTGCTGCACAGTGCTCTGGATAATCTGAGGAGGCCTGTATTGCTGCACAGTGCTCTGGACGGTGGTCTGGGGAGGCCTGTAATGCACAGTGCTCTGGACAGTCTGAAGAGGCCTATATTGCTGCACAGTGCTCTGGACGGACAGTGGCTGTAATGCTACACAGTGCTCTGGATGGTGGTCTGAGGGGAGGCCTGTAATGCAGAGTGCTCAGGGTGTCAGTGGTCAGAGGATGCCTGTAATGCACACACAGTGCTCTGGACGAATAGTGGTCTCAGGGGGAGCGTGTAATTGTAAAGTACACACTCACAGGGCTCTCTGCTCTGGACGGTCTTCCTTGGGAGAGGGACTAGCATAGTGTAAAATCCTTAAAAATTAAATAAGTAACATAAAAATGCACACTTACATCAAAAGAAGTGGGATAAGGCATATAAGATACAACCACGCTGGTCGGCTCTTCGATTTAGCAGCCCGTATCTTCCCGGGTCTGGCACACAACGCGGTGACGTCAGAACGTTGTTCCTCCCAACGTTTCGTCACTAGAGGGACGTGGTCATGGGATACTAATGTCATTTAGTCTGTTTAAATTCAAAATTAGCTCACTGGAGCTCTTGCAATTTGAAATTCAGAACAATAAAGAGAGTGGGCCAGATTCTCAGAGGCGCTACGACGGGGTATCTCAGATACCCCGTCGTATCACCGTTTTTTTACCCGGGTATCTATGCGAGTGATTCTTAGAATCACTTTGGCATAGATACGGGTGAAGATCCGACAAGTGTAATTGTATTACACTTGCAGATCGTAGATGTAATGACAACTCCGGCCACTAGGTGGCCTTTACGTTGTTTTCTCATTTGCCTATGCAAATGAGGCTAATACGCCGATTCCCGAACGCTTTTACGCCGCCCCGTCGTCGCTTACGTCCACGTAAGCTTACCCGTGCAAAGATGTGGAGTAACCTTACGCAGTACCGTCGGATGCCATGTTAAGTATGGCGTCGGGTCAGCGTCGGCTTTTTCCGTCGGTTACGTCGTTTTACTAAGTCGTTCGCGAATAGGGCATTGCGTAAGTGACGATCACGTCGCTTTGACGTCGGTTTCACCGACGCTTTCCGACGTGAGCTGGAGCATGCGCACTGGGCGCAGTTCGATCGACGCGGGGGCGCTCTTAATTTAAATACAAGCCGCCCCCTTTGAATTACGCGGCCTTACGCTGGGCCATTTACTCTACGCATCCGCAAACTACGGAGCAAGTGCATGGAGAATACGGCACTTGCTCTGTTAAGTTGCGGCGGCGTAGTGTAAATGGCTTACGCTCCGCCAGCGCGATTCTATGAGAATCTGGCCCAGTATGTAAAAGGACATGGAAGCACGTGGCAGCCATCACAATTATTTAAACCCTGCAGGAGTTTTAAGAAATAATTATAAAGAAAGATTGCAGTAAATAACACTGACTGCATTCAAAAATTGCTTTCATGATTTTGAAAGGACGACTTATACATGAACAGGAAGGAGCTTTCCCATACTAGCCCGAGGTTGTCCTTTAAGACTCCTAATAGCCGGTATTGAAAATTCATCTCGGAATCTTATAATGTAACAGCGGAGCGTGAATATTTGCACACATTTAAGCTCAGCGAGCAGAAGGAGTGTGACGGTCTGCGACCATCGAGATTAGCGGCATCTGCAAGCAATATATTTACATGCGGGCGAACATTGCAAGAGTACGGACTGAGTCAGATCAGTCGAAGCAGATCCACATGAACATCCAATTATATCTGTATTCACGGGCATTACTCGCTTCAGCCACAAGGAAAACCACTCAAAGGAACGAGATGTTTGTGCGTTCTTATTAGACCGTTTGCCTAGCTGGCCAAATAAGATGTTTGAGAAGCAAAAGATTGGTTTTTGAGTTTCTGAATTGGTCCTGCATTGTTTATTATTGTTTATTGTTTGTTTCTTATACAAGGCGCATAATTCACAAAACATGTTTGCATCGATGCGCCTGCTTCCCATCCAGTCACGTTACCAGAAACATACCAAAAAGAACAAACTTTAAAAACAACATAAAATCGGTTGGCGGTTACAATAAACATATAGACATTCTAACACTCGGTACTACATGTATACATTATAAAAACGTTAAAAACTGCATAAAAACAACAGAAAAGGAAGAGGGGGGACAGGAAGGAAAGGGAAAAAGGGGAAGGGGAAAAGATAGAGAAAGAGATATCTCACCCCAAACCACTAAAGGCCCTAGTAAACAACAGAGTCTTCAGATCTTTTCTGAATACCTGATACTTCTCCTGTTGTTGCAGGTGGCATGGAAGCAGATTCCATAACTGGGCAGCTTGAACTGAAAAAGCTCTGCCCCCCCATTTTTTCAGCCTATAAGGCCGAACCACCAATCTAGTTTGTGACGTGGCCCGTAAGGCTCTCGTCACAAACTGTCGCCGCAATTTCTTGCGGATATAACATGGGCCTAGATTATTAAAGGCTTTGTAAGCAATACATTGTACGCGACGAAGAGGTGGCGGCATGACCTGTTGGAGACCGGCGAGGAGGAAAGCTTTGCCAGCATTACATTTTTCATGTTCTGCAGGAACCACGTTCACATTTTTTCTTCTGATGGCTTTGATATGCAAAAAGTAGCCAATCTTCAAATTTCAGCAACTCCTGAGTTTTCATAAGCTGCTTTAAACCGTATTTTATTATTTCACGGACAGTACTCAATTTTCTCTAGAGATTATTCCTGCTCTTATAGAAAAGATTTGGATTTGGGTTGGACTTGGGTTCAAGGTGAACCCAGTAGGTTCATGGATTGCAGACCTGCCAAATGAGATAGAGATTGTTCCTGTTTTTATGCATAAGATTTGAATTCGGGTTCAAGATGAACCCAATATGTTCATGGATTGCAGACCCGCCAAACGAGATAGAGATTATTCCTGCCCTTCTGGATAAGATTTGGATTCGGTTGGATGAGGATTCAAGGCAAACCCAGTCTAATTATGGATTGCAGACCCGCCAAACGAGATGGAGATTATTCCTGCTCTTATGGATAAGATTTTGGTTCGGGTTGGACGAGGTTTCAAGGTAAACCCAGTCTGTTTATGGATTGCAGACCCATCAAATGCAGGCCGTTCCCTCACACAAGATTTGGATTGGACGTGGTTTCAAGGCGAACTCAGTCCATTCGTGGATTGAAGACCTGCCAAACGAGATAGATATTATTCCTGCTCTTATGGATAAGATTTTGATTCCGGTTGGATAAGGGTTCAAGGCGAACCCAGTCCGTTCATGGATTGCAGAGCCGTCAAACTAATGCAGGCTGTTCCGTCAAACAACATTTGGATTTGGGTTGAACGTGGGTTCAAGGCGAACCCAGTCTGTTCATGGATTGAAGAGATAGCGATTATTCCTGCTCTTATGGATAAGATTTGGATTTAGGTTGGACAGGGTTTAAGGTGAACCCAGTGTATTCATGTATTGCAGACCCACCAAACGAATGCAGGCCGTTCCCTCACACAAATTCGAGAACGAGAGGTTTGTCCGTTGTTAATAGACCGTTTGCCTAGCTGGCCAAATAAGATGTTTGAGAAGCAAAAGATTGTTTGAGTTTTTGAATTGGTCCTGCATTGTACGCGACGATGAGGTGGCGACATGACCTGTTGGAGACCGGCGAGGAGGAAAGCTTTGCCAGCATTAAATTTTTCATGTCCTGCAGAACCCACGTTCATATTTTTTCTTCTGCTGGCTTTGATATGCAAAAAGTAGCCAATCTTCAAATTTTAGCAACTCGTGAGTTTTCATAAGCTGCTTTATATCGGATTTTATTATTTCTACATCACGGACAGTACTCAATTTTCTCTAAAGATTATTCCTGTTCTCATGGATAAGATTTGGATTTGGGTTGGACGAGGGTTGAAGGCGAACCCAATCTGTTCATGGATTGCAGACCCGCCAAACGAGATGGAGATTATTCCTGCTCTTATGGATAAGATTTGGATTCGGGTTGGACGAGGCTTCAAGGTGATCCCAGTCCGTTTATAGATTGCAGACCCGTCAAACGAATTCAGGCCGTTCTCTCACACAAGATTTGTATTGGAGTTGGACAAGGGTTTAAGGTGAACCCAGTATGTTCAAGGATTGCAGACCCGCCAAACGAGATAAGAGATTATTTCTGCTCTTATAGATAAGATTTGGATTTGGGTTGGATGTGGGTTCAAGGTGAACCCAGTCTGTTCATGGATTGCAGACCCGCCAAACAAATGCGGCCATTCCCTCACACAAATTCCTGTGTAATAGAAACAGACAGGGAGGGATCCAGGGTGACATTGTTGGCCACATTTGGGAATTGACTAAATCTGGCCAAGGACTGCCATCCAAGACCAGTGTCGTTGGACAACGTGATGGACAATGGATTTACGTCGCTGAACGATGTGATTGGTACTAGATTAGTTTAGGGGAAATGAATAGCATTTTAAAAATAGTTTTCATAATGTAATTAAAGGACTTTTTCTAAGGTGTTTTATATATCTAAAGGGGAAGAAAAGCAGAACGATAACGTCTCTTAAAAATGTTATAAAATGGGTATTCTGCCTACCCTGTTGTCACGGTCAGGGATCAAACTTGGACACCAGTAGCTATAGCAGTTGAGAGATTCCAACCAACCAGCAGGATATATACAAGAGAAGATCACCCCAGCGGATGACATGGGCTCACCCGAGGTGTGGGGTCTAAGTCCAAACTGGTGTTCACCAGAGCACCAGGGCTCCCCGATGGTGGAGATGGGTTTGCTGCTCGTTAGTACCAGGTCGTGGTCCTCAGGATCACCTCACCAGGAGATGAGCAAGCGGGGATCCACTGCCAGATATACTGTAGCAGGTAGGAATAAGCAGAAGTGTAGTCAGTAAACAAGCCAAAGGTTAGTAACAAATGGTTACAGGTTGGGATCAAGCAGAAGTGTAGTCAAGGAACAAGCCAAAGGTCAGTAATGTGTGGTAGCAAAGATACAGACAGCAGCAGGAGTGACCAGAGCGAGATATAAGCTGGAGAGAGCACAATGATCTGACAAACAGGAAGTGCAAAGGCATGGCTTAAGTAGGAAGTTCATGAAAGGAGCAAAAAGTTCAAAGTTCACAAGAAATAAGGTACAAATAAAGATTATCTGAGGGAATGTCCATCATCCCAGGTGGCTCAGTAAAAAGAGACATCAACAGATACAGGTCACAGGTTCAGACCCGGGTCCTGACACATGTATAAAAAAGATATAATTACTTATTTTTAACCCGCTCTGGTCTGTTCATATGGTTCCACAGCTCCGGCTCCCCTGTTAGAATTAGAGGCTTCTGCAGGGGAGAGGAGGCAGCATTGGCAACGGCTTGTCCAAATTAGGCTATAGGTGATGCCGCAGCTTCACAGCCGTTGGTGAGTGCTCCCTGGGACAGAGATGCTGCATTATATTACCAGTGTACTGGACTGAAAAACGGTAACTAGACAGATTTTTTGGTACACTTTAAGCATTTGCTGGAATGGGTAAGGGGACCTAATGTACCCCTATACCAGGGGCGGACTGACAACTCATGGGGCCCCCGGGCAATAGGAGATTATGGGGCCCCCGGGCAATAGGAGATTATGGGGCCCCCGGGCAATAGGAGATTATGGGGCCCCCGGGCAATAGGAGATTATGGGGCCCCCGGGCAATAGGAGATTATGGGGCCCCCGGGCAATAGGACATTATGGGGCCCCTGGGCAATTGGACATTATGGGGCCCCCGGGCAATTGGACATTATGGGGCCCCCGGGCAATTGGACATTATGGGGCCCCCGGGCAATTGGACATTATGGGGCCCCCGGGCAATTGGACATTATGGGGCCACATAGTATACACACACACACACACACAGTATATACACACACACACACACAGTATACATACACATACATACAGTATACAGTATACTGCGGCCGGTAGTGTAGTGGTTAAAGGGCAACATTGAAAATATGGTAGAGGAGACCGATGTTGTGTCCCTTGGACACAGATCGGTCACCTCCCCCAGTAAGTCCCCTCCCCCACAGTAAGATTCACTCCCAGGTTACACATTTAAACCCTTCCTCGCCCCCTAGTGTTAACCCCTCCACTGCCAGTCACATTTATACAGTAATCAGTGCATATTTATAGCACTGATCGCTGTATAAATGTGAATGGTCCCAAAAATGTTTCAAAAGTGTCCGATGCGTCCGCCATAATGTCGCAGTCCCAATAAAAAATCGCAGATCGCCACCATTACTAGTAAAAAAAAATAAAAAAAAAATAATAAAAATAAAATTCATAATTATGTCCCCTATGTTGTAGGTGCTAAAACTCTTGCGCCAACCAGTCACTATACGCTTATTGTGATTTTTTACTTTTTTTTTTTTTTTTTTTTTAACAAAAATAGGTAGAATATGTATCGGCCTAAACTGAGAAAAAAAAATAGTTTTTTTTTATTTTTTTAAATGGGATATTTATTATAACAAAAAGTAAAAAATATTGTGTTTTTTTTTCAAAATTGCCGCTGTATTTTTGTTTATAGCACGAAAAATAAAAACCGAAGAGGTGATCAAATACCACCAAAAGAAAGCTCTATTTGTGGGGGGAAAAGGACGTCAAATGTGTTTGGGAGCGCACAATTGTCAGTTAGAGCAACACAGTGCCGCAAGTTAAAATTTGGCCTGGGCAGGAAGGGGATATACATGCCCAGCAAGCAAGTGGTTAAGCGGCATGAAAAGACCATCTCCGTGCTTAATTAAATATTTTTTTTTTTTATGTTTTTTGCCCATGGCAGTGCCCATGCCTTTTAACAATACTTTGCTTGTTGGCCAGAAAATAGTAGCAAGATGGTTTTTGGTGCTAGTGAAAATTCTGCGCTCGGAGTTCACAGACTTCTTGCTGGGTTCTCCACATGACGAAGGTTATTAACAATTTTGTATTCCGTAAAAATAAAAGTCACTAAACAAATCTCAAAGTGGTTAAAAAAACAAAAAACAAATGTGCACAAAAGGAGAAAAGGAGAGGAGAAGCAGCTCGTTAATATCTGGGAAGGCTGCCCTCCGACGCATTAGCCAAGACAGCGTGGAATGTTTGGCTGGCCGGCACAGATGGAGAGCTGCCTTGTGAAGCCAATGAGAGCCAACCTCACCGCAGACACTCGGGCACAATGTATACAAGGCAGGTAGGGGTCCCATGTCTGGGATAGGGAAAGGCTCTGCTGGCAGTCTGGCTATTGGAACCCTACAGGAGGATCTGTGCAATATGGCAGAAAGTGTGGTGCCTGTTATGGGAAATGCCAACAAAATGTGATCTTTCTACTGACAAAGAAAAGCACCAACTAGAGTGAAAGTGAAAAAGAAATGCTACAGAAACAATTAAATAACTGCGCATTATTCAAAACGACCATTCAATTGCAATATCAAGCAATGCCAGTACTCCGTACACGACCTCTCGGATATCCCATAACTCTGCTCCCATGGACGCCACACAACTTGAAGTCTAGTTACAAAGAGCCTGAAAGGTTCACCCTAAATATAAGCTCTCCCATGTGATCCAGCATACTGGCGTCAGCGCCAGTATGCTGGTTTTTATTTTTTTAATCCCCCACTTACTGTATTATGCTGGAATTGAATTTTTTTCCCCCGCGGTGGACGGCTCTAGTATTGCTCGTCACATCTTGCGAAAATACCCGATAAGGACTCGGGTAATCTCGGCGAAAATGCGGCGCCTGCGCACAGACCTCGGAGCTGACTGCGCAGGCGCCGTATTTCTCCGAGTCCTACGGCTATGGCGCGTCACGCCCTCCGAAAAACGCCGAAATAGGACTCGGAGAAATACGGCGCCTGCGCAGTCAGCTCCTAGGTCTGTGCGCAGGCGCCGCATTTTCGCCGAGATTACCCGAGTCCTTATCGGGTATTTTTGGAAGATGTGACGCGCTGTACTGGCGCCGTCCACCACGGGGGTAAGAGATTAAAATACAACATAATACAGTAAGTGATGGATTAAAAAAAAAAAAAAAAACAACAGCATACTGGCGCTGACGCCGGTATGCTGGATCACATGGGAGGGCTTATATTTAGGGTGAACCACCTCTTTAAGCCAGGGTTCGACAAAATCCGGGCCCCAGGTCGCAATTGCGACTAGAATTAGCGACCTGGCGCCTGGGGAACGAAGCATAGGATACCCCATCCTGTGTCTCCGTGCGCCCCCATCTCCCCCGACCGCGCGATCGCGTTGGGCCGTGCCGGTCAGTAATTGAGGCCGCGGCTTTGCACCCTTCTGCAGGCCTATGCTTTCTTCTGTAATCTGGCGCCATCTTGTGGTGGCCGTTGGTATGACAAGACAACCAGCAATGCTAATGGAGCTTCCCCTGTGTTTTCACTGCCATCTTCCCTTCCCTCTAATTGGAACCCCAAAACATTATATATATTTTTCATTCTAACACCCTAGAAAATAAAATGGCTGTCGTTGCAATACTTTCTGTGACACCGTATTTGTGCAGCGGTCTTACAAGCGCACTTTTTTGGGAAAAAATACACTTTTTTTTAAATAAAAAAAAAATAAGACATCAGTGAAGTTAGCCCATTTTTTTTTTTACATTGTGAAAGATGATGTTACGCCGAGTAAATTGATACCCAACATGTCACGCTTCAAAATTGCGTCCGCTCGTGGAATGGCGACAAACTTTTACCCTTTAAAATCTCCAACGTTTAAAAAAAACAGGTTGTATGTTTTGAGTTACAGAGGAGGTCTAGGGCTAGAATTATTGCTCTCGCTCTAACCATTCGTGGCGATACCTCACATGTGTGGTTTGAACACCGCTTTCATATGGGGGAGCTGCACCCGTATGCGTTCACTTCTGCGCGCGAGCTGGGCGGGACGGGGCGCCTTTCTGGCTCCTAACTTTTTTTAGCTGGCTCCTAGATTCCAAGCAAATTTGTCAAACCCTGCTTTAAGCTAGTGCATTGTTGGTTCACTTACCTTTTCCTTCCATTTCCCTCCTAAATATTTTTTTTCTTTGAATTTCTCACTTCCTGTTCCTCCTTCGTAAGCTTGCCCCCATCATCCGAGCCGTTCTGGCTGGGGGTTAGTCAGTGTCCTCGCCCCCTCCCTTGGGACAACATCCCTGCTTGGAGATGCTGTAAACACAGTTAAAGGGGTAGTTCACCCAAAAACCTTTTTTTAACATTGATTGAGGCTCGTTTTGTCAAGGGGAATCAGGTTTTTTTTTTAATCGAAGCAGTACTTACCGTTTTAGAGATGCATCGTCTCCGTCGCTTCCGGGTATGGTCTTCTGGTCTGGGCGTTCCTATTTGATTGACAGGCTTCCGACGGTCGCATACATCGCGTCACGAGTAGCCGAAAGAAGCCGAGCGCCGGTGCGGCTCTATACTGCGCCTGCGCACCGTCGTTCGGCTACTTTCGGAAAATCGTGACGCGAGGTATCCGACCGTCGGAAGCCTGTCAATCAAATATGAACGCCCATTCCCGAAGACCATACCCGGAAGCGACGGAGACGATGCATCTCTAAAACGGTAAGTACTGCTTCGACTCTAAAAAAAACCCACCCGATTCCCCTTGACAAAGCAAGCCTCAATCAATGTTAAAAAAAAGGTTTTTGGGTGAACTACCCCTTTAAGCAAGGGTGAAGGGTCACACTGGGGCAGGAAGTGTGTCGGTGGTAAAGCGCCACTATTTTTTAGCAGTGACAGTTGGGAGCTATGGGAAGTGGCTACCAGCAGAGCCATCTTAATAGCATCATGGGCCCCTGGGCAAAGTAATGCTCTGGGGCCCCTACAATGATGACAGTGCGGGTAAACAGACATCAAGTAGGTAGGAGGCAGACTGCCTCCCCTGTGCATCTATCACTCTCAGTGCCAACATGGGGCCCCCAATTTCGGGGAAGCGCGGGCTCAAGGACCAGCTGCTTTGGGGGAAGTGCAGATCCCCCCATGCAGTTGGGGCCTCTGGACAGTGCCCATGTGTGCCCTCTCATTAAGACAGCCCTGGCTACCAGAAACCATTAGGAACTGGACAAAATGTGTAGAGTGTATGGTCAGCTTCAGACAGTACATAAACAAGACAAGACAGGACACTACACTACACTACTACTTACAAGAAACATTAAAAAAAAAAGCGAGACTTATTTTTCAAGGTTAACTGCATAAAGCTTCAAAAGGACTTGGGTGCTGCAGCAACGGAAACAGGTTTAAAGTACCAATGCAGATATTGGCCAGCACACCATGGATCAACAAGATGGTGTCCAAGTGGTTTTATTGCATTCACCAAACGGCTGACAAAGGGGGCCCTTTGTGGCCAGTGGGAGTAGAAAATGTCACGGCGTCTGGGGAAGTAAACAATTTGTCAGGCTTGATGATCAGAGGGAATAGAACAATTACATAGCACCTGTGGCCATAGAAGGAGGCATAGTGCCCTATCATTGGCGTTAGTAGACAAAACATTGGTATTAATAGAATGAATAATGCCCCATCATTGGTAACCAAACGAGACGTGGCCCAGTATTGGTATTTAATAGAAGGAATAGTGTTCAATCATTGGTATTAGCAGGAGGAATAGTGTTCCATCATTGGTATTAGCAGGAGGAATAGTGTTCCATCATTGGTATTAGCAGGAGGAATAGTGTTCCATCATTGGTATTAGCAGGAGGAATAGTGTTCCATCGATGGTATTAGCAGGAGGAATAGCGTTCCATCATTGGTATTAGCAGGAGGAATAGTGTTCTATCGATGGTATTAGTAGAAAGTAGGGTTGTCCCGATACTGATACTAGTATCGGAACCGATACTGAGCATTTGCGTGAGAACTTGTACTCGCGCAAATGCTCCCGATGCTTCCCCCGATACTTTTTTGGAGAGTGGAGAGTGGGCTGAGAGGGGGCGGAGAGCTGGACAGCTTTCATTTCAATAGCTGTGCGATCCCCGCCGCGCGTCGTCATATATAGCCCCTCCCCCTTGTGCAGGCACTTTGATAGACGGATCACCAGTCCCAGGATTGGACAGGTGATCTGTCTATCAAAATGCCCGGACAAGGGGGTGGGGCTATATAGGACGACGCGCAGCGGGTTACACACAGCTATTTAAATGAAAGCTGTTATGTTCCCCGCGCGCTGATCAACTAGATGGCGGCGGTGGTGGCGGGGGGGGGGGGGGGGGCTCTCTCTTTGCCTACACAGGCCACTGAGGATCTACACATGGCTGCATTTGGGGACACAAGGCTGCATTTGGGGATACATGGCTGCATTTGGGGACACATGGCTGCATTTGGGGACACATGGCTGCATTTGGGGACACAATTGGGTACACAAGGCTGCATTTGGGGACACAAGGCTGCATTTGGGGACACAATTGGGTACACAAGGCTGAATTTGGGGACACATGGCTGCATTTGGGGACACAATTGGGGACATAAGGCTGCAATTGGGGACACAATGTTGCATTTGGGGACACATGGACACATTTTTTTTTAAAAGTATCGGTATCGGCGAGTACATGAAAAAAAGTTTTGGTACTTGTACTCTGTCCTAAAAAAGTGGTATCGGGACAACCCTAGTAGAAAGAATAGTGGCCAATTATTGGTATTAGTAGAAAGAATAGTGGCCAATTATTGGTATTAGTAGGAGGAATATTGGTCCCTCATTGGTATTAGTAGGAGGATTAGGGGTCCCTCATTGGTATGGAGGAAATGGAATAGTGCTCTATCATTGGTATTAGGAGGAGGAATAGTGCTCTATCATTGGTATTAGGAGGAGGAATAGTGCTCTATTGTTGGTAGTACATAAAGGAATAGTGACCCATCATTAGTATTAATCTTAGGAATAGTAGCCCATTATTGGTATCAATAGGGGGATTAAGTGCCCAGTTGTTGGTGTTAATGTGGGATAATGGTGCCAAATTGTTGAAGTCAGTGGGTGGAATAGTGTCCCATTGTTGGTCTCAATAGTAGGAATTACTATTGGTGTCCAATGGTATTAATGAATTTTAGCAGTGGGGGGGATTAAGTGCCCTATTGTTGGTGTTATTGGGGAGAATGGCGTCAATATCAGGAATTACTATTGGTGTCCAATGGTATTAATGAATTTTAGCAGTGGGGGGGGGGGGGGGGGGATTAAGTGCCCTATTGTTGGTGTTATTGGGGAGAATGGCGTCAATAGCAGGAATTACTGTTGGTGTCCAGTGGTATTAATGGATTTTAGCAGTGGGGGGGGGGGGGGGGGGGGGGGGGGGGGGTGGGGGGGGGGGGAATAGTGCTGGATAAGAATAAGCAAAGTGCCATAAGCAGTTTGGAGACCACTGGTGTAGGGTATTAGTTTAACTTATCACTTTTTATGAAAAGGTGATGTCCAAAAGCTTTGTTGTCACCTGTCTGTCACAAATATATGGGTGTTTTAGGCAACCCACTCCAAAATCCTGGGCATTAATATAAAGTTGTCCTCCTTTGCAAATATAACAGTCTCAACCGTCCAGGAAGGCTTTCCCCAAGATTTTGGAGTGCGTCTGTGGGAATTTGTGCCCATTTGTAAATTCAGGTACTAATTTTCAATGAGAAGACGTGGCTCACAATCCGTGTTCCAGTTCATCTCAGAGGTGATCAGTAGGGTTGAGATCAGGGTCACCCAAGTTCCTCCACACCAAACTGGTCAAATCATGTCACTACGGAGTTGGCTTTATGCGACTAAACTCAATAATTTAGAGAGGGGTCCACATACCTTTGGCCATTTATTTTGTATTTAGCCAATTCTTCTCACCTTTGGTATGAGCCTGTCCAGATATTCTGCTCGTTTCTCATGCGACGGGTGGGTGGAAAGCAATTCCGGGACATGAGGTTCTTCTCCATAAGTCTCCAACACCATCATCTGTTTCCAGAACACCGAGCTAGCCCTCACGTCAACGCAGGCCTGGGGGACAAACCAACACGTTAACCTTTAGGATATCTCTGTATCATTAAAAAACAAAAAGAATACTGCCAATTTAAATGAGAGAACAATTGGAAGAACGGGACTGAGCCTTGTGACCATATAGCAGAATGTGCAGGGCCGCCATGAGGGGGGTACAGGCATTACACCTGTAAGGGGCCCAATGGTCCCCAGGAGCCCGGTCTCCGCCCATTTTTTTTCCCCGTTTGACACCCCCCCACCTTTAGAAATCTGCGGCAGTGACACTGTCTCACTAGGAATGGGGAAAGGTTTGTTTACACTTACCTCTCCCTGTTCTTCAGCTCTGTGACCCGATCGTGGGATACCGGAGGTGATCGAGTCCGCAGGTCGTGACCCACAGCTGGGCTCTTAAAGGGGGCTCTTTCTATCCATTAAAATGCATGTGCCTCCACTGTGGGGCCGCTCATTGTTTAGTGTTAGGACCACAGATTGAGGGGTGCCTTGGCGCGGCTCTGTGGCTCACGCATGCGTTTGCAAATGCGTGCGGACAAAACCCCTGCTTTTAACGCATACTGTTAGACGGGTTAATTGGTTGTTTTTCAAGCTGGTCGGTAAGTAGGCTTGGTTTTTCCCTAGGCATTCCCCAGGTCACTTTTGTTATCTTAAAGGGGACGTACCTGTACATCCTTTTGCCCAACCGTGCCGATCTGCCGACGTACATCGACGTATTAAAATAACAATTTAATTTGGGTACAGTGTTACATGACTACGCAATTGTCATTTAAAGTGTGACAGCGCTGAAAGCTGAAAATTGGCCTGGGCAGGAAGGGGTTATAAGTACCCGGTAAGCAAGTGGTTAAAGGGGGTTGTAAAAGGTACAATTTATTTTCCTAAATAGCTTCCTTTACCTTAGTGCAGTCCTCCTCCACTTACCTCATCCTTCCAATGTCCTTATTTCTTCTGAGAAATCCTCACTTCCTGTTCTTCTGTCTGTAACTCCACACAGTAATGCAAGGCTTTCTCCCTGGCGTGGAGTGTCGTGCTCGCCCCCTCCCTTGGACTACAGGAGAGTCAGGACGCCCACTAACACACAGCTCCTTTTTTCTATCTGCAACGCAGAGCGCGTCCTGACTCTCCTGTAGTCCAAGGGAGGGGGCGAGCCCGACACTCCACACCAGGGAGAAAGCCTTTTTAACCACTTAACGACCGCCGCACGCCTATTTACGTCCACAGAATGGCACGTACAGGCAGATGGGCGTATATATACGTCCCTGCCTTCTAGCGGATCGGGGGTCCGATTGGGACCCCCTCTGCTGCGTGCGGCGGCCGGCTTACCCCTGGGAGCGATCCGACTCGAGGGGGCGGTGGTTCGTTTCTGTCCGCCCCCTCGTGATCGCTTCCAGCCAATCCCGTGCGCCGCCGCCGTGTCACTTCCTCTGCCTGTAAAATGTAAACATAGGCAGAGGAAGTGATGCAGCTCTCATCTCGGCGGTATTTTCAAACCGCCGAGATGAGAGAAGAGTCACAGTAAGTCGCACCAACACTACACTGACACCGGTACACATAGGCACATTAACCCCTTGCGATCACCCCCACCCCCATGTCACAATGTCACTGAATGTAGTGATCATATATGTACTGATCACTGCATTTAGTGTCAGTGTGACAGGCAGTTAGTGTTAGGTCCAGGGTAGCCCCCGTACCCCCCCTAATAAAGTTTTAACCCCTTGATCACCGCCCTAGTTAACCCTTTCACCCCCTATTGCCAGTGTCACTAAGCGATCATTTTTCTGATCGCTGTATTAGTGTCGCTGTTGCCGCTAGGTAGCCAATTTTTTTTTTATTGCGATTTTTTTTTTACTAAAGACATGTGGCTGAATACATTTTGGCCTAAATGTTTGACTAAAATTTAGTTTTTTCAATTTTTCTTATAACAAAAAGTAAAAAGTATTGTTTTTTTTTTTCAAAAATGTCGCTCTATTCTTGTTTATAGCGCAAAAAATAAAAATCGCAGAGGCGATCAAATACCAGTAAAGAAAGCTCTATTTATGGGAAGAAAAGGACGTGAATTTTGTTTGGGAGCCACGTCGCACGACCGCGCAATTGTCTGTTAAAGCGACGCAGTGCCGAATTGTAAAAACGCCTCTGGCCATTTAGCAGCATATTGGTCCGGGGTTTAAGTGGTTAAGTAATCTTTAGGTGTGTAAATTAAACAAAAATAATGGCCAGGCAGCAAAGGAGTTAATATACATTTAAAATGTGGATATTTTTGTATTACTGAAAGGCTTGGACTTTTATCCTCTCATCTCTGGAATAATGACACCTCCACCTTTCACCGGAGTAATGCCTCCAACCACTAGTGCAGCTCTGCAGCTTTCTGCCTACTCAGCAGATCATTAATCGGCATCAGAAGACTCCCAATCAGATGTGTTCATTGGGTAAGGCATACAGTATTTGTACATTGCACATGTAGCGGAGGGTTTTCTACTTTCTAGAGCTGGCAGGTAAAACCATTCTAATAAAAAAAAATCCTTTTTATATATTGGCGTAAAAGCAGGACTGGCGGGTGTCACAACATGACCTTTCAATTCCCAATTAAAGCGTGACGGACGGCAGGAAAAGTGGCGGTGGTTTTCGCAATGGCAGCACAGATGGCAGCTGTGATTTAATACGACAGACAGGCACATAATAGTGATACATCGCGGTGTAATATTGCGCGTGCGGTGCGATATTCCTCCCCAGATCCTCGTCCCGAGTCCTGATGAAGAGAATGACAAAATGGCCATCACATCATAATCCGGAGTGATGAATCGTCTTTGGCTCCTTCGCAACGCTTACTCGAGATTACTATATCAGCCTGATCACCCTCCATCTTCAGTCTTTTGTCATTATAATTCCCCCGACTTACTGGAAATCCTCGCCTCTGCTTTGCGAAGAACTTTCAAATTTAAAATAGACTAATCAATAAAAAGAATTGGCATTTGAACCCAGTTGGGTGCCTCCGATACCCTGGAAAATAGGTACCTTTTGTTATATCTGCCACTTTGTCAATGACCCTCAATCAGTGGGGGCCGTCCATTAGGGGCATCAGGGCGCTGCCCCCTCTATCCATGCCACCCCCTATATGAATGATGGATAGATTCATGCATAGGTGACCAAGCTTATAGTCAAGAGACAGGAGGTCTCACCTAGGGATCAGAGGTGACTCAGCCATAAGTCAGGGAGACAGGAGGTCTCACCTAGGGATCAGAGGTGACTCAGCCAAAAGTCAGGGAGACAGGAGGTCTCACCTAGGGATCAGAGGTGACTCAGCCAGGAATCAAGACACAGGAGATTGTAACCAGGAATCAGAGATGGTCTCATCCAGGGGTCAGATGTGTCCCAGCTAGGAGTCAAGAGACAGGAGATCTCACCTAGTGCTCAGAGGTGACCCAGCCAGGAATCTAGAGACAGAAGATTGCAACCAGGGATCAGAAGTAGTCTCACCCAGGGGTCAAAGGTGACCCAGCTAGGATTCAAGAGACAGGAGGTCTCACATAGGGGTCAGTGGGGCCACAGCCAGAAGTCAGGAAACAGGAGGAAAGAGGGCAGTATCTGGTGTCGACCATGTAACAATATACCCAGCTAGGGACAAGCCACCCTTCGGGCAACACAGACCCAAGATGCCTTAGGTACAAGAATCAGAGTCTTGTAGCCAACGATCCCATATTTTTTTTTCTATTGAAAAGCCTGTGGTGTGCAAAACACAACCCAAAGACTCCACCCGGTGCAGAAAAAATGTGCACACACATAAGAGTGAGACAAAAAACTGCGATGGGTGCAAACGTCAGATGACCCTCCGAAAAGGGCCCAACCCTGATCCCCCGGGGGGGTTAGGCTCCTGGCAGGGACTAAGGTAATCTGTGGTCCGTGCAGCCGAAGCCGACATGGACCCAACATCCTTGGAGGGTCTGCCGAAACAGAACCCTCCTCGGTGGGGCTCCTCCGAAGGGGGAGATTATTATTGACCTCCACCTTCCACTCCACCAACTTAGGGGGTACGGGTCGCATCCACTGCCAGGCAATAACCTTCCGCACCGAGAACAAGGTCTCATGCAGAAACGTCTTTGTGTATTAATCTATAGTATCCGGAACCACCCCAAGTAGGCACTGTTTTGGGTCCAAGGTGACCAGAGAGCCCATGTGGTCGTGCAGAAAGGTTACAACTTGCGCCCACAGGCCTTGTATTTTGGGACATGACCACAGTGAGGCATTTTGATATTTGCATGATTCTTACCAACAGCCATCCCACTCACTGCTTGCATCAGGACTGAGGGCTCTTGTTTTCAGGAAGCTATGTCGGCCCCTCCCACCAGCCATGACCTGCCAGCATTGCACAGAGCAGCGATGGTGAACCTCTGCACCCCAGATGTTTTGGAACTACATTTCCCATGATGCTCTTGCACTCTGTAGTGTAGGTACCTAGGTCTCCCCCAAATACCAGATTGCCCCTCTACAAGACTGGTAACAGGGAAAAAAACCCTGGGAATCAATTTCCCCCTCCTAAGGTCCCTCCATTGGCTGCCCGTCAAGGACCAAATCACATTCAAGGCCCTCTGCCTGACACACAAATGTGTACATGCATCGCCCCCCAATATCTATGCGAAAAAATAAAATACCACAATCCCAATCGCGTTCTCCGCTCAGCTAACCAAAATCTACTACAAATCCCCAAGGCCCGCTACAAAAGCAAAGGAGAACGAAGATTTGCTGTCCAAGGACCTCGACTGTGGAACTCATTACCAACACATATCCGAACGGAAGAGAATCACCAGGCCTTCAGGAAAAAACTCAAGACCCGCCTATTCTGAAGGCTAAATAGAAGGAAAATAGATACCAAGCGCCTTGAGGTGATTCAGTTCGCATTTGAAGCGCTATACAAGTTATTCACTCTGGGAAATTTAGTTCCAAAACATCTGGTGTGCCGAGGTTTGCCATCACTGGCATGAAGCATGGGCGCTCAACCTATGGCCCTCCTGCGGTTGCCAAACTAAAAGTCCCATCATGCCTTTGCCCTTGGGAGTCATGTTTGTAACTGTCAGGCGGCGTACACACGTACGAGAACCTCGACGGGCGGAACACATCATTCCGCCCGTCGAGGCTCTATTCGCTCGACGGGATTCCCGACGGGATTCCCGACGGGCGGGGCGAGCCAGGAGCGTACACACGGCCGAGGTTCTCGCTGGAATGCGTGTGTACGCCGCCTTAGCCTTCGCAATGCATCATGGTGTTGTAATATGTTGGCCGATTTATGTGGGATATTATATATATATATATATATATATATATATATATATATATATATATATATATAGTATTTTTATATTACAAGTCCAAAATTGACCAGGCCAGATTTCAGTTGACATTTGGTACCTGTTAAGATAATTACATGTTACACATCAAATAAGGCTTGTCGATTGTCAATATGCAAAGGTCCAGGATAAGTCTATTTTACACATCAAACCTGTAATTACATGTTACACATCAAAAGACGCTTGTCGATTGTCAATAGGCAAAGAGATAGGATGAGTCTATTTTACACATCAAACCTGTACTCAGGCCAGTGATACTGTATATTACACATATCAAAAGGGGTTAGGGGCCAAACAAGATTTACTACACCTATCAAATGGGACAGATAATGACTCTGATGTGCTCAGGCCACATGTAATCTAATTACCTATCAGAGGAAGCTTATTAGTATGCAAGAATGCAAAATTAGGGCATGTGGTGATTGAAGCCGTCTCTGGCTGGGGTCATTATCTGTCACTCTGAAAGACAGGATGTAGATCAAAGATGGCTAATCAAATTGCTCAGCTATTCAGTGGATAGGCAATATAATTCTGGAAGTCAATCTTGGTACTCAGAATATTCTCTGTATATTCTCTGAATATGGCACAGGTCTAGAACTGATCTAGTTCAATGGGACTTTGAATTACTCTGTTGGATTTGTATCACTGTGGAATTTGGACTTTATTCTGTATTGGAAGTCAAATAAATGCACTCTCTGGAGAGCCTGGTGTATTGCTGCGGAACAACAAAATTTATAGTCATCATACTAACACCTAAATATCAATTATCTAACCGGACTCCACTATACATTTTTATCACTACACATGGGACTTGTAGTTTCACAACAGCTGGTGGGCCACAGGTTGATCACCATGGCATAGAGAAACACTGAGAGCCACCGATGATGTCACTGGGTCTTAAATTAGGTATGTAATGAAAACAGCGAGGTCTTATTTAAATAAATAAATAAAATGACATATTGATGAGGGTGGAAATAAGGAACCAGGGAAAGCAAAATCTAAGCAGAATAAACTTCAGCTTTAAATAAAAAGCAAAGGAATGTTCTCCAATATTCACCCTGAAAAGGGAATAAGCCGTAATGATATTTCCGTTTGACTGGCATAAGATCTGCCTGTGAAAGTAGGCTATTACGTGACTTTTAAAATTGATTTCTGGAGTGATTGAGTAAAGTAGGTCATTTAAAGACGACTCCGCCGTCAGAGCAATCAGTGGCTGAGACGGCGCAGGTGGATGTGAGAGAGCTAAGAAGCTTGGACTGGGAATTGTCGGCTGCAAAAAAAGAAAGAGAAAAAAAAAAAGCCTTGTGTGCGAAGTCTGTGATGACGGTGGGTTTTAGGAGGACACAAAGCGCACGCAATGGAAGGACAAGCGTCTGCCTCTCCCTGGAGGTCTCTGACAGCGGCGGATTCTGTTCCGGTAAATGCTACATCTGCCTTTTGTTTTGCAAGTCTGTGTTAACGATTCCCTTGCTGGACAACACTGTGCCTCAACCCAAACTTTTTGCGCTCCGGCTTCACTTCCCGGTTCCCTACGGCGCATGCACGATTCAAGCTGCGCCCGCCAATTGGCTCCCGCTGTGTACTGGGAGCCAAGTGTTCCCAGCACACAACGGGGGGGGGGGGGGGAAGGGCGGACGGTGACGTCCTGCCCGAGACTGCTGTGGCCGGAAGTATCTGCACCCCCTCCCCCCTGAAAGGTGTCAAATGTGACACCGGAGGGGGGAGGGTTCCGATCAGCGCGAGTTCCACTTTAGGGTGGAGCTCCGCTTTAAAAGGTATGGAAAAGCAAACTTATTATTACTATATAAAATCTATTTTCGTCTGCAGCTTTCATACCCTTCTTGTAGTCAGAGGAGATCAGAGAAGGGCAGAGACTCTTGAAATCGCTCTTCGCAGTCTGTGTAGGAGACGTTCGCCGCTCCATTAGACGCTTTGTGTCTCACCATGACTGAGAAATTAGAAGAATCCACCGCCGCCCATTATGACTCCATCACTCTAATATGTTTCCATTGAACCCACCCGGCCTGCCTCCTACGGGTATAGCTCATGAGAAGCAAGGCGTGTACATGGCACCTTCTCGGTTATTCGCAGAGTTTTAAAAGAAAAAAAAAAAAAAAAAGTTGTACTTCTTCTTGGATTATAAAAATGTATCAAAATTCTGGATCACTGAAAATAGTTGATAGGCCAAGGTACAAACAGAAATGAGCTCAGGGCTCATTCATTGTATGTGTTGTGGCATTGTGGTAATGCACGATACATGCACTGGTGCGATTCTAAATTGTATCTCTGATGACTTTGGGGACCCGGTACTGGCTGGTTGTAGGTCCCCTGTGTTGAAGACGCAACAAAACTTCAGCTTAGCCTTTTACTGTATATCAGATGCAGTTTACAAAAAGGACACAAGATGTCGCTGATTAATGATATGTGTTCTTTATGATATGTTGTATTCTCTATCCCAGCAATGTACTCGTTGATTTCTTTTTCCTGCCTGGTTGTCTGTGTGTGTTCTTCTTACCATGATGTGGAGACATCTTTGCCTGTGATGATGTCCCAATAAAGAAGCCAGTTCCTGTTACTACACAACGTCTGATCTGAACGAGACTCCGCTGCACCTATCAATCGTACTCTGCAACACCCTGGACCCGGAACTTGGCACCCATGTAGCCCCATTTCTCCTCTGCAAGTCAGTTGTCTGGGGGACCTACGGCTGGAAGCACCGATTTTTCAAACCGGGCACCCCTTCCATAGACTCGTGTTAAATGTCAGACTAGTCACGGAAACAGTGAGGCATGGGCACCGTGAGGCATGGGCACCGTGAGGCATGGACACCGTGAGGCATGGGCACCGTGAGGCATGGGCACCGTGAGGCATGGGCACCGTGAGGCATGGGCACCGTGAGGCATGGACACCGTGAGGCATGGACACCGTGAGGCATGGACACCCTAGGTTTATACTCGAGTTTTCCCATTTTTTTGTGGTAAAATTAGGTGCCTCGGCTTATACGCGAGTATATACGGCAGCCCTCAAAATTTCCACTCGCCTGCTAGCATTTGGCGAGCGGATTTAAGCTGGGGGTGAGTGATGACAGGGCTGCATGACCAATCTCCCTCCAATCTGTGCCTACACTTAGAGTCCTGATGCGATTGGTGGCCGAAGAGGAAAGGTGCATGCTTGGAAAAAGTAGCTTGGTGAGCCGTGCACAGGCAGAGCAGTATTCCATGAGATAATCTAAGAGGGCATGTTTAGAAGCGCAATTAGGCATGGGGCAGTGTATGAATTAGGAGGGGCAACTAGTGGCGAGTAACTCTTCAGACCTGGCTAGTAGCTCAGGGGTTGAAATTTTGAGCCCTGTATACGGTATGTAAAATGCAAAAGTTACCTCTCTGTGGTTCTTTCTGAAATTAGGATGACTACCAAAATTGTCACCTTTTGAAATTGTGCATCTGTGGGACTGGTGCCGAACTGTCTGGGTGGGCACTGATCTGAGTCTAATAAAATTAATACTACACTAACCCAATGGTGAAAGTTGCTACATACAAATGTGACAAAGATTGGTGAATAAGGTAAATGAAAAATGCAGCGCTAAAAAGTTGAGTAAGCAATATTTAACCACTTAAGGACCGCCTACTGCACATTTACGTCGGCAGAATGGCACGGCTGGGCACATCAACGTATATATACGTTGATTTTAGTACCCAGCCGTGGGTCGCGGGCGCGAGCCCGCGACCCGGTCCGAAGCTCCAGGACCGGGACCGTGGGATTCGCGGACCCGATCGCCGCTGCAGTGCGGCGATCCGTCCCTGGAGCGGAAGAACGGGGAGAGCCGTGTGTACACACGGCTTCCCCGTGCTTCTCTGTGGCCGTAGCATCGATCGTGTCATCCCTGTAATAGGGGGACGTGATCGATGACGTCACACCTACAGCCACACCCCCCTACAGTTGTAAACACAACACATAGGCACACATCCCCTACAGCGCCACCTGTGGTTAACTCCCAAACTGCAACTGTCATTTCCAGAGTAAACAATGCAAATTTAAATGCATTTTTTGCTGTGAAAATGACAATTGTCCCAAAAATGTGTCAAAATTGTCCGAAGTGTCCGCCATATTGTCGCAGTCACGAAAAAAAATCGCTGATCGCCGCTATAAGTAGTAAAAAAAAAAAAAATGTATAAAAATGCAATAAAACTATCTCTTATTTTGTAAACGCTATAAATTTTGCGAAAACCAACCGATAAATGCTTATTGCGATTTTTTTTACCAAAAATAGGTAGAAGAATACGTATCGGCCTAAACTGAGAAAAAAATGTTTTTTTTAGATATTTTGGGGGGATATTTATTATAGCAAAAAGTAAAAAATATTGCATTTTTTTTTAAATTGTCGCTCTATTTTTGTTTATAGCGCAAAAAATAAAAACCGCAGAGGTGATCAAATACCACCAAAAGAAAGCTCTATTTGTGGGGAAAAAAGGACGCCAATTTTGTTGGGAGCCACGTCACACGACCCGCGCAATTGTTAGTTAAAACGACGCAGTGCCGAATCGCAAAAAGGGGCAAGGTCCTTTACCTGCATTTTGGTCCGGGTCTTAAGTGGTTAAATAATCAATTGTTGTTATACACATGAAGGTAGGTCACAAAGTGTGAAAACAGAACATATATAAATATAACTCATATATGGAAGATTATGGGAAATGTCCAAATGAATGAACCAAGGCCATGAGAGACAGGAACAACCAGCGCCAGAGGCGATTTAGTTCACATGTGCCGCACTATATACGTTTTTCATTCATTCATTCATGTAATGAACACAAAGTCCAGTATAAAAAAAGTTGTTGCTTAGAAGTGAAGCACAGTGATAGAGTGAACACGTGGAAACATTGAGGTGTTGTATCTTCAATCAAAATAATGGGGTGTATACTCTTACCAGAGATGGTTGACTTGAATGTCAATGACAACGAGTCAATGGAGCAGAGAGAGCCAAGATGGGCAGTCTTCCACAACGATCATGGGAACCCAAGCGTTTCCAGGAGAAGCTTCCAGGGGTTTTGTAGGTGACCGTAAGGTTGAGAAACCAAGTTGAAACAGCCGAATGGAAAGGCCAAAAAAACTCCCATCGAGGAAGATGTAAAGAGAAAAAAAGAAGGGCTCCACATGGTATAGATCAAAAAGTATAGGTTTTATTGAATAAAAAAAAAAAACGATTGTCATCCGTGTTAACTACAAATTTGTGATCACAAAAGTAAAAAGGAGCAATAAGCCAAGCACGACGCGTTTCATCTAAGTAGACTTCAACAGGGGCGTAGGTGACCCACCTTCATGTGTATAGCAACATTTGATTATTGCTTACTCATATTTTTAACGCTATATTTTGCATTTACACTGATCTGAGTCACCTAAGCTTGTCTGTCTAGGAGGTGACTAGTTGTTAATTAGATTATTGTTTATGTTAGCTGCTTATTAGATGTACTGATGATTAGATTGCGGTTTACCGTTTGCATGGTTTAGGATAATCTGATCAAGCTCTTATCCGATTTTGTGTGTTTATAATAAAGTCAGTTCCCCTTTGCACCTAAGCTAATGTCGTCTAGTTCTTGGGTGCAATGCTCAGTTATAATAACTGGTTCCTAGTTCCAGAGTGAAGGAAGATGTATCTTGGCGGAAGCACCCAAGCACGGTGCTAGGCGGTCTGTCACAACCACCATTTCCCCACCATCGCCTTTTGGGGTCTAGTGTTACACAACTACCCTTCTAAAGTCTAAGCTGAAAGGCTGGAGTTCCCCCATAATTTCAATGCATTATAAGGCTTACTAGAGTTCCCCCATAATATCAATGCATTATAAGGTTTGCTAGAGTTCCCCCATAGTAATTAATTCTTGTATAAAGATGTATCCTTGAGCTTCTAGGATTAGTTACACAGAAGCTAAGAACAACCTTGCCAAATGTTATTTATGTACTGAGCAGAGTACGATAACAGAGGGAACAAGGTTTTAGCTGGTCACACAGAGAATAGATCACTATATTTTGCACACTCTGTATAAATTGTGACAAGTGTTACTTGTATAACCTAATTTGCTAAAATATGATTGGCTTAGACAAGAGCGTTCCTTTATTGTATGATTTGATTAGGTGCAAGTACGCACAAGAAATAAAGTCTAGTTTTTACACTTTCATGTAATTGCTCTGGGCACCACTATGAGGCGTAACAGAATGTCTGGCAATGAGTTGCTTGGATCTCAAGCTGATGAGCCTGTGAATCAGAGGCCATATCTCCGTGTGGGTGTTTTGACTTGCCGAAGCATCAGAGAGCTCCATACATCCAGAAGTTCGAAAAGCCTGGGTCTAGTTCAACCACCAACCTTACAGAAGCGTCAAATGTAAATAAAAGCTAAGCATTGGTACAAACATTACAGCTGTGGAAAGGAAAGAAATTGTAATGTTCTACTTGCAGATTTGCTTTATATTCCTAGATACATTAAAAGAGCTAAGGTGTGCGACAACAACTTCCATCCATGATTATACCTAAACAAAGACTTCTTGGTGTTCATTAAATGTCATAGGCCTCCGATTCACAGGCTCATCAGCTTGAGATCCAAGCAACTCATTGCCAGACATTCTGTTACGCCTCATTGTGGTGCCCAGAGCAATTACATGAAAATGTCGCCATAAAACGTGAATCCTGTATAGTAACCTGTCGAATTGACATTTCGGAGGCTGACTTCCAAGTGCGGTGCATGCGAGATGATAACACGGTGATGGAAACTCATGGGAATGAAATCTGAAATTCAAAGCAGGGCCAATATTTGCATGTGTACAAGCTCCCTGACAAAGGAAGTTCTTCTGCTGCAGTTTGTTCATCATCATGCCAAACAGACAAGATGTAAAGAGAACATTCCATCACAACGTTCCGTCCCGTCATTCTGGACAGGGGTGGATTTCATAGACGGCGCGGGTTGTGGCTCCAGTCCTTGCACATCCCGCTACTGATAATCCTTTACAGCCACGACTAGTATAGACCCAAATCTACCCACAAGATGGGGATCAGTTACAAAAATTGATAAAAAAATCAAATGCGTTAAATAGCGATGTTTCAAAGCTGTGAAAAAGTATTTGCCCCCTTCCTTTTCTGTTTATTTTTTTGCATATTTGTCACACTTAACCAATTCAGTCCCAGAACAATTTACCCCCTTCCTGAGCATTTATTTTTGCGATGCGGCACTGCGTCGGTTTAGCTGACATATGCGTGGTTCTGTGTTTTTTTTTGGGGGGGGGGGGGGGCGTTAGTTAAACAGTTATTGTAAAGGCAATTATAAACTCACGTTTCTCGTCTTCGAGGTCCGTCTATATGTGCTGCAGTCTCCAATAAGAACTTTTATTATGTCTCGTCAGCCGTTGCCATCTTCACTGTGGGCATTATGAATCCCAACAGCGGAGAGTTCCTGGATGCGGTGATGCTGTAATCCCAGCATCCACCGCTCGATCTTGAGCATGCGCACTCGCACCCGTGAGCAGCGGCGTCAGCGTCAGTAGTATCTCTCTTGCCTTTGTTTACATCGCGCGTCACTTCCTGCATCGCGCGTCACTTCCTGCTCCACGAAATTGTGCGATGTTTACTCTAACAGGGCAGAAGACGATAACAAGGGAGCAATGACAAGCTCCCAGAGGACACTGCGCGGGACAGGAAACACTGGAAAAACCCGACGGAAACCAGAGGACTGCACACCGGAAGCCCTTATAGTTTATATGGTACTGTAAATCTATTTTAATTTCTAATATCGGTTTAAGCATTGTTTGTCATCAGCATTATCTTTGAAAATATGTTTAATTTCGGGTGGAGCTCCGCTTTAATCAGGTTGAAAAAAGACACAAGTCCATCCAGTTCAACCACAAAAAATAAAATAATAATATTGTACAATCACAAATAGCCAATTCTATACCCACAGTTGATCCAGAGGAAGGCAAAAAAAAACAGCAAAGCGCTATTCAATTTTCTACAGCAGGGTAAAAAAATTCCTTCCTGATCCCCCGAGAGGCAATCGGATATTCACCGGATCAACTTTACCTATAAATGTTAGTACCCAATTATAATATGTACATTTAGGAAAGAATCCAGACCTTTCTTAAAGGAGTTGTAAAGGATTTTTTATTTTTTTGCCTAAGGTCCCTTTCACACGTGTACAACTTCAAAGTCGCGCGATTTTACCGCAATTCGTGGCCGCGATTTCAATGAATGCCTGTGTAAGGCTCCTTTCACACATATACGATTTGTCTCACGATTTTGTACTGCAAAATCGTATGACAAGTCAATCTCCATTATTTTCAATGACTACCATTCATACTGGCACGAATAAGTAGTGCCGACTTCAAAGTAGTCCTTGCACTACTTTGGTCCGATTTTGATGCCACTTACACAGGCATTCATTGAAATTGCGGCCGCGAATTGCGGCAAAATCGTTCATGTAAGAACTACATTTCCCAGTATGCATTGCGGCACGCCTAGTAGTTTTATATATTACCGTATATACTCGAGTGTAAGCCGACCTGAATATAAGCCGAGGCACCTAATTTTACCACAAAAAAACTGGGAAAACGTATTGACTCGAGTATATGCCTAGGGTATCCATCTGCATGCCTCACTGTACCTCACTGTGTCCATGTGCATGCCTCACTGTGTTTATGTGCATGCCTCACTGTGCCCATGTGCATGCCTCACTGTGTCCATGTGCATGCCTCACTGTGCCTCACTGTGCCTATGACTAGACGTACGTTTAACATTGGAGTCTATAGAAGGGGTGTCCGGCTTTGAAAAATCGGTGCTCCCCGGCCGTAGGTCCCCTGGACTTTACACACATGTAGTCCCAATTTACACATTGTAGGTCCCCCAGACAGCAAACTTTGCACACTTGTAGAGGATAATTGGGACTACATGTGTGTAAAGTCCAGGGGACCTACGGCTGGCCGGTACCTGGCCCCCAATTACCGTTTAACATTGGAGTCTATAGAAGGGGTGTCCGGCTTTGAAAAATCGGTGCTCCCCGGCCGTAGGTCCCCCGAACAAAAAACTATGCACACTTGTAGAGGAAAAGTGGGGCTATATGTGTGCCAATATTATTCACTTTTATTATTCCCCCGCAGAGAGGTAACTTTTACAATTTACATAACGTATATACTCGAGTATAAGCCGACCAGAATATAAGCACCTAATTTTACCACAAAAAAAATGGGAAAACGTATTGACTCGAGTATAAACCTAGGGTGTCCATATCAATGCCTCACTGTGCCCATGACTAGCCTGACGTTTAACATGGGAGTGTATGGAAGGGGTGCCCAGATTTAAAAAATTGGTGCTCCACAGCCATAGGTCCCCCAGACTGCAACCGTTGCATACTTGTGGAGGTGAAATGGGGCTACCTACATGTGTGCCAAGTTCCAGGTCCAGGGGACCTACGGCCGACTGGTACTCGGTCCCCAAAGTTACCAGAGAAATGACCGTTTAACATGGGAGTCTATTGAAGGGGTGCCTGGGTTTGAAAAATCAGTGCGCCCCAGCCGTAGGTCCCCCGGACAAAAAAAACTTTGCACACTCATAGTAGGGCTATATCTGTGCCAAGTTCCAGGGGACCTACCGTCCGGTACCGGGTTCCCAAATTTCGAGAGATCAGGTGCAAAAAGGTGACCTGAGTATAAGCCGAGGGGGGCATTTTCAGCGCAAATTTTTTTTGCTGAAAAACTTGGCTTATACTCGAGTATATATAATATGTTTAACGGACCTTTATCACTTTCAGCAAACACAGAACTTAAAGAGGGGGTTCACCCTTAAAACTACTCTGTGTGATCCCATCCAGCATACTGGCGTCAGCGCCAGTATGCTGTTTTTTTTTAAATCTTCGTACTTACGGTTTAATTGATAATTGTATATTGTGCCTACCGCAGGTGAATGGCGCGTCTATTCAGCGTCACGGCTTGCAAAAATAGCCGACTAGCACTCGGGTATTCCGGGCGCCTGCACACAGACCTAGGAGCTGACTGCGCAGGCGCCGTATATATATCCGAGTCCAATGGCTATGGCGCTTCACGCCCTTCGAAAAAAGCCGAAATAGGACTCGGATATATATCCCGCGCCTGTGCAGTCAGCTCCTAGGTCTGTGCGCGGCCGCCGTATAGCGCCGGGAATACCCGAGTGCTAGTCGGCTATTTTCGGAAGCCGTGACGCTCCATAGGCGCGCCATTCACCCGCGGTAGGCAAATATAAAATGATCAATTAAACCGTAAGTATGAAGATTTTTATTTTTTTTAATCTTCATACTTACGGTTTAATTGATCATTTTATATTTGCCTACCGCGGGTGAATGGCGCGTCTATGGAGCGTCACGGGTTCCGAAAATAGCCGACTAGCACTCGGGTGTTCCCGGCGCTATATAGCGGCCGCGCACAGACCTAGGAGCTGACTGCGCAGGCGCCGTATATATATCCGAGTCCTATTTCGGCTTTTTTCGAAGGGCGTGAAGCGCCATAGCCATTGGACTCGGATATATACGGCGCCTGTGCAGTCAGCTCCTAGGTCTGTGTGCAGGCGACGGGAATACCCGAGTGCTAGTCGGCTATTTTTGCAAGCCGTGACGCTGAATAGACGCGCCATTCACCTGCGGTAGGCACAATGTACAATTATCAATTAAACCGTAAGTACGAAGATTAAAAAAAAAACAGCATACTGGCGCTGACGCCAGTATGCTGGATGGGATCACACAGAGTAGTTTTAAGGGTGAACCCCCTCTTTAAAAAGAATCACTTTCCCTGCACATGTAAAAGTTAGCTGCACACGTCTAACACTCTCTTACCTTGGCAGCAAGTTGAAGGCCGACTTTATCAGCTTCAGTCTCCAAAGTCCGGCTATATGGTCTCTCGAACACATACTGCAAGAAAGAGGATGGACGTTTTTCAGACTCTGGCGGGTTCAAGACCTCGTTAAAACACACTGTCTTCAGAAAAAGAGTAAAAAAATTCTCCGATGAATCCTGAAGAGGAATATTATTACCGTCACCATCCGGCGGGGTACGACAGGCCCTGACCGCCTGGAGGCCTGCACTGTGAGCCGAAGGAAATTAATGCATCTAATAAGAGGCATAGATCAGCTACCGGCTTTGCTGCAGTCAGAAAGGGCAAGAAAGTCAATAATCAATTCTGCCGCACGAGTGCTGATTAAATCCGGCTACCGGCAGTGCGATAACCTGCGTGCAAAGTGCAGGAACGCCACAGACAGCCGACTTTGTAGACGCTGTATGATTAGAAGACACTGCAAATTCCTGCGGCAATAATCTGTGTATTTCTGCAGCTGGAAAAACAGGCGTGAGCAAAGAGCCGCGCACCCCACACAAAGCAATGACAGGCTGACCGCGGCTGGAGGTATCTATAAGGCTACTTTCACACCAAGGCAGTTTTCAGGCATTTTAGTGCTAGAAAAAGCCTTTAAACGCTTCAGCCCCGGACCATTTCGGTGATCAAAGACTGGCCCATTTTTTGCGATTCGGCACTGCGTCGCAATAACTGACAATTTGCGCGGTGGTGCGACGTGGCTCCCAAGCAAAATTGACGTCCTTTTTTCCCCCCCACAAATAGAGCTTTCTTTTGGTGGTATTTGATCACCTCTGCGGTTTTTTATTTTTTGCGCTATTAAAAAAATAATAACATTTTATTTAAAAATTCAACATTTTGTAGTTTTTGCTATAATAAATATCCCCCAAACAATATAAAAAAAAATAACTATTTGTTTCCACAGTTTAGGCCGATACGCATTCGTCTACATATTTTTGGTAAAAAAAAAACGAAATAAGCGTTTATTGATTGGTTCGCGCAAAAGTTATAGCGTCGACAAAATAAGGGACTGTTTTAAGGCATTTTTATTAATATTTTTTTTTTACTGGTTATGGCGGCGAGCAGCGATTTATATCATGACTGCGACATTATGGTGGACACATCGGACACTTTTGACACTATTTTGGGACCATTGTCATTTATACAGCAAGCAGTGCTATAAAAATGCACTGTTTACTGTAAAAATGACACCGGCAGTGAAGGGGTTAACCTGTAGGGGGCGCTTAAGGGGTTAGGTGTGACCTAATGTGTGTTTCTTACTGTAGGGGGCATGGCTTGGCGTGTGACGTCACTGATCGGCGTTCCCTGGGACAGGGAACAGACAATCCGTGACAGGTTTACTAGGAAGCACGGGGAGACTTTTTTTACACTCACCTCTTCCCGTTCTTCAGCTCTGTGGCCCGATCGAGGGACACCAGAGGCGATCGGGTCCGTGGGCGTGGTCATGGAGCTCAGGACTGGGTCGCGGGCGACCCACGGCTGGGCTCTTAAAGGACAACGTACATGTATCGTGTTTCCCCGAAAATAAGCCCGGGTCTTATATTAATTTGGCAACAAAAGACCCAGTAGGGCTTATTTTCGGGGTAGGTCTTAATATATTCTCTCTCTCCCTGCCTGTCAGGAATGCCCAGTTTGAACACATTTAAAATGCTCAAATTCTTTCTTTTACAGTAGCACACAATATAGAATGTGTGTGCTCCTGCAATCCAACAGTGCCAAACACCTCCTCCACCTCTCCCAGCCACCAGCGAGGGACCTCAGCCCCCCTCCCTCTGCAATGCACAAAGCATGGAAGAGGGCGTAAGAAGAGGAGACCAGCAGGGAGATCAGCCGAGCGCCGCTCTGTATCAAAGGCACCTTTAAAAATCACACAATGACCTCGAACTAGGGCTTATTTTCGGGGTAAGGCTTATATTGCAGCCCTCCTGGAAAATAGCGCTAGGTCTTTTTTTCGGGGTAGGTCGTATTTTCGGGGAAACACGGTACGTGATTGTGCTCAGCCATGCCATTCCGCCGACGTATATGGGCGTGAGGCGGTCCCTAAGTGGTTAAAGCTCTCGCGACCCCTTAAACCTCTCTTACCTTGAGCGTTACGGTCTCCCTTTATTCCGTACAATGTTGTGCAAACTGTTTGCACTGTAAAATTCTTGTACTATAATAATAAAAAATAATACTAGGCTTGCTGGATTTTTCGACTGTGTAATCCTCATTCCCTTACCTCTTGTAGTTTAGACTGGATCCACTGGCCGACCACAGCGAGAGTGTCCATGGGGCAGATCGCCCAGATCATGACCAAAGAGATCAGGAAAAGGACGTCCAATAAATGGCTCACACTGAGCTTCTCTGCCTGCAAGGAAAATAGAACAGCTTTGTTTTAAAGTCTATCGTGAGCAAGACAATTCAACAAACATCTCCTTCATTATATAAAGAGAACAAATATTGGAGCTCATTCTCAAAAAATAAAAAATCTAAAGGGGAAAAAGGATATTTCTTATTAAAAAGCAACTGCTGATTGTTTGTTGGGTAAGGAATACATTTCTTTGACGTTGGTCTTCAAAGCAGACCAATGCAAACCAGCTCTGTGCTACTCAAATCGGAGCTCCAGGCCCATCAGAAATACTAAAAGTCAGCGGCTACAAATACTGCAGCTGCTGACTTTTGCCAGCTGGTGCTCCAAATGTTTGAGGGGTGCAAACAAACTGAAAAAAAAAAAAAAAAAATCACTTGCCGCCACTGTGCCCATCAAACGCAGCCACTGTGCCCATCAATTGTCGCCACTGTGCCCATCAAATGCAGCCACTGTGCCCATCAAATGCAGCCACTGTGCCCATCAAATGCAGCCACTGTGCCCATCAAATGCAGCCACTGTGCCCATCAATTGTCACCACTGTGCCCATCAAGTGTCGCAACTTGTGCCCATCAATTGTCGCCACTGTGCCCATCAATTGCCGCCACTGTGCCCATCAAACGCCGCCACTGTGCCCATCAAACGCAGCCACTGTGCCCATCAAATGCAGCCACTGTGCCCATCAATTGTCGCCACTGTGCCCAAACGCAGCCACTGTGCCCATCAATTGTCGCCACTGTGTCCATCAATTGTCGCCACTGTGCCCATCAATTGTCGCCACTGTGCCCATCAATTGTCGCCACTGTGCCCATCAATTGTTGCCACTGTGCCCATCAATTGTCGCCACTGTGCCCAAACGCAGCCACTGTGCCCATCAAACGCAGCCACTGTGCCCATCAATTGTCGCAACTGTGCCCATCAATTGTCGCCACTGTGCCCATCAAATGCAGCCACTGTGCCCATCAATTGTCGCCACTGTGCCCATCAAATGCAGCCACTGTGCCCATCAATTGTCACCACTGTGCCCATCAAGTGTCGCAACTTGTGCCCATCAATTGTCGCCACTGTGCCCATCAATTGCCGCCACTGTGCCCATCAAACGCAGCCACTGTGCCCATCAAACGCAGCCACTGTGCCCATCAATTGTCGCCACTGTGCCCAAACGCAGCCACTGTGCCCATCAATTGTCGCCACTGTGCCCATCAATTGTCGCCACTGTGCCCATCAATTGTCGCCACTGTGCCCATCAATTGTCGCCACTGTGCCCAAACGCAGCCACTGTGCCCATCAATTGTCGCCACTGTGCCCATCAATTGTCGCCACTGTGCCCATCAATTGTCGCCACTGTGCCCATCAATTGTCGCCACTGTGCCCATCAAACGCAGCCACTGTACCCATCAAACGCAGCCACTGTACCCATCAATTGCCGCTACTGTGCCTATCAATTGCTGCCAGTGTGCACCCCCTGCCCGACCAGCACCTACCTGTCTTGGTTGGGCCGCAGATCACGGCGGTGATGTCCTCCACGTTTTTCGATGTCTTCGAGCATGGCAACAGCATGGCGCCCACTGTTCACCTTTTTGGATGCCTATTAGAGCCTATGGCTCTAATCAGGTGCTTCCAAAAAATACCCCTAAAAGTTTGAGAGCTGGTTCTCATATTTTCCAGGCGGAAAAAAATTCAGATTGGAAATTCCGATCGTCTGTAGCAATTCCTACGCGCAAAATTTCCGACGCATGTTCGGAAGCATTGAACTTAATTTTCTCGCATCGTCGTAGTGCTGTACGTCACCGCGTCACTGCGTTCTTGACGGTCAAAAGTACAGAGAACATTTGTGTGACCGTGTGTATGCAAGCCAAGCCTGAGCGGAATTCCGTCGGAAAAACCACCCAAGGTTTTTCCAACGGAAAATCCGATCGTGTGTACGCGGCATAAGTCTCCATTCCCTATGGCAATTGTGGCTGGATGCACACAAGGCAGGTCTAGCCGCTATCACCGTAGGTAATAGATGGCTGTACGAACAGTTACGAATGACGGACACGGCTGTCAACCCCAGGAATCGGCAGATTCTCGTCGCTGGAATCCACGCCAAGGCTGAACGCCTGTGCGAACGCAGACGTGTGTCCAAGCTGCCATGCGTTTTCCCCTTATGGCTTACAATCCTCGCAGATTCCCTTCTGCCTCTTCCTTACTGACTTTACTATACTCCGCCACCATTAAGAGGTTCTCCGCCAGCTCGTTCCAACTACTCAAACAAGGGAACGCCAACGTGGCAAGCAAAGTGGTGTAAATCCCATCAGACACCCCTTCAGACCCCCCCAGTGCAGTACATCACCCCCTCCCCCCCCCCATGACCATTACTGACCGCCTGTTAAATCCCATCCCCCCCACTGCCACGCCAAGTGCCGGGAAGGCTCCAGGCCCGGCTAGGCCTTTTAGTTTTGCAGGGGAGCAAAGATTGAGTATTGATCCGCAGCAGGTCCATAATTCAGTTCTTGTCTCTGCCAGACGGCCTAAAAATATATCATTACTATGAAATGATCCAATTAAGTTTTTATAGCCAGCGCCGGAGAGAGAGAGAGAGGATGCACAGCCTGGAACACAAGACCCCAGCCAATACCCTCCCCCCACAGCTTGACATGCACAGCCCAGACTTGTATGGGGGGGGGGGGGGGGCTGCAGCTGAGGCTCATCGCTCGCCGGTGATAGAAGCATTCCTTGTGGTTTTTATGCGATCCAAGAGATCATTCAAGGCTCACACACATTAACCACTTCAGCCCCGGAAGAATTGGCTGCCCAATGACCGGGCCATTTTTTTTGCGATACGGCACTGCGCCGCTTTAACTGACAATTGCGCGGTCGTGGGACATGGTACCCAAACAAAATTGGCGTCCTTTTTTTCCCCCCCACAAATAGAGATTTCGTTTGGTGGTATTTGGTCACCTCTGCGGTTTTTATCTTTTGCTCTATCAACAAAAAAAGAGCGACAATTATAAAAAATAAAAAAAAACACAATATTTTGTACTTGTTACTATAATAAATAGCCCCAATTTTTTTTTTTTTTTATCAGTTTAGGCCGATATGTATTCTACATATTTTTGGTTAAAAAAATATATATAAAAAAAAAAAATTAAAAAAATAAGTGTATATTGATTGGTTTGCTTAAAAGTTATAGTGCCTACAAAATAGGGGATAGGCTTATAGCATTTTTATTATTATTATTTTTTTTTTTTTACTAGTAATGGCGGCGATCTGCGATTTTTATAGTGGACACATTTTTGGGACCATTGGCATTTACCGTATTTATCGGGTATTGCGCGCTCCTAAAGTGGACCCTATTCCTGTGGAAAAAAAGATTTTTGTACTTACAGTTTTGGTGTTTTGCGCGGCGTCCATCGGTGGCCTCATCGGGTCCGGCATCCGTCTGCGGCTTCGGGTGTCCTCTTCGTTGGGTCCGGCGTCCGTCCGCGGCTTCGGGTGTCCTCTTAGTCGGGTCCGGCGTCCGTCTGCGGCGCTTTCCCCGCACCGAGTTTGAATACTGCACCGACATATACCGAGCGCAGTACACTCGTGTATAGTCGGGCAGGCTCAGCTACTCTCGCGCTCACATCCTGTACGTCCAGGACGTGAGCACGGGAGGAGCCGAGCCTGCCCGACTATACACGAGTGTACTGCGTATGTCGTGCACCCACGATTTTGCCCTGATAAATACGGTATACAGCGATCAGTGCTATAAAAATAAACTGTGTAAATTACACTGGCAGGGAAGGGGTTAATTGTGTTCCCTAGTGTGCTTTTAACTGAAGGGGGATGGAACTAATCTAGAGAAAGTTACAGATCGTGGTTCCTAGTAGGGTTGTCCTGATACCACTTTTTTTAAGACAAAAGTACAAGTACCGATACTTTTTTTTAAATCTCATGTGACAGTGGCACATGTGTCAATATTTTTTTTTTATGTTTTTATTTATTTTTTAACAATACTTATTTTTTATATTTTTTTTTATTATTTATTGCAATTTTTTTGCTATTAGCCCTGTTGGGGGGCTTTGGCGAGATATCAGGGGTCTTAAGAGACCCCTGCCATCTCCCCTTTGAGACAGGGAAGATACTAGGGACACAGATTCCCCAGTCCCTTTCTCAGCAGTCTCAGCTGTGCTGAAAATAAATGGAGAGAAGACAGCGGCTCCTCTCCATTCAGAAATTAAAATGAAAAGCAAGGAGCGAAATTTACCAGCTCCTACCTACGCTCTCCATCCTGACAGATCGAGGGGGTGGAGGAGGAGAACAAAGAGGGACACCAGTATGGAGAGGGACACGGAAGAGAACAGCAGCATGGAGGGGGACACGGAGGGAGACAACAGCATGAAGGGGGACACGGAGGGAGACAACAGCATGGGGGGGGACACGGAGGGAGACAACAGCATGGAGGGGGACACGGAGGGAGACAACAGCATGGAGGGGGACACGGAGGGAGACAGCAGCATGGAGGGGGACACGGAGGGAGACAGCAGCATGGAGGGGGACACAGAGGGAGACAGCAGCATGGAGGGGGACATGGAGGAGAAGAGAGGGGGACAGAAGCATGGAGGGGGGCACTGAGGGAGACAGCAGCATGGAGGGGGACACGGAGGAGAAGAGAGTGGGACAAAAGCATGGAGGGGGACACTGAGGGAGACAGCAGCATGGAGGGGGACACGGAGGAGAAGAGAGTGGGACAAAAGCATGGAGGGGGACACGGAGGAGAAGAGAGGGGGACAGAAGCATTGAGGGGGACACTGAGGGAGACAGCTGCATGGAGGGGGACACGGAGAAGAGATTGGGACAGAAGCATTGAGGGGGACACTGAGGGAGACAGCTGCATGGAGGGGGACACGGAGGAGAAGAGAGGGGGACAGAAGCATGGAGGGGGACACTGAGGGAGACAGCTGCATGGAGGGGGACACAGAGAAGAAGAGAGGGGGACAGAAACATGGAGGGGGACACTGAGGGAGACAGCAGCATGGTGGGGGACACGGAGGAGAAGAGAGTGGGACACTGAGGGAGACAGCAGCATGGAGGGGGACACGGAGGAGAAGAGAGTGGGACAGAAGCATGGAGGGGGACACGGAGGAGAAGAGAGGGGACAGAAGCATTGAGGGGGACACTGAGGGAGACAGCTGCATGGAGGGGGACACGGAGAAGAGAGTGGGACAGAAGCATTGAGGGGGACACTGAGGGAGACAGCTGCATGGAGGGGGACACGGAGGAGAAGAGAGTGGGACAGAAGCATTGAGGGGGACACTGAGGGAGACAGCTGCATGGAGGGGGACACGGAGGAGAAGAGAGGGGGACAGAAGCATGGAGGGGGACACTGAGGGAGACAGCTGCATGGAGGGGGACACGGAGGAGAAGAGAGGGGGACAGAAGCATGGAGGGGGACACTGAGGGAGACAGCAGCATGGTGGGGGACACGGAGGAGAAGAGAGTGGGACACTGAGGGAGACAGCAGCATGAAGGGGGACACAGAGGAGAAGAGAGGGGGACAGAAGCATTGAGGGGGACACTGAGGGAGACAGCTGCATGGAGGGGGACACGGAGGAGAAGAGAGTGGGACAGAAGCATTGAGGGGGACACTGAGGGAGACAGCAGCATGAAGGGGGACACGGAGAAGAAGAGAGGGGGACAGAAGCATTGAGGGGGACACTGAGGGAGACAGCTGCATGGAGGGGGACACGGAGGAGAAGAGAGGGGGACAGAAGCATGGAGGGGGACACGGAGAAGAGAGGAGGACAGCAGAACAGGAATGTGTGTTTACACACAAACACAAGCGCGTTCTTGTTCTGCCTCTCGTGCCTGGAGATCGCTCGCGGCCGCCGGTCACGAGCATTGGCATCCCCACGATGCAGCGCGCATGAGCCTGCTAGCCCACTTAAAGCGACCAGTGTACAGCTACGACGGTTCGCCCAGCGGAGCCAACCTGACGCAGGATAATTGCGGCGGCTGGTCCGCAAGCGGTTAAAGCGACTCTAAATTCTGCATTAAGATTCTATCCAAAAAAGTCCCTTCTATTGCTCTCAGCCTCTTCCAAATCTCCAAATTCCTTTTTTTTTCGCTGCTGTGATTTGGTTTTGAGTTAGAGGGCGACTACATTCATTCCATTGTATATAGATAGGAATGTAGTCACCCTCGCTTGCTCACTCCTGAGATGTACTATGGGATTTGTAATGTGTATTGTATGGGTATTTATTTATTTTAAATAAGTGAGTGATTTTGCGCTATTCCATCCTCTATACATATATAAACAGTGTGGTGTTGGTTCAAAATAAATATCACAGTAGTGAGATCCAATAGTGAATAAAAATCAGTAATTCCGAAATATCCAGTCTCCAATCTATTTGGAAAATAAATAATGGCGGTAATAAAGTGCAATGGCGACTGATATCCAAACATCGGCGTTTCTGCCTCTCGCATCACTTCCGATGCGATGTGTCTTACGGCCATGCCCTACGCGTTACGTCACTTCTCCCCTGAAGAAGTCACGTGACGTGTTGTAACGCGCAGGGAGTGGCCGTAGGACACAGCGGACCGGAAGTGATGCGAGAGGCGGAAACGCCGATGTTTCATCGTTTGAGCGCTTTTTATTTTTGCTTTTATTTAGTAAGCAGATTTGAATACTTTTATTAAATTGGTTTGGAACATTAATGAAATATTGGAGGCTTGTCTGTTTACTTCACCCCCCCTCGCCATACATGAGCCTGGACCTTCTGAGCGAGGATTTGCGGAAAAGATGGCGGTAATAAAGTCAATAGTTACTGAAATCCAATTGTTTCCAACATAGGTGTGCGCAGTCTATTGCATTAGGGTGTGCACCCCAAAAGCTCAAACACACACTACTGATGTTCATTCTGAAAGGGAAGGGGGTGGTCAATTACATATTTACCGGCCCCTTCCTCCACTCAACTTAAAACTTCCTTGCAGCAACAGCTGGCGGGAGAGGAGGGAAGCTGGTAGCATTGCAGGGGGAAGGAGGGAACCAGGGCAGTAGGGGAAATCTGTGCTGTAAAGGGTGATTAGGGTGTGCCTGGGCACACCTGGTACACCCTGTGCACACGCCTATGGTTTCCAATGTGATCAATCCTTCAATATACAGTTCCAATAAGATAAGCAATCCTTGGTGTAATTCCCACTGATGTCAGTGTCGGTGCCAATCAGTGCCGCCCATCGGTGCCACCTTATCAGTGCCAATTCATCAGTGCCCTTCAGTGAAGGAGAAAACTACATTTTACAACAGAAACTAAAAAAAAAAATTTTTTTTTCAAAAATGTCAGCCTTTTTTTAGTTTGTTTAGCAAAAAATAAAAAAACTCCAGAGGTGATCAAATACCACCGAAAGAAATCTCTATTTCTGGGCAGAAAATTATAAAAATTTAGTTTGGATACAGTGTTGCATGACCGCGCAATTGTCATTCAAAGTGCGACAGCGCTGAAGGCTCAAAATTGTCCTGGGCAGGAAGGGGGGAAAGTGCCCGTTACTGAAGTGATTAAAAGGAAACACAGAGAAATTGCATGGAGATGCGATCATGCGATTTTTGGAAAGCGAATGCATGTTTTTTGCTAACCCTCAGGTCTCCTCTCAGGCAAATCCCAGTAGTAGTGGTGGTGGTGGTAGTGATAGTAGTAATTAGGGTTGTCCCCATACCTCTTTTTTAGGACCGAGTACAAGTACCGACACTTTTTTTCATGTACTCGCCGATACTTTTTTTTAAATGTGTCCCCAAATGCAGCCATGTCCCCCCACAAATGCAGCCATGTCCCCCCACAAATGCAGCCATGTCCCCCCACAAATGCAGCCATGTCCCCCCACATATATGCAGCCATGTCCCCCCACATATATGCAGCCATGTCCCCCTCACAAATGCAGCCATGTCCCCCCACATATTGCAGCCATGTCCCCCCACATATTGCAGCCATGTCCCCCCACATATCCAGCCATGTCCCCCCACATATCCAGCCATGTCCCCCCACATATCCAGCCATGTCCCCCCACATATATCCAGCCATGTCCCCCCACATATCCAGCCATGTCCCCCCACATATATCCAGCCATGTCCCCCACATATATCCAGCCATGTCCCCCATACCTAATGATGATGCCGCCGCGTTAATCACTGTGCGAGGAACATTACAGGCAGCTTTCGTTTGAATAGCAGTTTTCCCTGCCACGCCGTGTAAAGGACACACCCCCAAGGGGGAGTGTGTATACACGGCGCGGCGGGCAAAACAGCTATTCAAACTAAAGGTGCCTGTAGTGTTCCTCGCACGGTGACTAACGCGGCGGCTTTGCGATATACGGCGGCAGCGGCGGGGGGGGGGGGGAGGGGGGGGGGGCAAGTATTCTATTTAGGCATCGGGGTATCGGTATCGGGACAACCCTAGTAGTAATAACAGTAGTAGTAATAGTAGCTCTAATGCCTTGTACACATGTGCAAAAGTTTGCCGTGAGTCCGTCGGAAAGAAAGAGAACAGGTTCTCTATCTAAGGTCCCTCGGACATCCGACAAAAAATGTCCGATGGAGGCTACACACAGCCGGACTTTCCGAGAAAAAAAGCGAGTCTGACTTTTTTTTCCCCCTCGGACAGTCCGGCCGTGTGTACGAGGCATCATAGTAGTTTTAGTAGTAATGGTAGCTGTAGTAGTAGTAGTAGTAATATTAGTACTAGTAGCAGTATAAGTAGTTGTAATAGTAGCAACAACAACAGTTCTCTCCTGCGCATGAGTGAGATGACTCAATAGGAAGTATTACTCTGTTGTATGAATGGATAATTTTCTTGAATCCTTGCTGCCCCCTCTAGGACTGGGGTTGTCCTCAAACCACGAAAGAATACATGAAAGAAAAAGGTGTTCTCACTCCCTCTCTTTCATTTATACGTTTTGTAATAGTAGTAGTCAGGGCCGCCATCAGGAATTTTGGGGCCCCTTACACAGCTTCAGGCATGGGCCCCCTGGAGCAGAGAACCGGGGGGGGGTGCTGCCACATGAAATTGAGAAGCGGGGGGGGGGGGGGCTGCTGCCGCGAATTGAGAAGCGGGGGGCTCTTTAGAAAAAGAAGAAATAAAGACAAATATATATAAAAAAGGGGGATAGCCGTCCGGGGCCCTGGGGACCTCTGTGTCCTTTAAAAGGGTGATCTGACTGATCTAGAGAAGATCTGTGTGGAGGAGTGGGCCAAAATCCCTCCTCCAGTGTGTGCAAACCTGGTGAAAAACTACAAGAAACGTTTGACCTCTGTAATTGCAAACAAAGGCTACTGTACCAAATATTAACAGTGATTTTCTCAGGTGTTCAAATACTTCTTTGCAGCTGTATCATACAAATAAATAGCTAAAAAATCATAAATTGTGATTTCTGGATTTTTTTTTTTTGATTATGTCTCTCACAGTGGACATGCACCTACGATAACAATTTCAGACCCCTCCATGATTTCCAAGTGGGAGAACTTGCAAAATAGCAGGGTGTTCAAATACTTATTTTCCGCACTGTATATATAAAAAAAAAACAAGGGGGTTGCCTTCCAGGGCCCTGGGGACCTCTGGGCCCTTTATATATATTTTTTATATTTTTATTTTTTATTAAACAAAAATAAAAAATACAATTATAAAAAAAGGGGGTTTGACACATAGGGCCCTGGGGACCTCTGGGCCCTATAATAATAATAATATTAAAACAAGAAAAGAAAAAAAATTGGCCCTTTAACCACTTGTGACCGGCCCCACGTCCAAAGACGTCACGTTTTTGAAGATGGATATCTCGGTAACGGCAGCAGCTGCTGCCACAACCGAGATATCCATCTCTTCGTGGGGCGGTCCTGTTAACGATAACGGCGGTCATCGCGGCGGATTCGCCGCGAGATCGCCGTTACCGGCGGCGGGAGAGGGTGCCCCCCCCCCTCCCGCCGCTTACCGTAGCCGTCGGTAGCGGCGGAGGCGATCGGGTCCGCTCGTTGCCTGTCCGGGGATGTGACTGAGGGAAAAAATGTCCCTCAGCCGTCCCCCTCTCTCTGCTGGGCGGAAGTGACGTCAAAACGTCATTTCCGCCCAGCGTCTTAAAGAGACATTTAATATGTTTACATTTTGCCTTTTTTTTTTTTTTTTTTTTTTTTTTTTTGCATTTAAGCCTGAATATGAGATGTGAGGTCTTTTTGACCCCAGATCTCATATATAAGAGGACCTGTCATGCTTTTTTCTATTACAAGGGATGTTTACATTCCTTGTAATAGGAATAAAAGTGATAATTTTTTTTTTTTTTTTTTTTTTCAGTGTTAAAAATTATAAAATAAATAAAAATAAAAACGAAAACCAAAAAAAAATTTTTTTAAAGTGCCCCGTCCCGACGAGCTCGCGCGCAGAAGCAAACGCATACGCGAGTAGCGCCCGCATATGAAAACGGTGTTCAAACCACACAAGTGAGGTATCGCCGCGATCATTAGAGCGAGAGCAATAATTCTAGCCCTAGACCTCCTCGTCATCTCAAAAAATGCAACCTGTAGAATTTTTTAAACGTCGCCTATCGAGATTTTTAAGGGTAAAAGTTTGACGCCATGCCACGAGCGGGCGCAATTTTTATGCGTGACATGTTGGGTATCATTTTACTCGGCGTAACATCATCTTTCACAATATATAAAAAAATTGGGCCAAATTTATTGTTGTCTTATTTTTTAATTCAAGAAAGTGAATTTTTTCCAAAAAAAGTGCGCTTGTAAGACCGCTGCGCAAATACGGTGTGAGAAAAAGTATTGCAATGACCGCCATTTTATTCTCTAGGGTGTTAGAAAAAAAAATATATATAATGTTTGGGGGTTTTAAATAATTTTCTAGCAAAAAAAACTGTTTTAGTCTCGTAAGCACCGAATCTGAAAAACAGGCTCGGTAATGAAGTGGTTAATAAAAAATAAAAGAAAAATATATTAAAAAAATATATTTTTTTTATAAAAAAATATATTTTTTTTATAAAAAAATAAATAAATAGGGGGTTGCCATCTGGGGCCCTGGTGGCCTACAGGACCCTAGACCCCTAAAAAAATGGCCCTTTAATAAAAAAAAAAATATATATATTAAAAAATATATATTTTTTTTTAGAAAATAAATAAAAAAAGGGGGGGGCTTCCATCCGGTGCCCTGGGGGCCTCCGGGCCCCTGTGGACCTCCGGACCTCTAAAAAAATAAAACAAAAAAAATTGGCCCTTTAATAAAAAATAAAATAAAAATATATTAAAAAAATATTTTTTTTTTTATAAAAATATATTTTTTTATAAAAAAAAAAGGCTTGCCATCTGGGGCCCTGGTGGCCTCCGGGCCCCTGGGGACCTCCGGACCTCTAAAAAAATAAAAGAAAAAAAATTGGCCCTTTAATAAAAAATAAAAGAAAAATATATTAAAAAATATATTTTTTTATAAAAAAAAAGGACTTGCCATCTGGGGCCCTTGGTGGCCTCCGGGCCCCTGGGGACCTTCGGACCCCTAAAAAAAAAAAAAAAAAAAAAAAAAAAAAATTTTTTTTTTTTTTTAGGGTGGTTCCCATCCGGGCCCCTGGGGACCCCCGGGCCCCTTACAGGTGTAATGCCTGTACCCCCCTGATGGCGGCCCTGGTAGTAGTAGCTGTAGTAGTAATAGTAGTTGTAGTAATGAAACTAGTAAATAGAAGTTGTAGTAGTAGCAGTAGTAGGAAAGGAAGGGAAGAAAGTAGCAGATTTGGGAGGGGGAGGGGGGACTGAAGTATACTCTGTGTACTCACCGTATGATCTAGAATAGTGTGCGCCATTTCATGACTCAGAATGAAGGCAAGCTGGTTACCGTCCGCCACCGCGCCCAGCATACCGGTGAACACAAATATTTGACCGTTCTGCAAAAAAAAAAAAAAAAACACGCCATCCCTATAAATATAACATTCCCATCGCAACCAAATATTACATCAACACTACAGGCAGATGAACATGAACTCCCTTTTAAATCAAGTTATGTACAGTGGGGGGTAAAATAATGATTTGATCCCCTGCAGATTTAGTAAATTTGCCCACTTACAAAGAAATGAAGGGTCTATTATTTTTATCATAGGTGTATTTTAAATGATAGAGACAGAATATCAACCAAAAACCCAGAAACACACAAGATACAAATTGTATCAATTGAGTTGCAGTTCAGTGAGTAAAATAAGTATTTGATGCCCAAGCAAAACATGACTTAGTACTTGGTGGGGAAACCCTTGTTGGGAAGCACAGAGGTCAGACGTTTCTTGTAGTTGGTGATCAGGTTTGCACACATCCAGAGGCGGCTCTTTAATTAGGTGGTCGTCTAAGGCCTCACCACTCACAGGGGCCTCGTGGCCGCCTAACTTACCCAATTTAAGGGACCTTAACGCTGATGTGCTCAGGCAGCGTTAAGAGCCCTGACTCAGGAGCGGGGCCGCCAGCGTCCCTAACAACCAGTAAATATCAGTGACACCACCCCTTGTGACGTCAATGACCCAGCATGCCCTGAGTCAATGACGTCACAAGGGGGCGGGTTCACTAGGTGACATCACCGGGTGGCCCCCGCCCCTTAGTTATTACAGAGCAGGATCTGGGGCCACCTTGTTAAAGGGGGCTTCTAGATTACGATAAGCCCCCTGCCCGCAGACCCCCCACAACCACCGGCCAGGGTTGTGGGGAAGAGGCTCTTGTCCTTGAATTATTTTTCCCCATCATGGTTGCGAGTGGGGCCCCATGTCAAGTTTTGCCTAAAGCCTCACAAAACCTAGAGCCGCCTCTGGTCACATCTCAGGAGGGATTTTGGTCCACTCTTCTTTACAGATCTTCTCTAAATCCTTAAGGCTTCTTGGTTTTTACTTAGCAACTCGAAGTTTCAGCTCCCTCCATACATTTTCTATAGGATTAAGGTCTGGAGACTGGCTAGGCGACTTCATGACCTTAATTTGCTTTTTCTTGACCAACTTCTTTGTTGCCTTAGTGGTATGATTTGGGTCATTGATATGCTGGAAGACCCATCCATGACCCATCTTCAGTGTTATGGTTGAGGGAAAAGGTTCTCCTCCAGGATTTTACAATACACGGCCCCTTCTATTGGCCCTTCACTGCTGCAAAGTTAGTCTGTACCTTTAGCAGAAAAACAGCCCAAAGCATCATGTTTCCACCCCCGGGCTTGATTGTAGGGATGGTGTCCTTAGGGTCATAGTCAGTATTTTTCATCCTCCAAACAATGCGAGTCCCCCTCCTCAAGAAGGCACATGTACAGCCTGTCTGAAGTTTTTCAATGAACATCTAAATCAGGGGTCTCCAAATTTTTTCAAACAAAGGGCCAGTTTATTTGCCTTCAGACTTTAGGGGGGCCGGATTGTGGCCAACAGGGGCAGAAAATGTCAGGCCCATCATCAGTGAGAATAAATATGGCCCCAGAGTTGGTGGTCAATAGGAGAGGAGTGGTGCCCCTATTAGTAGGAGAAATAGTATCCCATCATTGGTATGCATAGAATAAATAATGCCCCATTGTTGGTGTCAGTGGGAGTAATAGCTCCTTTTATCAGTGGAGGGAATAGTGCTCCAAGGGACGATAAAGGCTACCAAAGGGCCACATCTGGCCCTTGGGCCGCAGTTTGGAGACCCTTGATCCAAATGATTCAGAGAAGGATTGGGAGAAAGTGCTGTGGTCAGATGGGACCACCATCGAGCTCTTTGGCATTAACTTGACTCGCTATGTGGTGGAAACATGATTCTTTGGGACTGTTTCTCTGCTGAAGGTCCAGGCCGACTTTGCCACATTGACCTTGTATTGTAAAAATATTCGATGAGAACCCTTTTCCCTCAGCCAGAACACTAAAGATAGGTCATGGATGGGTCATGACAAGGCCTAGCCAGTCCCCAGACCTTAATCCTATAGAAAATTAATGGAGGGAGCTGAAACTTTGAGTTGCATGACCGAATTATGCTCGCAATCCAAGGTCTTACTGTACAGTGGAACCTCGGATTGCGAGTAACACGGTTAATGAGCGTTTTGCAATACGAGCGCTGTATTTATTTTTTCAAATCCTGACTCAGTTTGTGAGTGTTTTTTTTAGCAAAACGAGCAGCGTTGTGCAGTACCACGTTGTTGCGGGGGCGCTGGAGCCGAGCGGAGCCACTCAGAAATACTCAGTTCCCGAGCCTTTTCAAGGTTTTCCGAGTTCAGCCAAGCTGTCCCTAGGCCTTTTTGAGTATTTCCAAGGCTCTCCAGTGCCCCCCCACTTGTGGCCACATACGGTATTGCATGCCATAGAAGACAACGTGGAACAAATTATTTTTATTTCCATTGACTTCTATGGGGGAAACTCGCTTTGATATGCAAGTGCTTTGGATTACAAGCATTCTCCTGGAACGGATTATATTCGTAATCCGGGGTTCCACTGTAAATTGTTACCCACAATATATGTCAGCTGCTGTTCGTTTGCCATTTTAGCCTAAGCGCAGTAATTTTGTATTTTTCAAGCAATAAAAACCTGACAGGGGTTTGAACCTTTCCCAGCTTCATCCAAAATTTAAAAAAAAAAATAATAATTTAGGTTTTGGATTAAAGGAGTTGTAAAGGTACAATTTGTTTTTCCTAAATATCTTCCTTTACCTTAGTGCAGTCCTCCTTCACTTACCTCATCCTTCCATTTTGCTTTTAAATGTCCTTATTTCTTCTGAGAAATCCTCACTTCCTGTTCTTCTGTCTGTAACTCCACACAGTAATGTGAGGCTTTCTCCCTGTTGTGGAGTGTCGTGCTTGCCCCATTCCTTGGACTACAAGAGAGTCAGGACGCCCACTAACACACAGCTCCTTTCTCTATCTGCAACGTAGAGAGCGTCCTGACTCTCCGGTAGTCCAAGGCGAGCACAAAACTCCACACCAGGGAGAAAGCCTTGCATTACTGTGTGGAGAGTCGTGCTCGCCCCCTCCCTTGGTTTACAGGAGAGTCAGGGCGCTCTTTATGTGATAGAGAAAAGAGCTGTGTGTTAGCGGGCGTCCTAACTCTCCTGTAGTCCAAGGGAGGGGGCAGCACGACACTCCACACCAGGGAGAAAGCCTTGCATTACTGTGTGGAGTTACAGACCGAAGGACAAGAAGTGAGGATTTCTCAGAAGAAATAAGGACATTTAAAAGCAAAATGGAAGGATGAGGTAAGTGAAGGAGGACTGCACTAAGGTAAAGGAAGATATTTAGGGAAAAAAAATAATTGTACCTTTACAACCCCTTTAACTTACTTACTGGGGTCCAATCATAAATGTTTTCACCCAAGATTCACACAACTGTCACCCGGTATTCGCACAAGGGAAACCAATTATAGAAATGTGTGCATCTAGGGTGAAAATATTTATAAATGGATCCTTTCTTGTATGTTGCGGAAACTACCCAACAAATATTGGATAGTTTTAGTTATGGGGGTGGGGAGGGGTAGGTATGACACCTCTGATATGTCTCTAGAAAAACAGCAAATCCTTTGGAATCGCAGACAAAAAGAAGTCGTCTTACAAGAAGACAAAAGTGCGGAGACTCCTCTCTGGATGTGCAGTGAGAATAATTACACAATCTCCCCAGTCCAGGACTTCAGGCATTTAAAGCATTAAGATGGTATCAGGATTTCCTTCCAAAGGCAGCAGCTGTGTCCTGCGATCTTCCCCGCCAGCTACTCCCATCATCCACCACTCCCAAATCCTCACATATGTGCTTATATGTATGTGTGGGAGATATATACAGTATACACACACACACACACTGAAAATTTCAAGGGGTATGAATACTTTTTTCAAGGCACTGTGTGTGTGTATATATATATATCTCCTTTAACCACTTCAGCCCCGACCATATTGCTGGTCAGAGACCGGGCCACTTTTTGCGATTCGGCGCTGCGTCGCTTTAACTGACAATTGCGCGGTCGTGCGACGTAGCTCCCAAACAAAACTGACGTCCTTTTTTCCCCACAAATAGAGCTTTCTTTTGGTGGTATTTGATCACCTCTGCAGGTTTTTATTTTTTGCGCTATAAACAAAAAAAGAGCGACAATTTTGAAAAAAAGTCAATATTTTTTACTTGTTACTATAATAAATTGCCTATTTTTTTTTTTTTTTTTAAAACATTTTTTTTTTTCTCAGTTTAGGCCGATACGTATTATTCTACATATTTTTGGTAAATGAAAAAAAAAAAAAAATTTGCAATAAGCGACTGGTTTGCGCAAAAGTTATAGCGCATACAAAATAGGGGACAGAATTATTATTAATTTTTATAATTATTTTTTTTTTACTAGTAATGTCGGCGATCTGCGATTTTTATTGGGACTGCGACGTTATGGTGGACACATCGGACACTTTTGACGCCATTCACATTTATACTGCGATCAGTGCTATAAAAATGCACCAATTACTGTATAAATGTGACTGGCAGTGAAGGGGTTAACACTAGGGGGGCATGGAAGGGGTTAAATGTATTCCCTGGGGGTGTTCTAACTGTGTGGGGGGAGGGGGGTGACTGGGGGAGGTGACCGATCTATGTCCCTATGTACAAGAGACACAGATCGGTCTCCTCTCTCCCTGACAGGACATGGATCTCTGTGTTTACACACAGAGATCCATGTCTTGTCCCTGTAACCGCTGATTGCGAGTGCCTGGCGGCCATCGAGGCCGCCAGGCACGCGCATCGGTATCTCAGGAATGTAGCGGGCACGTGCGCGCGCCCTCTAGTGGCCATTAAGAGCACAGGACGCATATATGCGTCCTGTCAGAGATTCAGAACCACCCGACGGCCGCATATATTCGTACGGCCGTCGGGAAGTGGTTAAAAAAAAAATTTTTTTTTTTTACTATAATAAATATTCCCCAAAAATATATATATAGAAAAAAAAGATTTTTTTCCTCAGTTTAGATACGTCTTCTTCTACATATTTTTCGTAAAAAAAAGAAATTTTTTGATTGGTTTGGTTTTTTTGAAAGTTATAGCGTTTACAAAATAGGGCATCGTTTTATGGCATTTTTATAATTATTTTTTTTTTTTTTTTTACTAGTAATGGCGGCGATCAGCGTTTTTTTATCGGTACTCGATTTTTATAGTGATCAGTGCTATAAAAATGCATTGATTACTATAAAAATGCCACTGGCAGGGAAGGTGTTAACACTAGGGGGCGAGGAAGGGGTTAAGTATGTTCCCTGGGTGTGTTCTAACTCAAGGGGGGGTGGGACTGACGTGGGGAAATGACAAATCCCTGTTCATACATTGTATGAACAGGCGATAAGTCATTCCCCCCCGACAGGATCGCTCTGCAATGAGCGATCACGGGTGCCCGGCGGCGATCGTGCCCGCCGGGATCGGGAACGAGCGGGGGGCGTGCGCGCGCCGCCCCTATTGGCTGCTTGGCGAGATGACGTAATATTACGTGATCTCGCCCAGCAGAGCCGACCTGCCGCCGTAAAACTGTTTTACATCGGCTGGTCGGCAAGCGGTTAAAAAGTATTCATATCCCTTGAAATTTTCCACATTTTGTCATGTTACACCCAAAAATATGTAAATGTTTTTTTTGGGGGATTTTATGTGATAGATCAACACAAAGTGTCACATAATTGTGAAGTGGAAGGAAAATCAATGGTTTTAATTTTTTTTTACAAATAAATACTGTATATACTCGAGTATAAGCCGAGTTTTCCAGCACATTTTTTTGGGCTTATACTCGAGTCACCTTTTTGTGCTTTGGGGGCCGGTACCAGCCATAGGGCCCCTGGACCCCAATCTTGGTACACGTGTAGCCCCACTCCTTCTCTAGAAGTGTGTGAAGTTTGTTGTCTGGGGGACCTACAGCCGAGGAGCAACGATTTTTCGAAGCCGGGCACCCCTTCCATAGACTCCCATGTTAAATGTCAGTCTAGTCATGGGAACAGCGAGGCATGGGCACAGCGAGGCATGGGCACAGCGAGGCATGGGCACAGCGAGGCATGGGCACAGCGAGGCATGGGCACAGCGAGGCATGGGCACAGCGAGGCATGGACATGGGCACAGCGAGGCATGGACATGGGCACAGCGAGGCATGGACATGGGCACAGCGAGGCATGGACATGGGCACAGCGAGGCATGCAGATAGACATCCTAGGCTTATACTCGAGTCAAATTTCTTCTAATTTTGACTGTCCCATCATCCTGGACCACAAACCTTCCTCACTGTGCTATATGTTTTCTGCTGCACCATTGGCATGGTTGTATCTTCTTAGTCCTCTCCATTAAAGGATCAGAAATTTGTGCTTAAAGTAGAACTATAAGCAACACTTATTTTTTTCATTTTGGACAGAGTAAGGGAGGGTTTTGACCCCCGTCAGTATTTTACCATCCCTGTCCCATTGCAGAGATTTCCTCTCAGTTCCTGCCCCATAGCCAAACAGGAAGTGAGAGGAAATCTATGCAAATTAAGGGAAACCATTGCCCCCTCCCCCTCCAGGCCCTCAGGACTAGGGTCCCCACTTGAAAATGTCAGGGCGGGTCTTAAACAGAAATGGGTGTGGCCTTGACAGGAAAAGGGTGGGTCATATTTAAATTAAGGGGTGCTCGAGTTTAGTCAGGCCTAGGGCAGCACAAATCCTAAATACACCAGGGGTATGGCAGATGTGCCTCGCTACACCCTAATCCTGGGGTTGGCAACCTGTCACCATACCCCCCCGCTCAACAACTTAGATCCGCCCATCCCCCGCTCAACAAAAAATGTCCCGCAGTGGATTTTTTAAATGTTGGGAGGTATGTGTCAATGGTGGGCAGGTGTGAGGGGTAAGCCACAATCCTTCCTTGCCGACCCTCAGAACCTGGACAGGAGAGGCGGTGGGGGTGGAATTTAGTGTAACTGATCTGTATTTTCCTCCTGCAGCAGCTGAAAGTAGGCTTCTCCTCCTCTCCCTTTTGTCAACATTCAGCTGCCACGGGAGGAAAATATAGGGGATTGATACTAATATATGGCACCCCTCCTGTTCCATTTCCTTCTGTTGCCCGGGTCCCCCATTTGCTCCCTTGCCCCCCCCCCCCCATTGTTTTAAAATGGAGAGCGGGGAAGAGGCCGTAAATATGTCAAACGCATATGTGTTAAAGGTTTGGGGTGCCACACCCTAAAGCCAGGGCCGTCTTAATAGCATCATGGGCCCCTGGGCAAAGTAATGCTCAGGGGCCCCTACAATGATCACAGTGCAGGTAAACAGACATCAAGTAGGTAGGAGGCAGACTGGCTCCCCTGTGCATCTATCACTCTCAGTGCCATCATGGGGACCCCCAATTTCGGGGCAGCGCGGGCTCAAAAACCAGCTGCTTTGGGGAAAGTGCAGGCCCCCTCCCCCCATGCAGCTGGGGCCCTGGGCAGTGCCCAGGTGTGCCCTCTCATTAAGACAGCCCTGCCTAATGCACACCTATGTTTGTAGCCCAGACCTATATTTCCCCATAGCACCACATCAAACGTCGCACCCCCCGAACCCCTCGGAGATTATAAATGGCAATTCGGTGTATCTCACCGGCAGCACAAAAGCGTTAATGATCGGCTTGTCCACCACATGTAGTGTCCACTCAATCTTGGCCACCTCAGGCACGTCGCTGTTGCAGGCGATAAGATGTCGGACAATCGCCTTAACCTGCTGATAACGCTCGTCCTTCTCCGGAACCATCTCATCCTTAAACTCTTCAATCGTCTGCAAAAAAAAAAAAAAAAGGTAACACGAGAGAGAGAGAGAGAGAGAGACAGAGAGAAAGAAAGAGAGATAGGTGCAATCTGGAAACGCACAGCTCAGCAAATTCCACCCTTTAATCTCACTTCCATTTCAAAATTTCATATCTGGTCTCGGTTGGGAGCGGCGGGGGGGGGGGGGGGGGCGAGTCGCCGGCTCCTCTGAACTGGGGAGGACCCCTGAAAGGATATATACGCCACTCGCCCCCCGTCAAAATCAGTTTATCATCGGAGAGAGAGAGAGGAAATTAAAATGGAGGACGGAGGGAATTGCTGCCTTTGGGAAAAAGTGCTGAGAAAGGGGGATGGATATTTTTTTTCTTCCCATACAGACGAGAGAGAATGTAAAAAAAAATACGTGATTTTATTGAGCGGGAGAGATAATCAGATCTTCAGGTTTTCTGTGGATGAGCTGAATTAAAAAGAACATCAGGCAAGTGCAGAAGCATCGATTTACCTTTATATCGAGGGATAGATGGGGGTTTCTTCTAGGAAAACAGCTTTGTGTTAAATTTCATCAACATGCGCTACTCGATGGTCAACAAGGCACCTCGAAAGTACATCCCCGCTATAAAAAAAAACGCACCCACTGGCCACATTATAAGGCAGGGCTCGACAAAATCCGGGTGCCCGGTCGCAATTGCGACAGGAAATTGTGACCAGGTGCCCGGGGAAGCTTAGGCCTGCAGAAGGCCTGCAAAGCCGTGGCCTCAATTACCGGCCGGCGCGAGCACGCCCCGATCACCGGTAATTGAGGCCGCGGCTTTGCGGCCTTCACAGAAGGAAGGAAATAATAAAAAATAAAGGAACAGGGAATTGGAATACTAGGAACAAGTTGGGACTAATTATTTTATGGGAATTTTATGGGAATTTCACAAACATCATCAAATTTTGTCTTTTTATATATTTATGGTCTTTAACCGCTTGACCACTGGGCACTTAAACCCCCTTCCTAACCAGACCAATTTTCAGCTTTCGGTGCTCTCACAATTTGAATGACAATTACTCAGTCATACAACATTGTACCCATTTGAAACTTTTGTCCTTTTTTTCACACAAATAGAGCTTTCTTTTAGTGGTATTTGATCACCTCTGTGTTTTTTATTTTTTGCGCTATAAAAGAAAAACGACTGAAAATTCTGTAAAAATAAATAAAAAAATCTTGTTTCTGTCATATTAGCAGGTTATTTCTCACACACAGCATATGCATACCACAAATTACACCCCAAAACACATTCTGCTATTCCTTCCCGAGTATGGCGATACCCCATGTGTGAGACTTTTACACAGCGTGGCCACATACAGAGGCCCAACATGCAGGGAACGCCATCAGGCGTTCTGGAACACCCAGACCAATTCTGTCATTTCTCTCCTACATGGAAAAATCATCATTTATTTGCTAGAAAATTACATAGAACCCCAAAACATTATATATGCTTTTTTAGCAAAGACCGGCCGTTACAACTTTTTATGTCGCATGGTATTTTCGTAGAAATTTTTTGAACGCGTGTTTTTAAAAAAAAAAACAGTTTTGTGCTAAAAAAAAAAAAAACAGTAAAGTTAGCCCAATTTTTTTTCATAATGTGAAAGATGAAGTTACGCCGAGTAAATAGATACCCAACATGTCACACTTCAAAATTGTGCACACTCATGGAATGGCGCCAAACTTCGCTACTTAAAAATCCCCATAGGCGATGCTTTAATTACTTTTATTGGTTACATGTTTTTAGTTACGGAGGAGGTCTAGGGCCAAAATGATTGCTCTCGCTCTAACGTTCGCAGAGATACCTCACATGTGTAGCTTGAACACCGTTTTCATATGTGGGCGGGACTTACGTATGCGTTCGCTTCTGCATGCGAGCACACAGGGACAGGGGTGCTTTAAAAAAAATGGGTATTGCAGAGTATTTGGGTATTGCAGAGTATTGGGGTATTGCAGAGTATTGGGGTATTGCACAGTATTGGGGTATTGCACAGTATTGGGGTACTGCAGAGTATTGGGGTACTGCAGAGTACTGGGGTACTGCAGAGTACTGGGGTACTGCAGAGTACTGGGGTACTGCAGGGTATTGCAGGGTACTGGGGTACTGCAGAGTACTGGGGGATTGCAGAGCTGGGATGGATGGAGGGATGGCTGGATCTGTAACTGCAGTTGTCACAGATCCAGCCACAGCGCAGCTGCTGACACCCGCTCCCCCCCCCCCTCTCCTCTCACACTGTACCGAACGGTACAGAGAGGAGACTCAGGAGAGGGAGGAACCAGCGTCATCAAATGACGCCGGTTTGTTTACAAGTGACCCCGCGAGCACGGACACTTCCGCGAGCGCGTCCCAGGGACGCGCAATCGCGGAAGTGCGCGAGGACGTCCCAGGGACGTCGTGTCAAAGTAACTCCACCGCGCCGTAGCAGTAAAATGCCTATGGCGCGGTGGGAAAGTGGTTAAATATTACCAATCATTATTAATTTAATGTAATTACTGTTGACCTATACCTAATTAAAATATTTATATGTACAATTATATTGATGGTTGTTTTTCCCCAAACTGCGCACTTCACAAAGTCCCAACTTGTTCCTAGTGTTCCTTTATTTTTTATTATTTTCTAACCAGACCGGGACGGAGGTACATGCTCCCTTTTTGGCCATGACCTCACTCAAAATCCCAATTGTTTCTTCTTTTCCTTTACAGAAGGAAGCTTAGGCCTGCAGAAGGCCGCAAAGCCACGGCCTCAATTACCAGCCGGCGCGAGCATGCCCTGATCACCGGTAATTGAGGCCGCGGCTTTGCGGCCTTCACAGAAGGAAGCTTAGGCATGCAGAATACCGCAAAGCCGCTGCCTCAATTACCGGCCGGTGCGGGCACGCCGCGATCGCCCGTAATTGAGGCTGCGGCTTTGCGGCCTTCACAGAAGGAAGCTTAGGCCTGCAGAAGGCCGCAAAGCCGTGGCCTCAATTACCGGCCGGTGCGGGCACGCCCTGATCACCGGTAACTGAGGCTGCGGCTTTGCGGCCTTCACAGAAGGAAGCTTAGGCCTGCAGAATACCGCAAAGCCGCGGCCTCAATTACTGGCCAGCCGGTAATTGAGGCCGCGGCCTTTTGAAGGCCTAAGCTTCCTTCTGTGATCTGGCGTTGGGATTACAAGTAGTTACATTACAAGTAGCAGTTCTAATGTGTTTTTCATCTCCTTCCCTCCAATTAGAACCCCCAAACATTATATATATATTTTTTTTATTCTAACACCCTAGAGAATAAAATGGCGGTCGTTGCAATACTTTCTGTCATACCGTATTTGCGCAGCGATCTTACAAGTGCACTTTTTTTGGGGAAAAAAAATATCCTTTTTTTAATAAATAAAAAAAAATAAGACAACTGTAAAGTCAGCCCAAATTTTTTTTATATTGTGAAAGATAATGTTACGCCGAGTAAACTGATACCCAACATGTCATGCTTCAAAATTGCGTGCGCTCGTGGAATGGTGACAGATTTTAAAATCTCCACAGGCGATGTTTAAAAACATTCTACAGGTTGTATGTTTTGAGTTACAGAGGAGGTCTAGAGCTAGAATTATTGCTCTCGCTCTACCGATCGCGGCGATACCTCACATGTGTGGTTTGAATACCGTTTACATATGCGGCGCTACTCGCCTATGTGTTCGCTTCTGCGCGCAAGCTTGGTGGGACGGTATGCGTTTTTTTTAGCTCCTAACTTTTTTAGCTGGCTCCTAGATTCCAAGCAAATTTGTCAAACCCTGATAAGATACACCCAACCTAGTACAGCCGGACATGGTTTTTGCATTTTTTGTGATTCGGCACTGCTCTGCTTTAACTGCTTGACTTTAATTGCCCGGTCGTGCGACGTGGCTCCCAAACAAAATGTACGTCATTTTTTTCCCCCACAAATAGAGCTTTCTTTTGGTGGTATTTGATCACCTCTTCGGTTTTTATTTTTTGCGCTGTAAACAAAAATAGAGCGACAATATTGAAAAAAAAAAGCAATATTTCTGATATTATTATTTAGGTACTTATATAGCGCTGTGAATTTACGTAGCACTTTACATACATTCCCATCGGTCCCTACCCTCAAGGAGCTTACACTCTAAGGTCCCTAACTCACATTCATATACTAGGGCCAATTTTATTTAGACAGAGGCCAATTGACCTACCAGCATGCCTTTGGAGTGTGGGAGGAAACCCACACAAGGTACAGTTAGAACTTTCAAACTCCAGGCAAGGTAGTGTCGTGGTCGGGATTCGAACCAGCGACCCTTTTTACTGCTAGGCGAGAGTACTACTCACTATACCACTGTGCGGCCCACCACTTTTTGCTATAATAAATATCCCCAAAAATATATAAAAAAATTTAGTTTTTTCCTTAGTTTAGGCCGAAACGTATTCTATATATTTTTTGAAAAAAAAAAAATAAATAAATCGCAATAAGCGTATATTTATTAGTTTGCCCAAAAGTTATAGCTATAGATAGTTTTATGGCATTTTTTTATTAGCAATGGCGGTGATCAGCGATATTTGTCGTGGCTGCGACATTATAACAGACACATTGGACACTTTTGTCATTATATACAGCGATCAGTGCTATAAAAATGCACTGATTACTGTGTACTGTGGCAGGGAAGGAGTTAACCCCTAGGAGGCAATGAAGGGGTTAAAGTTCATAGGTCAGCTAGGGTTGGGGCCTAGGGTTAGAGTGAGGGTTAGGGCCTAGGGTTAGGGTTTCCCATTGAAGAATATGGCTAAAACTCAGGAATTGGAACAGGGACCTCCCTCCAGAGGTCAAAAGGTCAGAAGGAGGGTTCACAAAGGTCACATGGTGTGGCTGACCCACCCCCACCAAAGTGTACCGCCTTACCCAACTAAGTCGGGGAGTGAACAAGTCGGGGAGTGAACCAAGTCGGGGAGTGAACCAAGTCGGGGAGTGAACCAAGTCGGGGAGTGAACCAAGTCGGGGAGTGAACAAAGTCGGGGAGTGAACAAAGTCGGGGAGTGAACAAAGTCGGGGAGTGAACAAAGTCGGGGAGTGAACAAAGTCGGGGAGTGAACAAAGTCGGGGAGTGAACAAAGTCGGGGAGTGAACAAAGTCGGGGAGTGAACAAGTCGGGGTAAGCGTCTTAACCCTAACCCTGTCCTAGGGAGTGATTCTAACTGTGAGGGGGATGGGCTACAAATGACCCGACAGTGATCACTGCTCCCGATCACAGGTAGCAGTAGATCAGTGTCCTGTCACTAGGCAGAACAGGGAAATGCCTTGTTTACATAGGCATCTGCCTGTTCTGCAGCTCCGTGACACGATCATGGGACACCGGCGGACATCGAGTCTGCGGGTCCTGCGGGCACGGCGGGCACGCACGCGCCAAATTCAAAGCAACGTACAGGTACATTGCGCTGCGCAGCGGTGCTATTCTGCCGACGTATATCGCCGTTAGGCGGTTGGCAAGCGATAAGATGTATTCTTGCGCAATTTCCTCTCAGAGGGCCGGGTTGGACTCTAGGAACAAGCTGGCTGTATGTTTACAAGCCTGTGTTGGTGATTAAAAGCAATGATCTATAAGGACAGATGAATCACCCTTCCACTTTTTATTCCATCACAGAAAACATAAACCGGGGACGGTGAACTTTAACGCGTTTCACGCTGTGCTGCACTTAAGCAGAGTACACTCTTGCATGGTTTTAATGGAAAAATAAAAAAAAGGAAGAAGCTCTTTCTACGCCAACAGGTATAAAACAACCCAGAAATGTTATTTGCACACTGTCCACAAATGAGGTCTCCATTCGCCTCCCACCTGATGGGCTCTGAGTGGCCCCCTCTGGTGACCGGTGAAAGGCACAGCAGGTATCTGCGCTTCCAAACAGAAGCTGGCACAAAAGAAAATTGTTCCATCCAGGCAATTTGCGGGGAGAGGAATGAAACCGTACAAGACGGAGGCGGCGAAAGCAGAATTCACAGAGACAATAACAAAGTAATTAAAGAAGAACGCCATTCAGAATCGGGGTATATTTTGCTTCAACTTAACCACTTGCTTACTGGGCGCATATACCCCCCCTCCTGCCCAGGCGAAATTTCAGCTTACGGCACTGCGTCACTTTAACCGACAATTGCGCGGTCGTGCGTCGTGGCTCCCAAACAAAATTGGCGGGGGGGGGGGGGGGGGGTATTAGTGTAGTGTTGTGCAGACTTACTTGTGATGTCGTCTCGCCTCTCGTCGCCGGAATGAAAATACCGCAGAGAGGGGAGGTGACATCACTTCCTTTGCCTGTGTTTACATTACACAGGCAGAGGAAGTGCACTGCAGGGAGGACGCGGATTGGCTGCAGCCACGGGGACCGCCGCAAGTACCGGGGGGGCCCGACCCACGACTAGGCAGGGACGTACAGGTACGCCAATGTGCCTGTCCATGCCATTCTGCCGACGTAAATGTACATGCGGCGGTCCGTAAGCAGTTAATCCCAAAATCTTCAGCCCCCCACGACCTATAATTTTCCCATGATCAGACACGGTCACTAATTCCGAACCCGTATCTTAATTAGACGCCATGGGCGCACGCTGGGTAATACCTTTCCGGCAGAGAAAGTTCACGCCGGACCCAATCACAGATCAAAGTCTTGTGGCGTCTCTTTACAATAACACAGTCTTCAGGTTTTTCGGTTCAATGTCTCGCTTTCCTTTGTGTCTGCCTTTCATGTCCCTGAAAGGGGGTCATCGCTTCTATTATGGGAATATGAATTGGGCTTTGTGCTCTACAGAATGGCCAAGAATAGCTGAAATAAAGTAGATGACTCAGACGAGGTGCAGCCGAGAGAGACTCTGCATCGCCTTCACTGGGGCATTAATGTCCCGCTGCCTTTTACTAGTTGAGCCTTGAAAAATGTTAGTTTTCTCTCTTTTATTTTTTTTTGTAAGAGTAGTTCTTTCAAAATTCATTAGCTTTTCATCAAGGAAAATTGTTCACACGCTGGTACTTAACAACACAAATACCAGATCCATTCTCCATTCCTTAAGTACACAGCGGCAGAATTTTCTCATTGCCTCACACCAGAGAAGATCGTATTAACAGAAGAAAACAATGGAATTCTTGGTGATCGGGAGTCAAATGTGAAATGTATATAGATATTACATGGTCAGCGGTCACTGCCGCACCACAGATCGCTCTTCAGAGGCATTTCACAGTGCTGAATGCCGAACACATCAGGGGGGATGCTGTGCGGCTGCAGCACAAGCACCGTCCAGCTGCCTTTGCGATTTAAAGCTAAACTACAAAAATGAAGCCATCTGCTGGCTTACTATGGGTTAAGTCCAACGAGGTGCATGGACTCAATTCTTTAACTTACATCTTACAGTTTTACTGAGCACCAGGCGTACAGCTATAGCTATACTCCCGATGCTCTGACAGATACTGCCTTCTCATACAGCAGCAGCCCTACCTGTCCCTCTCCTCTCTGCTACCCATTCACAGAAAGCTTTGTGCTCCTTGAATTAACCTACTTTCTAAAATCCACAGGCTTACTATGGGTCAAGTCCAACAGGATGCCAGGACTTATCTCTTAAGCCCAGTACACACGCCCGAGGTTCTCGGCAGAAACCAGCGAGAACCTCGCTGGGAGACGCATTCTTCCGAGAACCTCGGGCGTGTACGCTCTCGCCGAGCCCCGCCCGTCGGGAAACCCGTCGAGCAAAAATACAGGTTCTCTATTTGCTCGACGGCCCGTCGGGATGAATGGCTGGTTGCCTTTCCCGACGGGCGGGTCGCCGATTCTGACGGCCGGCATAGAACCTCGACGGGCGGAACGATGTGTTCTGCCCGTCGAGGTTCTCTGCCGTGTGTACGGGGCCTAAGATTTACATCTGTCAGTTTTATTGAGTGCCGGGAGTACAGCTTTAGCTATAGTCCAGTGCTCTAAAACAGGGTTTCCCAACCCTGTTCCGCGGCTCACTGCCGGGCCGTGGCCTATTTGCAGCCGGGCTGCGAAGGCTGCACTGTGTGAGGTACGGCAGCGGGCAAGCAGAGAGATGACATCTCTCACTGCCCGCCCCGGATCATGGCACTTCCGCCCACACACTACAGCGAGGTGCGGGAGCAGAGAGAAGAGATCATCTCTCGCCGCCTGCCCGGAACACGGTACTCACAGCGGGGTTTCACAGAGTAGTGACAGTGGGGACTGGGACTGGCTGTGCTGTGGGCGGCTTCCCCCCCGCCGCTCGGAGTGCTGCCACAGCAACAGACCAGATCTACATGGAGATGGAGATTGCAGCTGCAGGCATGTATGTCCTCTCCCACCTGCTGCTCGCTCTGCTCCCCCCCTCTTCTTCTCGCTCAGGTTTACAGCTGCATAAGGCCGCGTACACACGATCCAATTTATCTGCTGAAACCGGTCCAACCGACCGTTTCAGCAGACAAATTCGATCGTGTGTACGGGCGAGCAGACAGGTTTTTCCAGCAGACAAGTTTTAAAGCATGCTTTAAAACTTGTCTGCTGGAAACCCGTCCGTCCGACATGTCCGCTGGTTAGTACGCCTAACCAGTGGACAAAAATCTCCCGCATGCGCCGAATGGATTCAACGCCTGCGTGGAAGTATTTTACTTCCTGGAGTGGTGACGTGGCGGCGTCAACGTCACCGCGCTGTCTGTCCGCGGGGATTTTGGTTTAATCATGTGTACACGGACGAGTAACGCAAACAACGTAAAAAAAAATCAGATTCGAACGCGGTCACGACGTCCATACTTAACATAGGATGCGCCTGCTTTTTGGTGCTTTATCTTTACGCCGGGAAACCCCTTACGGAAACGGCGTAAAGTCAGCGTCGGGCTTACGTTCGGGAATTGCCGTATCTCGCTGATTTACATATTCTCGGCGTAAATTAGCGGGAACGCCCTAGCGCGCCATTTTAAAATTGCAGTTACGATATGATGGCGAAATACAATTACGTCGCTCGTATCTTAACTCAATCCCCGCGTATCTTGTTTTCTGAATACAGAAAACAGATACGCCGGTGTAGGTTAGAAGTTACGCGGCTTATCTAGAGATAAGCCGCGTAACTTCTACCTGAATCTGGCCCAATGTATTCGGATGAGCAATTGTAGAATTCTTCAAAATGATACCGTGTTTTCCCCAAAAATAAACTCGGGTCTTACAGTATATTAATTTTGACAACCTAAAACACACTAGGGCTTATTTTCGGGGGATGTCTTATTTAACTACGGTATGTACAATGATCTTACAGTGGTTGTTACCATAAAGAAAAAAAAAAAGATAGATCTCCTGTGTGCCCTATCTTCTCCCCTCCTTGTCAGGTCAGGAGTCAGTATTTTGATGTAAAAAGCATCTTAAAATCAATCCTTATAGAATTATCCAATTAAATTTGTAGGAATAGGGTGTAGCGTGTGATTGTAATTGTTTTGTGGGCAATACGGTACCTTTCTTGCAGCTTCCCTGGCTGTCGCATGGTCTGCCTGGGCTCTTCTCTGCTCCGGGATCCCCATTGACGTCGACCTGCTCCGTGCACTGGGAAGGGGGGGGGGTCGGCGGGCGAAGAGCAGAGGATAGGGGAACCGGTGTCCCACTGGCGTCTGCCCGCTCCGTGCGATGAGGAGGGAGGGGCTGCGGGTATCGGGCGAGTGGAGAGGGGGAGCCGCTGTCCCCGCTGGCGCCAGCCCGCTTCATGCGCTGGGGAGGGGGGGCCACGGGTGTCAGCCAGGAGGAGAGGAGAAGATCTCTGGTGAGTCTGCAAATAGGGTGTAATCATTCTGCAAGGTGGATTAAAAAAAAAAAAAAAAATTTACTAGGGCTTATTTTCGGGATAGGGCTTATATTGCAGCCCTCCCCAAGAATCATGCTAAGTCTTATTTTCGGGAAACAATGTATATCTTTCCTTTTGTGGTGAAATAATTTTTTGCCAAAGTTTTCCAAATTTACAGGTAATGCTCTATGTAGGCCGCACTATCCAAACCCTACGCAAGAGGTTTGGAGCGCACTTCCATCGAAGACGGTAGAGATCTTACCATCCCCAGACACTTTACCGCAGGGCTCGACAAATCCCGGTCGCCATGGCGACTAGAAATAGTGTCCTGGTGACTTGCCTTGGAAGGAGAGTTGGCGCCATCTGGTGGTGAGTCGTTGGTATTACAAGTTATTCACCACCAGATGTGAGCTGGCGCCATCTGATGGTGGCCGTTCGTATTACAAGTTAAGCATTACAAGTTAAACAGCAATTCTAATGTCATTTTTCACTATTTTCACTGCCATCTTCTTTCCTCTAATTAGAACCCCCAAACACATATATATATATATATATATATATATATATATATATTTTTTATCCTAACACCCTAGAGAATAAAATGGCGATCGTTGCAATACTTTCTGTCACGCTGTATTTGCGCAGCGGTCTTACAAGCACACTTTTTTGTGAAAAAAATTACACTTTTTTTAATTAAAAAAATAAGACAACAGTAAAGTTATCCCAATTTTTTTTTAATATTAAGAAAGATAATGTTACGCCGAGTAAATTGATACCCAACATGTCACGCTTCAAAATTGCGTCCGCTCGTGGAATGCCGACAAACTTTTACCCTTTAAAATCTTCATAGGCGACGTTTGAAAAAATCTGTTTTGAGTTACAGAGGAGGTCTAGTGCTAGAATTATTGCTCTCGCTCTACCCAATCGCGGCGATACCTCACATGTGTTATTTGAACACTGTTTACATATGCGGGCGCTGCTCACGTATGTGTTCGCTTCTGCGCGCGAAGCTCAACGGGACGGGCTGCGTTTT